>CM052443.1:127326799-127366358 GCA_028533085.1 Varecia variegata
CGAGCCACGGAGCGTCGCCAGTGTGAGCAGTTTCCCGCGTTAGGGGCCCTGGTCACGGGTGGGGCTGCGCGTTAGGCTGTCTGCCCGGTAAAAGAGTCCTGTGAAAGGCACAACTGTAGCACCACGTCCAGCCCGCGTCACTGCCCGTTAGCGGGGCTGCCGGCAGCTCTGGAACTGGAACCCCGGTCTCGCTGGGCTCTCAGGACAGCTCGGTGCCATACCTCTGCCAGCAGCAGGGCTGCGCGGTTTCCACGCCCGCTTCCCACGGACTCGGTCCCTCCTTCCCTGTGCCCTGACGCAGCCGTGCAGGCCCCCGGTGCTTCCCCACCACGAGTGCAGGCAGGACAGGGCGTCCCGAGTGGAGGGGGATGCTGCCAGGTGGTGACGGAGCCCCAGCTGCCCCCCACCTCAAGCTCCTCGCTAGTGACGTGGGAGAGCACTCCCACACCTTGAGGCGTCAGTGTGGCATGGGGCCAGGCTCAGAGCACAGTGACTGCTATTACCAGTGCTGTTTGTCACCATCAGCGCAGAAAACAGCACCGTGGGGCCGACAATTACTCCCAGCCCCGTCCTCCCTGCCAGGCCGGTCCCGGGCCCCTCATTAGCCAGATGCAGGGAGACACCACTGGCAGTAATTGAATCAGACAGGGTCCTGCAGCCGAGTCCCAGGGAGGTGACGGGGCGCCCATGGAGTGCGGCTCTTCCTCTCGGGGGCATGTGGGGGGAACTCCTGGATGTACACTGGTTTGCACAGAGCCGGGCGCTGGCGGCCAGGCTTGGAGGAAGGAGGGGGGAGGGGTGTGCGGAACATTCTGCCATCCAAGGTGGGGGGAGGGCAGGGGCTGGGGAGAAAAATGAGACTGAGCCAGCCAGATGCCATGGACTCAGCCACGTGAACCGCAAAGGCAGTGCCTGTCCAGTGGCAGCGTGAAAACCACAGCTCTTCCAGAAAGACAAGGGACACTAGGAAACCCCACACCTGTAGGCAGGCTCTCGGGGCCAGGGTTCTGCTCGGACCCCCATCAACACTTGTTAGGGGACTTCTACTCTACACCGAGAACCCCCAGAGTGGCAGGGCCTAGGGGGCAGGAGGCTGCTCCGCACCTGGGGGCACAGCAGGTGCCGGCCGCATGGCCCACCGCCAGCCGGGAGCCAGGGCTCCAGGGC
The DNA here is from genome assembly GCA_028533085.1 of Varecia variegata. Lineage (NCBI taxonomy): Eukaryota > Metazoa > Chordata > Mammalia > Primates > Lemuridae > Varecia > Varecia variegata. Next base: position 127,327,967 of record CM052443.1, read on the forward strand.
CCACACCCACCTTCCCAGGCACCTTCCCTGCACAACCCCAGGGCTGCGGGGGCTTCCTCAGGTGCTGAGGCTGCCCATCAGGTCCTCGGCAAGTCTCCACCTCCCAGCCCTGCTAGTGCCTGAGCCGTGACCCCTGGCACTGTCCCCGCCCCCGTGTGAACGTGGACAGGCCTGGGAACCTGAGCTAGCTAATGGCTAATGCCCGAGTGAGGCAGGCAGGTGGCGGGAGGGGCTTCCTCTGGAAAGGAGGGGACATCCCCACGGCCCCTGGGGACAGGTTTCAGGAGAGCCAGGCTTGACAGTGACCTCTGAGAAGCCAGCCCAGGACGCTGCAGCCTCCTCCTGTTTGGGGGCATGTCCTTCTGCTCCCCGCAGTGGCCTGCTCGGTCTGGCACCCAGTAGGTGTTCAGAACACACCTGCCGATGCCTTAACCACCTGCTCTCTGCACCCGCTGGCCAGTGCCCAACCCTCGCCGCCTTGGTCCCGAGGCCTGGCCACTCCGCTGCCGTTCTGCCCATGGCGAGCCCACTCAGGGTGCGCCCTGCAGCCCTCACCCTCGGCCCTGGGCCCAGCCCACCCTGCGCCCGCCCTGCTCAGAGGCCCCTGGACTGTGGGGCGGGGCTGTGTCCCCCAGCTTGGGCCTGGTGCCTGGAGGCCACGGCTGAGAACTTCTGGGATGGACGAGTGCATCTGGAACAGGGGACATGAGGGCCCCCCTGGCTGGCCTGGGAGGTCCTTAGCTAGCAGCCAACACCCCGATGCACGGAGCCCCCATGTCCAGTAACCGTCCCCCAGGACCAACTGGCCCCGCACAAGTTCTGTCACATGGGCTATGCCCGCCCGGATCCTCACGCCCTCCTCTCCCACGGCCACCCCTGTCAGACAGGGCTCTGCAGGGCCCAGGGCCTCGGGAGCCAGGAGCCGTGGCCAGGGCAGGCCCACCTGAGCCCTCCTGCAGCTTCAGCAGCCACACAGCCCCCCGGGACAGGTGCCCCTCGACGCCCCAGGAGCTCCTGCTGCCACAGGGCAGCGCCTGGCCAGGGTGGAGGGGAGGCATTGGGACCCGGTCATTAGCCTCTCAAGGGCAGGCCAGGTGGGCTGGGGTCAAGATGGCCACGGAGGTCCACCCAGCTCTTGGAACTGCGGTTTGCCAGGAGAACAGGGCTGTCGCGCCCTCTCCGCCAGCCAGTCACAGGGCATGGAGAGGAGCTCACACGCTCACACGCATGTACTTGGGCTCACACGCACACCCTCTCCCGCTAGGGGGACTTTAGCCCCGTCTCCCCGGGGTGCAGGCTCTGGAAGGCCATGCCCTGCACCTGCTGTGGCCCCCGGAGGAGCCCTGGAGGCCGCCCAGGCACGTGCACAGGGGTCCTCCAGTCGGCGGCAGTGAGGACAGCTACGCGTCCCGGTCCCCTGCTAAAACGTCCTCCCTCCCAAACATCTCTGGGATCTGCCCTGTCCAAGTCACCCACACTCTCCTGGGCACCCACAGCAGCCCCGCCTGCCATCTCCCCACTTGCCCCTGACCCCCCATCCTCCACACCGGGCCAGGGCTGCCCTGCAGGGCGCAGACGCCACCTTGAAACCCACTCGGCCTAAAGAGGCTGCCTCCAGGGCCGGGCCCAGCATGGCACCCGCACGCCCGGGGCAACACTTACAATGACCACCTGGCAGACGCGGCCGCGACACAGCTCTGAGTGGGACGAGTAGTGCAGGTACACCATCCAGCTGCCCGCAAAGATGCCCAGCCAGACCAGGAAGACGGACTTGACCCTGAGGCCCGGGAGCCGCCCCTGCTCGGGGAGAGAGCCCTGTGAGGAAGTGCTGTCAGTGCCCTGCATTTGGGGGTGCCCTGACCCCCATTTCATATAAAGGAGCCTGGGGACCCCTTGGCCACCAGCACCCCCTCTGGCTTCCAGGGCCACGTCCACCCCGGGCTCAGCGCCCCCCTCCCAGCTCCCTCCGCGGCGTGCGGCCTACAGTCAGGGGTGGCGCCTCCCAGACTTACATTTCATGGGCAGGAAAAAATACATTTCAAAATGAGGAGGCAGAGGGTGGCCAGTGCTTTATTTTGCTGAATAAAGATACTTCATAGAAACTCTCCTGTCTTGCTCGAATTTCCTAATGTTTTCACTTTTGCACCGGCTCCCGCGAGCAGCACCTGGCGGTTGGGGAGGGTCCACCCGCCCCAAGCCCCCAAGCGACACTGCCTTTCTCGCTGTAGTGCGGACTGGGCTGGAGGCGGTGGCCACGCACCCCAGTTCACAACGGCCAAGGGTGGAAGCAGCCCCAGCACCTGTGGGGGTGCACAGGGTGTTCGGCCTCAAGGGGAAAGAAATTTCGACACACGCTACGACTGGGGTGAACCTGCAGGGCATCGTGCTCAGTGACATGGGCAGCCACAAGAGGACATATCGTGTCTGATTCCACCTTTCTGAGGTCCCCAGAGTCGTCAAGTCCATAGAGACAGGAAGAAAGGTGGGGGCTGGCGAGGGGCGGGGGAGGAGGAGTCGGTGTTTCACGGGGACAGAGCAGCAGGCTGGGAGGATGGAAACGTTCTTTGGGTGGACGGTGGTGATGGCTGCACAGCAATGGGAATGTCCTTAATGACACTGAACTGTGCACGTAAAAATAGTTAAAATGGTAAATGTTATGTGTATTTCAGCACAATTACAAAAACATAAGCAGTCCCTGCCCCACTGCCAGAGGCACCAACCCAGATGTCTGGGGTGGGCCTTGGAACTGTGCTTACAGAGGGCTCCGGGTCACTCTGCCTCAGCCCTCTGCCTTGGTTTCCCCTGCTGGCAAGTGGAGTCACAGGTGTGAAGGTCCCAGCATCCTGGCTCAGGTGCTGGGGGCACTGTCTCGCATCCAGCCCTCCCAGCCAGGGTTCCAAGGGTGACAGCAAGGGACAGCTGGGTATGACCTCCCTCCCCAACCCCCTGCCCTGGCAAACTGTAGCCCTCATGGGGTGCTGTCTAGGAATGGCCAGCAGAGGCGACTGTGTTACCAGCTGGCTTGTCTCATGCGGGGGCTGACATCCTTGACCCACAGCAGAGCACAGGAGGGCACAGACTTGGGGGCCAGCCTCCCCCCAGGGGATGCCCTGATGCTGGCACCAAGCACCCCCGTGGCCTCCTGTCCACCGGCCACCAGAGAGAGGCTGACCACAGGCCAAGCCATGTCCCCCTCCCAGGACCTTCTGGCCACACGCCCCACAGCCCCAGGGCAGAGCCACAGTCAGGAGCCATGGGCTCCAACCCTGCTCAGTCCTGGGGAGCTGGGGCAGGAGCCTCCTCCTCTGAGAAATGGGGCCACCGCTCCCCACCGAGGACAAGGCCCAGCCTGGGCAGCTGGGGTGGAACCCCTCCCCCAGCCCACTCCTGCCTCCCTGGCACCAGCTCCCTGGGCAGCCACCCCAGGAGGGGCTGGGCGGGAGGACTCCAGGGAGCTGGGGGAGGGACACAGCTCTGCTGGAGACAGCCACGGCCCAGGTTGGGCCCCCACCCCCTCAGGCCCACTTGTCCCTGGCACTGCATCTGTTTCCGTCAGATTTGTGCAAAACGAAAAACAGGAAAGCAGAGAAACAGTGGGGGGCGGTGCTGGAGGGGGTGCTCTCGGGATGAGGTCGGCAGGCCGAGCAGGGAGGTCCAGCACAGGCTGGGGGTCTAGGGGACAGCCAAGAGGTGGGCAGGCTGTGCCAGTCGCTGGACCCAGGGGCTGCCTGGGTTGGACAAAGTAATCCAGAACTAGGGGCCCAGCCCAGGCACTGCCCACTCCCGGCCAGACCCACCAGGGCTCCCTGTCTGGCTGCTTCCCTGCAGCCGTCCCTGACTCCCCTGGGGCCTCCAGGGTACGCTCTGGCCCACTCAGGCTCCGGGGGGCGTGTGGGGGGCAGACTGGCAAGTCTGGAGGATGCCCCCCCCAGGCCTGGGCTGGGGCTTTGCAGGGGCAAGAGGGGACCAGCTCCTCGGTGGAGCCACTTGAAGGGGGGGAGTTGCTCGGGGGTTGGTAACAGCACAACGGCCCACAGCCAAACGCCCCTCACCACCGGCCCAGAGGGTGTTTCACAGGCGGGGAGTCTGGGGCTCAGGGAGAATGGCCACACTGCCTGGGGCGGGCTGGGCTCCGACCAGGGCTCTCCCCCTGAGCCAGCCCCAGGGGAACGGGCACAAACCCCTCTCCCACCGTTCCTGGGCAGAGCTCAGAGGGCCTGGAGCACTGCTCTGGGCCTCAGGGCTGGGGGCAGATGCTCACCCAGCCTTCTGGCATGGGGAGTGGTCCTCCAACCCCTCAGCTCCCACCTTGCCCAGGGCTGGGCTGGGTCCACCACACCCGGCGGGCCCAGGCAGGCAGGGCCTCTGGGCTCAGAGGGTCGCACTGCAATCTGTGAGTTTCAGGGTTGCACCCCCTCTGCCCGGGAGGGAGCTGAGGCCAGCCATGCCCTCAGCAAGGGCAGGACCCCGGCAGGCATCCTCCCACGCTGACCCGGGACTGCTCCAACCAGCCTGGCTACCTCCCGCATGGGGCGAGGGTCCAAAAGCGCCCGGGAGGACGTGGTGGGGGGTCCTAGACGGCGTGAGACTGATGCTGCCTGGCTGGACCTCCCCAAAGCAGGTGACAGGGTTTCCAGCAGCTGGAGCCCAAGGCAGCCTGGGCCTCCCCTGCAGGCGGTGACAGGTCCAAGGTCACCCTGGTCAGGGCACGGTCCCTGCTCTCTGGCTGGCTGATAGGATGACCCAGGGGGAGGTCAGTGTCTTCTACGGCGTTTCTATGTGCCCCAAGTTTTCTACAGCAGAAAAACAAACCTTATTTTTTAAGTGGAGAGAAGAAGAAAGGACTTTGGTGTGGCCTGTGGTTACCGGGGAGCAGGATCTGGCCTGGGGGGGCGGGGGCTGCCAGCCCGAAGCATCCGCGGTGCCAGGACCCTCCGCCCACCTTCTCCCCACCCCTTCCCCCGTCCCCATGTTCTCCAAGTCCCCGGCCCCCTCAGCCGCCTGGGGGCCACCCCCTCCTCATCCACACTCGTTAATCCCTTGGATCCTGGATCGGGGCCCACCCTCCGCGCTCGGCCCCACCCCCGGGGCTGGACGTCGCCCTCCCGCGCCCAGAGGCGGCCGGGTCTGCGCGGCGGGCGGCCCCGGCCCCGCGCCAGGCGCCGCGCTTACCTGCAGACCCTTGGAGAAGGGGCAGAAGAGCACCAGGTGCGCCAGGCGCCGCAGCCGCCGCATGGTGGGCGCCGGCCGGGGCTGCGCGGGCCCCGCGCCTCGCTCGGCCTCAGCCCCGGCCCGGCCCGGCCCGCAACGGCCGCCGCCGCCTCGCCATGCGGGCCGCGCGCCCCCGGGCCCGCGTTAAAGGCAAGGGCGCGCGCCTTTCTGACGGCCGACCGCGGCGCCGGGGGCGGGGGCGCGCGTGGGGGCGCGCGGGGCGGGGCTGGAGGCGCGCCGCCGCCGCTCGGGTGGGGAGGCCGCCGAGGCCCCGCCCTCCCAGAGCGGGCGCGGGGGCGCGCGGCGGGGGTGCGGGGGGTGCGGGGGCGCGCGGCGGGGGCGGGCCCTGCCAGGGCTGCGGGCCGGGGGCGTGTGCCGGCTGCCGGGCTGCTCCGGAAGCGCCTCCCGCGCGGCCAAGGGCGCGTTTTCACTCACGTTCCTGCGGGGCTTCCTGGCGCGCACGGGCGCGCAGTCCCCGCCACCTCCGGGGTGCAGAGCGAGGCCCCGCGAACGCTCCGGGCCCTCTGGGCGAGCTGTCCTCGGCGCCCGGCCCCGACCGTGCGGTCGGCCGGAGGGAGCATCGTGCCGGCCCGTGCGCCCCGAATCGTGCTACTGACGTCCAGCCCCTACTACTGCCGAGGCCACCGATTTGGCGGCTGGCGCTGGGGGACACGCGAGTCTCCTCCGTCCACTTTGGCTCGCACAGGTGTCGTGTGGACACGGGCTTCCGTTTTGCTTCAGCCAATACCCAGGGGGTGGGGGTGGGGCTGCGCGCTTGGACGGAGGGGGACCGTTAACTCCGCCGCCGCTCCCTGGGGAAGGGGGGGGTCGCCTATCCAAGTGGCTCAACCATTAAAAGCAAATTGTGTTTCCCTCTCCTGACGCTTTGAGACTTCGTTATACTTTTGGGTATCAGTCGATTAGCAAACATGCGACTGCAAAGATTTTTCTCCCAGCGTGTGCCTTGTCTGTTCTTTTAACGCTGTCTTTCAAAGAACAAAAGTTCTTGATTTTAATGAGGCCCAATTTAACAATTTTTTTCTGTTATGGATTGTGCTTTTAGTGTGTGTCATATCTAAGAAATCTTTGCCTAACCCAAGGTCAAAAAGATTATCTTCTACACGTTCTTCTAGAAGTCCTGTAGTATTCGGTTTTGCATTTAGATCAATGAGCCAATTAATTAATTATGCATAATAATTATGCATAATAAATTAATTTTGCATATCGTGCAAGGTGTGGATCAGGGCAGTGTTCCAGTTTTTGGTTTTGTGTGTTTGTTTGTTGGGATTTTTTGCACTTGGATATCCAATTGTTCCAGCACTATCTGCTGAAAAGAATCTTTCTGCAAGGAATTGCATGGCAGGATGTTAAACTGGGGAGGCGTGGCCAGGCAGGCCAGGACTCCGGCCAGGCAGGCCAGGACTCCGCCAGGCAGAGAAGAGGGAGGGGCCCCCAAGAAGAGGGGGCTGCAGTGGGCCAGGCCGGACACTGGGCAGACAGGGCCTGGCAGCATGAGGATGGGAAAGGGGCCGGGGGACCCTCCCAGCGTCTGTCACCCCCAGCCCAGCTGGTAGCCAGACTGGGAGGAGGGACCATTGTGTCCCCAGGTAACCCTGCCTCCCCACTGAAAGCCAGGCACTGCCCCCCAGTGAGGGCTCAGAGCTCTGAGAAAGGGCTGAGCAGGACTCGAGGGTGAGACTCGGAGCACCAAGTACTGGCCCTTGCCCAGCCTGGAGGGAGGCCCTGCCATGTCCCAGCTCCCGGGAGCCTCCTCCAGAGGCCCAGGGTCCCACAGCTATGAAGGGGTGGCCTGTCCTCCTCCTGCAGGAGGGCTGTCACCAGGGCGGGGGAGGAGGGGGCAGAGCAGGAGTGGCAGCTCAGCGGGAGGGTGCAGAAGACCCCGGGTCCATCAGTCTGAGTCAGGTGAGGCTGTGGTGAGGAAGGTCTGGGGCAGGTTCTCAGGGAAGGCTCCCTGGAGGAGGTGGCGCAGGAGGGTGAGTAGTACCCGTGTCAGGATATGCTGAGGAGGGTGGGGCCGGGGGACAAATGCAGACCCTAAGTTGGACAACATGCCAAGTCACTTGTCCACAGGAGCCCCCGGGAGGTCAGGTGGGCCAGGCAGACACTCGGGTGTCACCTGGCCACCCAGAGACTGCTCCGCCCCCACTGCAGTCCAGGACCCCTGGTCAGTCCAGGGGACATTTCCAGCTGCCCTGGGCCCTGCCCTGGAGGGATCTCCCCGATGTTCCCCAAAGGTCAAGGCAGTTCAACACCCATGGGCAGAGCCCAGCCAGCCCCTGTGGGGACGGGGGAGGGGCCCTTGCCTTGGTCCTCCAAATGGAGGGTGACTCAGCCTCTGCCCCTTGGCTGCCTCTGGGAGGGAAGAGAAGCTGGGGACTCTCCCCAGGCAGAGCCCATCACCCCCATTTGTGGGACGGGGAGACTGCTCAGGTGGGGCCCAGCATGGCTGAGTCTGGGCACTGGGCGTGGACCCCCACTGGGCCAGCAGGCCGGGGCCTCCCCCAAGAGAGCAGCTCGCCTTGGCCGTGTGGGAGAGCCCCAAGCTGGCAGTGGGGGGCCCGGAGACAACCTTGCCAAGCCTGCTGCCTCTGTGACCGAGGGCTTCTGGCCTGGGCAGGGCTCATGGTTGGGTCAGCGACTCTCGGCCGCCTCCGTCCCCTCCATACTCAGCTGCCGCCTGGCGGGGAAGCCTCGTCTCCTGGCAGAGGAAGCAGAGGCTCCTGCAGGACCAGGGGCCAAATGCCACCGCCTCGGAGGAAGACCGTGTTGTCCAGTGTGTGTGTGTGCATGTGTCACTCGTGCCTGTGTGTGTGTAAAGGGACAGGAGAGCTCAGCAAAGAAAGCAGACGCAGAGGCCACCCAGGGCAGGATCCCCTTTGTAGAGCAAGAAGGGGCCAGTGCTTGCCATGCTGGGGCCCCGTGGGCGAGCTGGTGGTGTCAGTGACAGGGCTGGGCCCTTGGAGGAATGCCCGCTGCCTCTCTCCTCCTCACCCCACAAGGCTGGCGGGGTTGCCACCCAAACCTCCCCCCAGCGCCTGGTGTGGGGGCTCCCCGAATCTGTGCCCAGACTCTGGGGGTGCTCCAGAGAGGCTGCTGCTGATGTCAGACACCCCCTGGTCACCTGCTTCATGGGGGTTCCAGGGTGCTGGGGGCTCAGGGCCATTTCCTCAGTGTGGGTGAAGCTTCTGGGACTGGGGGGACAGGGAAGCCTGGAGGCTGTCCAGGGGTGCAGGGCTACCTCTCCAGGGTGTGGGGTGACAGCTTAGGGGGTCTGGGGTGACCTCAGTAAAAGGGGATCAGGGGAGGGCTCCTGAGAGTGGGCAGAACCAGGACCACACCCACAGTGGGGCTGGGGGTTGGGGGAAGGGCAGTCTGGATGCTGTCAGGGGCTCAGGACCACCTCCCCAGGCATGGGGTGGGCTCTCTTTGGCCAGGGGTAAGAGCTATCACGCCCCCCAGACAGTGGTCCCAGCCTGAGGTGGGTGCCTGGCCCCCTGAGCCTTGCTGGGCGGTGGGGGACTCCAGGGGCCGTGCAGGGCAAGGCACTGCAGGAGTGAGGACAAGCTCTGAGGAGCTCTCGCCGAGAAAGGGAGCTCGCTGGGAGACAGGCCTGTGGGGACTGGGCTGTGCCCTCTGAGACTGGCCAGCTGGCAGGTTCCGGGGAACAGGGCTCCGTGGGGGGCTCCCTGAAATACCCTCAGGGCAGGGAGTCCGGGCATGGTGGCAGGGCCCTGCCAGCGTCTCCAGAGGCTTCCAGAAGGTGCGAGAGCTGGGACAGCAGGACTGCGCACCCAGCTCTCAGGGCGCGTCCAGGTCACAGTGTGCGAGGCCAGCACTTTTTCTCACCTCCGAGAAGGTGGTGGGCCCCCCAGGCCCCTGGGCACGGTGGGTCTGCCACACAGTGGGGGTGGCCTGGTCCCAGCCAGGCCGAAGGCTGTGCCCTGATGCTGCCATTGGTGAAGTGACAGGGCCCAGGACCTGGAAGAGCAGTGGCAGGTGCCACAGTGTGCTAAAGCTGCCCTCAGCTCTCAGCACACAGTTCCGAGGTCAGCTGTGGGGCGGGCTCGGCTGGGGTCCCCCAGGCCGAAATCAAGATGTTTTCTGGCTGGCTGTGGGCTCGCGACAGGCGGGGCCACACTCCTCGGCTCCCAGGACTCCCTCCCTCATCTCCTAAGCCAGCGCGTGGGTCCCTCGCTGGAGCGAACCCTCAGCTCGTAGGATTAGACTGGATAATCCCGGGCAATCTCCGCGCTCAGAGTCAACGACTTAATCCCTTCCGCATAGTCCCTTTTCTCCCTTTTCTCCCTCATGGGAGCAAGTGTGCAGGTCCAGGAGTCCAGGCACGGCGTCCTCGGGGACACTGCCCACGACCGGCGTCTGACCCCTCCCCAGCCCTGCCCCCCCCCCCGGGCTGTCCAGAGCGAGCCTCGGGCCCACAGTCCCCCCTCAGCGGCCTGGGGCTGGAGGGGCCCTCACTGCGCCACTTCCGACCCCGGCCGTGCCCTGCTAGCTGGCCTCGGCCACTCTGAGCCTCCCGGGCCTGGACGTGGCCCCTGACTGTCCAGACAGCGTGACAGTCCCTGAACAGGCCCGGGGGGGACGCAGGGGAGATTCTCCTGTGAACGGCGCTGCTCCTTCCTGCCCGCTGCCCCTGTTAGTTTGAAATCGTTTTGGACTGACAGAAAAGTTGTGAGCACAGTCCGAAGGATGTCCACATTCCTTTCACCCCATTCCTCGACCACCAAGGCTTCGCCGTAGCTGCTCTGTCCTTCTCTGTCTCCCTCCTCCTGAGACATGCGAGTGGAAGTCGCAGGTGTGATTCTGTGACTCCCAGACACCTGGCATTTCCTCCAAGCAGAGACTCCTTCGAGCGTGGCCACAGGACGGGCTCAGAGTCAGGAGAGTGAACCTGGATGCAGGCAGCACGTCGTCTTTTCTAAACCAGGCTGGGTGCCCCATTCCTTAATTATTAACTCAGGACAGATTCCTGCCAGTGACGTTGCGAGGTCAAAGGCTTTCAACTGTCGTCACTTTCCACGATCACCCACTCCGCAGATCCCCCGGGGGAAGTTGAGGAAGAGACAACCTGTGGGGCACAGACTGTGCTTCCCTGTGACTCCACCCTTACCGGCCCCCACCCCGCCCTAGCCCCTTCGTTCAGTCCCAGAATGCATCTGGTCTCGCCTGCCTCAGAGCCCCGCGAATTCTGTTCCCTACGCCAGGAATTCCGACCACCCCACATGACGTCCCAGTGAGCAACCCATTTTCGGGAGACCCCTGCTCATGTGACCCTCTCGGAGAGGCCCTCCTGATCCCTGCAGCTGGTGCCGATGTCTGTCTCTGTCCCAAGCCCAGGTCGCTGCTGGATTCCCCACCCCAGCACCGGGATTGGGCATGTGCACACACACATGCACACACACATGCACACACATGTGCACACACATGTCACACACATGCACACACTTTGGGGCTAAGCTCAGCACTGGCCCGGTGACCTTGGAACCTGCAAGGCTTGGTCATGAAGGGCCTGCTCAGGCCCAGGCTCGGGGACAGCTACTGGCTTAGGCCACTGACCCTGGGAGTCCCGGGTGCCCTCTGCTTCCCCTGGTTTGACTGTGGCCTGACCAGGGCCACTCGGCAGGGCTGTGACCGTCTCTTCCTCGGGAAGCTCACTCGAGACCAGGGGGTGTCAGGATGGAGGAGAAGGGTGGGGGAGGGCGGGGGAGGGGCAGGCGAGTGACCACACATTGAACAGCCTTGTCTGTCACAGGCCTTGTCTGCACGGGCACGGAAAGGCTCAGTGCGTGGGGGATGTTAGCCGGTGGGCAGAAGCTGAGCCCTGGAATCAGACCAAGCAGACTCCGGTCCTGGCCCGTCACTGTAGCGGTGTGACTTTGAGAGGTCACTCGCCCTTGTGAGACCCAGGCTGCTCACTGCGAAGCGTGGAGGAGCAGTCCTGTTCTCAGGGCTGCCGTGGGACTCTGTAGAGGAAATACGCCAGTGTCTGCCGTCACCTAGGAAAGTTCTGCACTAGGTCTAACCGCGATGCTTCCTGTTGCAGTGCGAGGAAGGAAGGACAACACGGGGAGGTGAGTCAATGCCACCGCCGAACACTGTGGCTCTGAGGGTTGAGTTTCCAACACACGCTTTTGGGGAACACACTCAGATCATGGCAGGGACGGTCCCATCCAGGGAGTGTCATCATGCTGGGCCTTTCCATTGCAGACAAGGATGAGTAAGATTCTTTGGGGCCAGAAAGGGCCCGGGGCAGAGGCAGCAGCCCAGACGGGGAAGAGCTGAGGTGGGTGCGGGGCCTGGGGCAGTGACCAGGGACCTGGGGGCTGAGCAGAGTGCAGAGCCCCGGGGTCTGGAAGCCGAGAGGATTGGATCCCACCCTCGCAGGAGGGGAGCCACGGGGAACGTGGGGCAGGGGATCCACGGGGGGGCGAGTGCAGGGAGGGAGCCTCTTGGCGCCTGCTGGAGGTCCCGGGCTCAGGGTCCCTCAGCGGGGCTGGTTAAATCCCACCATGGCGGCACAGGTGGCCTGACTTTGGCAGCGCTCAGGGCACACTGTCACGTCGAGAAGGCACCTGGGGGATAGTAGGGACCAGGGTCCAATTTCACACAGGGCAGGAGGACCAGGGAGCGCCTGCCCACTGCCGGCGGACGCCTGCCTAGGAGACGGCGCCGGGCGGGCGGAGGGAAGGGAAGACCTTACCTAAGGCTCATCAGCTGCGACCTCTGTGGGAACAGACACGAGTCAGAACCCGGGATCCGCCCTGCATGGCAGGAGCCTCTCCCCTGAGCCTGCCCAGGGCTCTGAGCTCTCCCCAGAGGGGTGCGGCCTATGGGCCGGGCACCTCCCAGGGACCCCTGTGGCCCGCGGGGATGGGTCCTGATTCACTGCAGTCTCACGAGGCAGACGCTGGGCACCTGCGTCATGCACCTCTTCATGGTTTGTCCTGCTGGCGAGGCCACATCCTCCTGGCCTGGCCTGGCTTCTGCCCACTTACAGGGGTGGAAACTGATCCACCTGCTGCACCCCCATGGCCTGCAGCGGGGCCCCCAGGACAGGGCTCTCCAGGAGGCCGGGAGGAGGTGGGCCCGGGGCCTGGGCACGGCACCCGGCCGGGCCACTGTGTCGGGCGGTGCAGCCCACAGCGAGACCAGCGTGTGCCTGGGGACTTGTGCCCAGGTCTTATTTACAAAGGTGACCGAGTCACCACAGGAAGAGGTTAGTGTCATTGTAAGAAGGTTTTTCATACCATGCCCTGGAGACGAGCGGCACAGCAGTCCACTTGGGGCCACGTGAGGCCACGTGAAGCCTCAGGAAGCCCGTCCCATGTTGGGGCCGGGGAGCAGAGAAAGGAACTGGGGCTGTGCCTTGAGGACTAAGACGGCGGGAAGTGACCAGGTGGGGACATCCCCTTTCAGGCCCTAGGAGGACACAGGCCGGGCAGGGTCCATGGCTGGGGGAATTGCAACACGACTCACGCGCCCACGAACGCCGGCCTGCAGGGAGACCCAAACACTCTTGGCCACCCGCCTGGCCCTAGGGTTCAGCAGATGGGGAGGTGGCCGTCGCGGGTGTCAGACGGCCAGCGCAGGATCTGAACGTGGGCTTGGTGCACCTCGGCCGCCCCGCCCAGCAGGGACCCCAGGCTGAACGACAGCCTGATCCCTGTCTCCCGAGCCCGTCCTCTCCCCGGGACTCAGGTGCTCCCCTCCTCTGGTGGCGTTGCTGCAGGGGCCGAACCTAGGGGGCTTGGCAACCACAGGGACACCGGGCACTCAGCAAGTTCCAGCTCCATGGGGGCCCGTCATCCCCAGGACGCTGGCCCTTTCCTCCCCCGGGCGGGTGGCAGATCTGCAGGGCAGTCCTCGCACCCCCCAGACCGCAGGGGCCTCCGCCCCAGCTTCCAGGGAAGCCTATCGAGGGGGCCGGGACTACTGCGCCATCCCGTCCCCCGAGTGTAGAGCCAAACTTGCCAAACCCAGTGACCAGGCGCAGGGGCCCGTGATCCGGAAGCCCCCAGACCGGAGTCACTGGGAAAAGCTCCCCACCTGCCAGGACGCCCCGGGCACAGGGAGGCTGCACAACCTGTGGGACCCCGTGGGTTTACACAAGGAGGATATGCAACGTAACTGCCCCGTGGGGCAGCTTTAATGGGGCTCCACCCCTGTCCTCCCCCATCCCTCGCTGCCAGGGCCTGGCCGCTAGAGGGCAGTGCTGCCCAGCCCTTCGCCGGGGCCTGGCCATGCGCTCGGCCCTCGTCTGGGGAAGGGGACCCAGTTAGACTTGAATCTCAGATAAACAACAAATAACATTTTTTAGTATAAGTATGTCCCAAGTATTGCACAGGACACATTGATGCTAAAAAATTATTCCTTGCTTTGAAATTCAAATCTAACCTGGCAACCTGCGTTTCTTTTGCTAACTCTGGCACTGCTACCTGGGGGGTAGCGCAGGTAATTGCAGGGCTGTGGAGCCACCTCCCAGGAGCCCGCGGGGCTGCAGCTCCTGCTCCCAGCTCATTAGCTGGGTCACTCTGTGCCTGGATGGGTCACCAGTCAGCCACACCGGCCCTAGGCCGTGACTCAAGCGTGTGTTCCGGTGGGGCAGGGCAGGTGCTGTTGGGGCTGAGCTCCTCCTGGTCCTTGTTCTCTCACCTCTCTCCCAGAGGAAGAAGGGCTTGGCTGACTCACCTCCACCCAGGACACCTGTGTTGAGGCCTCTGGGTAGTGAAGGGTGTGGTAAAGGTAAAAGGCCAGAGAACTTGATCTGCGCACTCTGGAAGGGATGGCTCCAGTCATACTTAGTGTTATTCACACCCTCTAGACTTGTGCAGTGCACAACCTGCACGGCTGAGCTGGGTGGTCTTGGGCAGCTTCTCTGCTTCCCTCTCTACCCAAGGGCCTGCCCTCATCTCCACCTGCTAGGCTCCACTCCCACTATGGCCTGTGTACTCTTGCTGGAGTTTCCTTGGTTACAAGGAATCTTAAAAGGTTAAGTCAGGAACCCACCTGGAATTCACCTGGGTTCATGATGCCAGGTAGGGGCTCTGAGTCACTTTTCCATCCCTTGGATGCCTCTCCTTGCTCCAGTGCCACCCATGGAACAACCGCCTTCTCTTTTGAGCGAGTGTGCATGTGCGCACAGGGCTAGAGGCAAGAGCTTCGACACCCCCACCCCCGATCAGAGTCTCTATGGGAAAAAGAAGAAAATGGAGGGGGCGACAGACAGAAGCCATTGAGGCCCCAGCCGTCTAACAACCGTTGCGTTGTCTCGTCCGGCGGGCCACCCCTGGCCATCCTGGCCCTGGCCGCTCTGCTTCTGCAGAACACACCAGCCATTCCCATGGGAGGCCCCTTCCTGACGACCGCCAGGGTCCCTGGGTCTATCCGTCTCTGTGGGCGCTGGCCAGCTCAGCGGCCCAGGACATCCAGTTGTCCCTGACGTTCTGTGAGCTGGCAGGCTCCACACAGCCATGCCCGGTCTGGCCTTGCCAGGGAGGACTCCTTCATTCCTTCAATCATTCCTTCCTTCACCAAAGACGAGGGGGGGCACCGGCCGTGGGCCAGGGGCAGAGAGCAGCATAGAGAAGAGGGACGGCGGGAAAGAGCCAGTGGGCAGGCGGTGGGGTGGGGACAGCAAGCCCCTGCTCTGCCACAGGGCCCAGGCCTGGCAGGACCCCGGGGACACTGGCTCGTCCTCCACCCGACGCGGGCAGCACAGGTTCCCCTGGTGGAGCAGGACAGGGCCGCCCAGGTGGCTCTCTTCTGCCCAGGTGGCCCTGGAAGTGTGGCTCTGGCACTGAGAAAGGAACTCAGTGGAGGAAGCTGGGGACAGGATCCAGGGTGAGAGCCGAGTCCCACGGCGCGTTCTGCCGGCCTCCAGGTCCCATGACAGCCCTTTCTCGACGTCCTCTTGTTTGTCTCATTGACAGAGGAGGGGACAGTGGCCTCAGAGGCGCAGGGCCTGCGGGTCACAGCCAGTGGTGGGATCGGGCCTGGACTTGCTTCCACCGCAGAGCTGAGCTCCACCTCCAGCCGCTGCCGTGCGCTGCCGGGAGGCTTACCCTGTCCCGAAGTGACAGACTGCTCTCGAGCTTGAGGGAGTCTGAGTCCCCAGGTGGGGTTGGCTGAGGCGCGTGGTTGGCGCTGCCGGGCGGAGCTGCGGACGCCCGGCTGGAGCCACAGGAGGCTGGGCTGTCAGGCGCAGGGCAGGACGGTGGTCAGTGGGGAATCGGGCTGCTCGCCGGGGCTGCGGCGGTCAAGCCATTCAGGGCAAGGGTGGAGGGAGGCGATGGCCTGACTGGCAGACCAGATGCTCCACGCCCTCCCAGTGCCTTCCCTGCCCCCGCCCCGGCCCCCCTCCCTCTCCCTACAAGTGCAGCTGGGTCGGCTACACCAAAGCTGGCCGCACGGTGGGAGGCCCAGGGAGACTCAGAGACCAGAGCCGGGCTGGGGCCAGGATGGGGGGGCTTTGCGTGGGGAGGCTCCACCGCCCACTGCCCTGTGCTCTGGGACCCTCCCCTGCTGGAGGGGAGAGGCGAGGACAAAGGAGGCCAGTGCAGGTGAGTGCCAGGCTTGGCACCTGTGAGACACCGGCCCCAAGGGCAGCCCCTCAGCAGCTGAGCCGAGGGGTGATGCCAAGGGCTGCCAGCTCAGCCTCCGCCCTGCCCGCTCGGCTGGCCTGGGAGTGGCCAGTGCAGCTGACAGAGTTGGGGATGCCAGCTGGGCCAGGGGTCAGGTGGCCCGGGACTGTCATAGGCTCTGCTGATGGGCCTGGCGTCTCCGTCGCCACCAGCTGGAGGCCTTTAATCCTCACAATGCCCCAGGCCACCATGTCATCATCCACTTTGCGCAAACAGGAGACTGAGGCCCAGAGGGGCACGTGGCGGGGCTGCCCAGATTTGACCCTGGGCGCCGCACCTGGTACCGGCTGCCCCTGGCACGTCCCCTCGCCCCTGGGGCCTCCGTCTTCCTGTGTGAGCTCTGCAGACAGCACCTCAGGTCTGAGTCACCCGGACATCAGGGCCAGAAGAGCTGCCTGTGCTCCGAGGCTTCTTGCCCCAGGTCCCGCTCCTGCCCTGTGTCACTCAGACTCGAGTGTCAGGGGGGTGTGGCACAGCCCTTCTGGGTGGGAAGGGCTGCTGCAGAGAGGGCCCCTCGCCCCCGGCCTGGTGGCACCTGCTCCCCTCTGGGTCGTCCCCTCCCTCTGTTTCACGGTGGCATCTCCCCACCCCCTGGCATCTCTGCCACCTTTGTTCTGGCCTCTCAGCCCAGAAATCCTCTCAGGACACCCGCGGGGTGTCACGCTGCCCCTCACCCCCACACCAGTCCATGACCCCAGAGCTCCATTGGCCCCTGAGCCTGGGCCCACGGGTCTGAAGCCAGCACTCCTCCCCCAGCCCCCCACCCTGGATAGTGTGGACCTGCCCTGCCCACAGCGGCCGGGAACCCGGTCCAGAGGCCTCACCTCATCTATTTTTAAGCACAAGTCCATGAAAGATTCACAGGCTGCTTTATTCACAGGTGGCAGTGATGGCATCGTGCCTGGCGGTACGCCCCCAAGAGCCCCAGGCCGCCCGGCTCCACGCAGACCCAATTTCCTCCGCCGCTCTGACCTCCCCAGAAGGAGCGGGGCTTTTGGGGGCTCCTCCTGGTGCGGCTGGCCACCTCCCCGCCACATGGTCCCTGACCCTATGGGGCCGGCACTCTCCCTCCCTGGCTCTCCCCAACCCTGTCCCTTTCTCCTGGGCAGGTTTGCAGGGGGCAACAAAGGCAAGGCCACCCAGCGGCCTGCTTCCTCTCGGCCATGCAAAGCAAGGCTCGGCAAGCGTCCCCATTTTACAGATGAGGAAACTGAGGCCCCAGCACATTGCCTAGCTTGGAGTTTGAAGCCAGACCAACTGGATTTCAAAGGCTGGGTGCCCCGCCCTGCCCCTCCCGGCTAGCCCTTCCCGGGCCACACAATCTGTTTCCTGGACTTGGCGAGCCTGGCCAGTTCACCAGGCCCCATCCAACCCAAGAGAAACACAAGGACAAGAGTGCCCCACCCCAGTCTGGCGGAGGAGACCATGGGTGCTCGGGCAGCCCAGTGGGCCGGCCTCACGCTCACCCCACAGCGTCTCCCCTCCCCTGGGCTGGGGCTCCCGCAGGCCTCGGGAGATGGTGCAGCTCAGCCTTGACTGTGTCACCTGGTGTCACTCGCTGTCTGGCTGGGTCCCAGCAAATGCCCAGGAGGGCTCTCGGCTGTCCTTGGGCTGGCCGCCTGGCCACTGACTCCACCGCCAGCCCACCTCCAAGCCCCCACTCCTGGTGGCTGAGAGGACTCCAGGGGTCAGACAGGACACCGGCCACCCCAACCCAGCCAACCGCGTTTCCCTTTCTTTCACCACACTGGGGATACACAGCATACCCGTGCCCGCCCTGCTGAGCTGAGAAGCATTAATTTTAGAGCAGTATCACTGCCAGCCCAGAAAATTCTCTGGGCTTCACTTCCGGAACAAAATTTTGTTAGCTCCCCAAACGCAGCCTACGTTAACGCACTGAAAGAGTGTTTTCTGAAGACTCTCAGAGAGCGATGTCCCTCCCCCGCCTTTCCCAGCCCCAGCCTCCCCTCCTGCCCTCGTTGGAGGCGAAGTGGACGTTTTCTTTCAACACTTTTCCAAAGGAGGACAGAACTGGGGAGGTGGTGAAATGGGCCCCAGCCCGAGGGGGTTCTCGGGCCTGGGGGGGCGTGCAGTGCCGGTTCCAGGCGGAGAGAAGCAGCCAGTCTGTTGAGGCTGATGCGGAACGCGGGGGACGGCTGTGGAACGAGACTGAACTGGAGGTGCCCCGCCAGGTTTTATCGTAAATGCCCCCTGGTGTGAGGCAAGGGGCAGATGCTCTGCCTTCTCGAAAATCAGAGAACCTTGTTCATGGCTGCTAGGCCCGTGCAGGGGACCCCACCTCCCTACCATTCACCTGAAGAGTGAAGTTTTGGTACCTACTGAAGACTTAGTACAACTTGCGGTGTGTGTGTGGGCGGTTGCCATATCCCCTGACATATTTCAGGAACAGGTCACCTCGGTATCTGGAAAAACAAGGAGTCAATAACACACTCCCAAGGCCCTCAGGAGCGCCAGGCAGCTGTGGGCATTTCATGGGCCGCGGCACACACAGGTGCCCAGACCACCTGCTGGAATGGAAAGTGAATTTTACAGTCTCAAGCTGCTCTCTGAGCACGTGACCATGGAACGGTGGGGACCAGGGCTGACATGTGTTCCTGCCCAAGTGAGCACCAGCTGCACCTGTGCCGCACCAGGCTGGCACCACT
This sequence comes from Varecia variegata, assembly GCA_028533085.1. NCBI lineage: Eukaryota > Metazoa > Chordata > Mammalia > Primates > Lemuridae > Varecia > Varecia variegata. The sequence continues at coordinate 127,346,523 of CM052443.1, forward strand.
GCACAGCTGACGTGAGCTGACATCCACCACCGGCCCAGCACCAGAGCGTCCCTGGTGACACTCTGCTCCCGGCACCCAGCGCTAGGCACCCTCAGCCCCGCCCCCAAACTCGCCTATCTGCCTACTTTTGCCCCTCCTGCCCCTCCTGCCCCACCAGGTCCCAAAGCACCAGCTCAGTCTCCTCACAGTCGGGCGAGGGAACCAGAAGAGCCAGGTCTCCAGTGGCCAGCCAGGTCCACTGGCCACTCGGGAGCAGTTTGAGGACCACTTTGTGTGGTGACCAGACCGGCATGGTGGTGGAGTCCTTGAGCCACCTTTACATGCCCATGGGGAGCTGTGGTTCCGAACTGAGGGCCCTGTAGTCAGCCCCAGGTGGCAGGGACTGCCTGGAGGTGGGGGGACACCAGGTGGAGCAAGGAGGCCCAGACCGTGGGGGGCAGCACCAGGGTGGAAGCAGGCTTCCCCCTACTCGACGGCCCGAAGGGTGGGAGCATGGCCAGAGCCTCAGCGACCTAGCGGCTGGGGTGGGGGAAGGGAGTATCCCGGGACAGGGCTGGGGTGGGTGACCCAGGGCGGCGCACGAGGCTGGTAGGGGTAGGGGGCGGGCGTGGCGCGTGGCGGCGGCGGGGGGGGGGGGGGGGGAAGGCGGGGGCGGGGCGCCGCACCTAGGCGCTCCCTTGGCCCGCGCGCCTCTCCCCACCCGGCGCCCCGCCCCGCCGCCTCGCAATAAGGGGCGCGGTTCGGCGGGGCGGAGCGCGGCGTCCGGCGGCGGGCTGGGCGCGGGCTGCGCCGGGGGGCGCGGGGCCGCGCCATGGAGCTGGGGCCCTGGCTGAGCGCGCCGCTGCTGCTGCTGCTGCTGCTGCTCCTGCCGCTGAGCCGCGTGGCCCGGTTCTACGCCAAGGTCGTCCTGTACTGCGCGCTGTGCCTCGCCGTGTCCGTGGTGGCCTCGGCCATCTGCCTGCTGCGCAACGGCGGCCGGACGGTGGACAACATGAGGCAAGGGCCGGGCCGGGGGCCGCTTCCGCTTCCCGAACTTTCTTCTGCGTTTCCCTCCTTCCTGCCCCGCCCGCCGCTCGCGGGCTCGCGGGCTCTGGGGCTCTCGGGCGGGCGCCGGGCGGGCGGGGGCTCCGGGACCCGGCGTCACAGTGTCCCCGCGCCCTCGCCCCGGGCATTTGCTTGGTCTCACGCGTCGTCGCGTCCCTGCGCCCGCAGCGGGGTGCCGGGCGGCGGGCGGATTTCCCATGGAGGGGCCGGCCGAGCTGAGAGCGCCTCAGTCTTGCCCTGTCGCGGGGAAACCGAGGCCGGGACGGTGGGGACCTGCCCCAGGATCCCTGATGGGGGCGCCCGTCGTCCTCTCTCCGTCCGCCTCCTTCCCACCGCCAGGTGATGGATGCACCTGTGCCCAGGCGCTGTGGCAGGTTCCTCTTTCCTGTGCCTCCCTCCTCGGGAAGCAGGGGAGGCGCGACAAGACCTGCTTCCGCGCTGGGGAGGGGCTGGGGGCTCCTGGGGTCCAGCTTCTTTGCAAAGGGAAAGAAGGGGCCGGTGGCTGAAAGTTTCCTCTGGACTTGGCTTTGCCAGGCGGGGTGGGGGGCGGTAGGGTCAGGTGGGGTTGCCCAGAACAGTTGGAAGTTGCTGGGGGGGGTGTGGTGGCTAAGAAAAGGCCCCTTCCTGGCCTCTTGTTTGCCCCCCCCGGGCTGTTGCTACACTTCTCTCTGCCCCGTTTGGACTGCCCAGCTGGTGGCTTTTGCAATGGACTCTTGGCCATGGCCTGGTGTGGGGCCCTTGTGGTCCCTGAGGTCCCCACCTCCCCCTGTGGTCACAGGGCAGTGGATGAGAGTTTCCTGGCCTTCTGCCATCTCTATCCTTGCCAGTGGCTGGGGGAGGCTACTGCTGGAACTGGGCCATATGTCATGGGTCCCCTAGGACAGCCTCAGGGACTTGTGGCTTCCCAGGGAGCCCCTGGTATAGAGGGGAATAGTGGTGCTGAGGGGTGTGAGGACTCGGCACAGAGGGCTGGGTGGCTGTTCAATAGGACGTTTGTGTGTGTTCTTGGTGGCTTGTCCCTGTGCCATCCAGAGGGGCCAGGCCAGTGTCCCCGGGAGCACAGATTCCAGGGCTAGCCCAGGTGTTGGCTCCTAGCAGGCTTCACAAGCAGAGAGCCCTCCAGCGTGGGGCGCGCCTGTTTCCAGAAGCGGGGCCATCCTCTGCGCCCCCACCCCAGGGCAGAAGCTGCAGGAGCTTAGGGCCCTGGGATCTCCCTGGAAGGAGCCTCCACTGAGCACCTGCTGCTCCAGAGCAGGGGGAACCCCAGTGGGTTCAGGTGGCTCCAGGCCAGGGGGTGGCATGGTGGGTTCCGAGGCCGGCAGGGCATGCTGGGCTGTGTCCTGGGGTGCAGGCAGGGGGCTGCCCTGACTTAGGAGACCCTGGAGTGGGTCCCCCACTTGCAAGCAGGCCAGAGGCACCAAGTCCCTTCCTTGCGTTTAAAGGCCCAACTTGCTGTTCATGGCTTCTGCCTGGACCTCAAAGCTGCTTCCAGGGGCTGAGTCAGAATTGGTGGTGGGACCTGGCAGGCTGGGCAGGCTACCTCCAGCCCTCCTGCCCCACTGACCCTGTCCCCTGCTCAGCCCAGAGATTCTGGCCAGCTAGGGTGTCCTGCCCAGGACCCTGGGGGCTCTGGTGGTGCTCAGATGGGGCCTTCCTGGCACCCTGTCCGCCACTGGCGGCACCAACATCTGGGACATACCTGCTTTGTTCCTGTTGGCATGTGGGTACAGCAGGTGCTTTGTTCCTGCTGGCACATGTGTCCCCCAGGGAGAAGGGAGGGGCGGAGGGTGGGGCAGGCCTGAGGGGGAGGCCTAGGATTCCACAGCCTCCTGCCCCCAGCACCCCAGGTCCTGGGGCCCCTGTGTTGATGCCCGCGACTCCCAGCAAGGCTAAGGGGTCTCCCCAAGTGTGGGGCCACGGGGTGGGTTCAGAAATGCAGAGAATGGGTAAGGGACCAGGAGGATGGGGGCTGGAGAGCTGGGGAGAAGGAGCTGCTTGGGGACAAGGTGCCTACCCCTTATTTCAGGCCCCCTGTGGCGTGGGACAGGCCCTGTCTGTACCTGCTGTGGCACCGCAGGCGCCTTGCAACCTTGGTCTCGAGCTCAATCTTACAGACGAGGAGATGCAACTTGCAACTAAGGCTAGGGGTGGTGCAGGGAGGAGAGGGTGACCGCTCAAGGTCCCCAAGCTAGGACGTGGCAGAACTGGGATTCGAACCCACTGAGGGTGACTCCAAACTACCTGCTTTCCTTTGTCCTCTGTGCCCAGCCCAGGAATAGAGGCTGAGGGTGCAGCCCCGGGGCTGCTGCAGGGCTGGGGTGGAGCGCTCCAGCAAGCCCTGAGCTCTAGGGGGGCAGCCCCACTGTGCACCCTGCCCCGCGGCTTCCCATCTTTCCCCTGAGCTGAGACTGCCATGGCTGGGGTGGCTCCTCCCGCGGGGTTCCAGGTGGGGACCTTTGCCATCTGGACTACAGTCCTGAGTGTAGAAGGAACAGTGATGGGAACAGCACAGCGCAGGCAGACTCCCTGGGGCCAGGCTGCGGGGCTGGGACCAAGGACCCCCTGCTGGTGGTGTCCACCCCTGTGTGCAGGGCTAGGGTGGAACTACAGGTCATGTTTCCTCATCCCAGGGACAGGTGCCCTTGTTCCATTGTGTGATAGGACAGCGAAGACCAGAGACGCTGCGTGTAGTAGAGTTGGGTTTAGCTGCAGGATCAGGAAACCCCGATAACGTGGGCTTAACGATACAGTTCACTTTCTCCTGCGCCAAAGGACGCCAGTGCAGCAGCCGGACCCTTTGCCCCACCGTCCTCGGGGCCCAGGGTGCGGCCGCGTGGCAGGAGAGGAAAGGGCGCCCTCCCCACCGAGGAACTGTGTGCTCTGTGCCCACGAGAGGGCAGGACCAAGTGCTCACGACAGCCCTAGCTGCAAGGGTGTCCACACTGAACCTCCAGGAAGGGAGAATGAGCTTGTTCCGGCCACATCGGCCAGGGGACTTGTCTGTCGGTCAAGGTCGGAAGCCGGAAGGGCTCAGCCTCTCAGTCAGAATTGCCCGCCGCGGCGTGGCTCTGGGTCCCCTGGCAGATGCACGAGACACAGTGCCACCAGGGAGCCCTGCCTCGTCACTGCTCTGGGGGCCTTGGTTCTCCTGGGGTGTTACGGGGGACAGACTCCCTCCTGCAGGCCCGGAAACTGGCGCTGTCCTGAGCCCTGGCGTCTGGGGCGTCTCCTGTTCTTAGCACGGGCTGGGAGGGCTTCCCTGGCCCCGCCTCCCTCCAGGCCCTCCTCTTCCTCATGCCCTGGCGTTCGCCCCCCCTTGGACAGTCGCAGGTGTTTGCACAAGCCCCTGCCCCCAAGGACCTGTCACCCCCTTGTGCTCCAGCTCGTGTAACAGTTGTCGGGAAACTCCCTGCTCTTCCAGGTGCCTTGCTGGGGCCTCCTGCCCCCTGGGCGCCATCCGTGGCTCTCGGTGCCCCGCGCCAGCAGAGCTGCTCTAAATGAGAGCAGAGCCCAGGCCTGGCCCGCGGGGTCTGGCTGAGGACATGGGCCTCGGCCCACAGCTGCCTGGGTCTCTTGAGAGAGGCCCAGCCCAAGACCAGGAGCTGAGGGCAAGAGTCAGAGAGTGGCCTTCATGGGGACGGCTGGGCCAATAGCCTGGGCCCTGGCCTTGAACCACCTCCCAGCCACCTGGAGCAGGAGCTTAGGGAGGTCAAGTGTGTTGCCCGGAGTCACAGCTGGGAAGAAGGCAGCCAGGACCGCAGTCCCAGTCTGAGCCAGAGCCCAAGCTTGGGAGCAGCCCCGGTGTCCTGGGGCCAAGCTGCTGCAGACCCCGAAAGAGTCTGTGCCATCTGTGGCACTTGGTTCCAGATGGCGGTCCCGGTCGGGGTTAAGTGGAAGGCTCCTGAGACGGGCCCAGCAGGACAGTGAGGGACCTCGGGCTGCTCCAGGGCCCGAGTGCCTCACGGTGCAGCGCTGGCACTGCTCACCCACCTGGCAGCAGGCAGCAGTGCTTCCGGAACACTGGGCTGGGCCCTCTGCCCATCCTGGGGCCATCTGGGCTGCAGGTGACCTCAGCTTTACCCCCTGCTGAGGTGCCCTGGAGTAGCAGGGAGCGCAGGGCATGGAGTTAGGGCTGGAGGGTGTGGGGCCACAGTGATACCTGCCACAAACTTTGGGGCCCTGGCTCCTTTTGTGGGACAGGACAAGGCTGCCCCCCAGACCCCTATGGTTGCCAGGAGGAGAGCTCAGGTGAGGTGGGGTGTTTGGACACAGGACAAAGCCTGGGGTGGCTGCTCTGGCCACTTTGAGCTTCCTGCTGGGACAGCCCGGAGCAGACTCCTCAGCCAGCTGGGGTGGCAGCTTCTCGTCCTGCAGTCCGGAAGCCCCCCATGCCCTCTGCCCAGCAACTGCATCCAGCCCGGGAGAGGAGGTGGGCTCAGGCCCATCCTGCTTCCCTGCCGGGTGACCTGGGGCAAGTCACCTCCCTGCCTCACCTGTAGAGCGGTGTAATGACCGTACCACCTGTTGGATGATTGTTGGAACCAGACACGACAAATGTCAGGCAGAGGCCGGGCACGGGCTGGGGGTGGCATTTCCGTTCCTGCCTCTGGTTAGGAGCTTTTCCCAGATGCGTCTGCAGAGCTCAGCGCGTGCCCTTCCTCCTTGTGGAACCTCGTGACGTGAGAGTATGTACTTTCCACCACTTCCACAGAACCGGGACAGTACGGGACATGAGGGGAAGGAAAATCTGGTGGTCCCATGTGCACCACCTGCAGATGACGCTGTGTCCGCTCGAGGACACTTACGTGGTCTTTCTGCTGTCAGGAGGCACCTCCGCTCCCAGGCCCACCGGCTGGCTGTGCAGCACGCGGTGACGTGGACGGTCACGGAGAGCGGCTGCCCCGTGCCCCCTCCGCCCGTCGTCTGTCCTGAGCACTGAGGGCCGCCTGCTGGGGACAGGGTTTACGCCGTGTCTTTCACCGTTTAAAAAACGTGACAGGACACGACCAACCCCTTCCACGTTGCGGCAGTCCAGTGTACAACGAAAAGAGAGAAGAGGTGTGGGGTGGACGGAAGCGGCTGCATGACCGCACTAATGCCACGGGCTGTGCACTTAGCAGTAATTAAAATGACCAAATCTATGTTATGTATATTCTACCGCAATGAACAAAAAAAAAAGGAAACTGGTAAACGCCATTGTCACAGAGAACCACTGTCCGTTTCCAGACACGGCCCGAGCCTTCTCCCCGTGCACTGAGGTGTGGGCGTGCAGGTGAGTTTGCGGTCACTGTCGTAAGTCGTGGGCACGTCCTGTGCAGTGACTAAATACAGATCTTCCGTGTTCTCCTCCTCGCCCTGAGGTGGTGACGGGGACCCTGATTTGCTCTGCCCGTCCCTGCTGCTGGACATGGAGGCGTTTCCGGATTTCCCTAGTTCAGACCACACTGGAGTTTCTCCAGACCTTGTCACTAGCGCCGTAGGCCAACGTTTGGAACAAGATTGTGAGATCGGACTGACCAGGTGTCCTCAGGGCTCTTGCTGGGCTACGAACCTGCCCTGCAGAAGCGTCCCTGTCTCTGTGGCGGCCTGTGCCAGTGGCTGGCGCCGCTCCCAGCGTCCTGGCCGACGCAGCTTGTGATCAGGCCTTTCAGTCTGTGCCAGGAGGAAGGATGGAGACAGTTTCCTGTTTCAATTTGCATTTCTGTGCTTGGCGATGCGATTGGGTGATTTTCCTTATTTAGTGGACGTCTGTGTTTCGTCTGTTTTCTGAATCGCCTGCCTCGATGGTCTTCAGTCCGCACGGTGATCCGAGGAGCGGGGTCTCGCGGATGCAAACACCGAGGCGAAGCCACACAGCAGGCAGTTCTCCCGGCAGGTTCTCCCAGTTCTGCCAGGACCTGCCAACCGGGGCCTGCCCTCTGAGTGGGAGGGGGACAGTGGGCCGGTCTGGCCTGGAGAGGAGATGCCCCGAGCTGGCTGAGGCTGGCAGATGTGAGGAGGGGCCCGGGCTTCCAGATCCAGGGAAGGATGGTTCACTGAGACTCAGTTTCCCCGTGTGCAACTTGGGTGCTGGGACTTGACCCTCCCACCGGAGGTCGGTTCTGGGACAGGTGCAGCTGGTTAGGAGTCAGGTCCGCAGACACAGAGGACAGATCCTGTGTGATCCCACTCGCAGCAGGTCCCCAGAGTCAGCAGATCCCTCGAGATGGCAAGTGGAAAGGTGGGGGCTGTGGCTGGGGGAGGGGAGGGGACTCCGTGTGTCACGGGGACAGAGTTTCAGTTTGGGAAGATGGATGGTGGTGAAGGCTGCACAGTAGTGTGAATGTGCTTACTGCTACTGAACCCTGCACTTTAAAATGGTGAAGATGGGGCCAGGCGCGGTGGCTCACGCCTGTAATCCCAGGACTTTGGGAGGCCCAGGAAGGAGGATTGTTGTGAGCAACAAAAAATACAAAAAAATAGAAAAATTAGCCAGGCGTGGTGGCGCATGCCTATAGCCCCAGCTACTCAGGAGGCTGAGGCAGGAGGATCTCTTGGGCCCAGGAGTTGGAGGCTGCAGTGAGCTACGATGATGCCACTGCACTCTACCCAGGTGACAGAGTGAGACTCTGTCTCAAAAAAAAAAAAAAAATGGTGGCAATGGTAAATTTTGTTTTGTGTATTTTACCACAATTCAAAAAAAAAACCAAAAACAGTCTGGTTTGGGGTGAAGGACCCGGCTTTGAATCTCTGCTCTTTGGAGGAAGCTCTGGGACTGGGCAGTTACTTAGCCATATCTCTATCAAGGGGGGCTCTTGCCTAGCGTGGGGGCCGCGCTACTCTGCGTGGAGAGTGGAGCGGGTTGGTGGCCTGGCACATCCGCCACCCCCGCCAACTGCAGGGGACAGGAGGGCCCCAGGGGTCCTGCCAGGAGCTCACACCATCAGGCTCTGTCACCCCGCAGGCTGACCCCCCATACGCAGGTGTCCTGGCAGAGCCGCCGGGCCGAGGCCACCCTTCCTCCCTGCGCTCCTCTGGCCTGGCCAGTGCCTGGGACATCCTGGGAGGGTCAGGGCTGCTGCAGAGGCTTGAGGTGCCCCTTGCACGGGCCTGGTCCCAACCGTTATTGGTTGCGTGGCTGAGGCCTCCTCGAGGTCGCAGGTTGCCCAGGGCAGCCCCCATGCAGACTGGCCACCTGCCGGGAGTGGGGCCTGCCGGGGTGAAGGGGCTCAGGTCGCTGGACCCGAGGGTGTGCCGGCTCTGCTCCTGCTCTCAGTGTGGCCACTGGCAAGTCTCAGAGCTGTCCTCGCCTGCTGCTTCCTGAAAAGAGGGAGCCCGAGGCCTGTTCTCGGGAGGGTGAGAGCAGCGCCTCTGGGCATCCGCCTGGGAGTCCCTCGGTGGTGGCCCTTCCCGACATCCTGGAAACAAACTTTGGTCCTTGCAAAGGTCTCCACTTGGCACTGACACTTTCGAGGGGGATGGTCACTCCCCTTGCTTGGCCTCCTGCAGGGTGTGTTGGCCCCCCGCCCCTGCCCGCAGGGGTGCAGGGATTCCTGGGTGAGAACCAGCCCAGCCGCCTTCCAGCCGGGGCCCCACCTGGCTGCCCGGCGCCCCCCTCTGGGAGGGCCAAGCACGTAGGGGTGCGGGGTGAGGCTGGGCAGGCCCTGGGGAGTGGGAGTGGGCGCCTTCCCGTATGCCAGGCTTCCGACTTCCCTGACAGCTGGGGAGACTGAGGCAGGGCAGCAGCCCGAGGGTGGGCGAGCCAGGCCCCCAGGGCTGTCTGCTGGAGGGCTCTCTCCACCGCGTGTCACTGTCTCCTGTCCTGGGCTCAGGCCAGGGACCTCAGTGCACTGTCCTCTTGCCCTCAGCATTGTCAGCTGGTTCATGCGAAGCTTCAAGTACGTGTACGGCCTCCGCTTCAAGGTGAAGGGCCAGGAGAAGCTGGAGGTGGACCGGCCCTGTGTCATCATCTCCAACCACCAAAGCATCCTGGACATGATGGGTAGGCCGGGGCGTGGGGGGTCTGGCGGAGGGGCCGAAGGCTCAGCCCAGAGAGCAGGGTGGGTGGCAGGGGCAGCTCAGATGAGCGGGGGGTGGGGCTGACGCAGGCAGGGGACCTGTGCGTTCCTCCAGCCACAGGCCTCCCTGAGCTGGGCACCGAGGACAGGAGGCTGGCAGTGCCCGGTGGGGCACAGGGTCTGCCACGCCCTCACGGCCAGGAGCTCTGTTTCAGCACCCCCGAGGGGCAGGAAGAGAACTTGCCCAGAGAGCTTGGGGGGGCCGGGGGGATTCCAGCCAGGCCTGGGGTCAGTCTGGGCACAGCCCTTCCTCTCTCCCCCGTGCCCGGCAGGCCTCATGGAGGTCCTCCCCAAGCGCTGCGTGCAGATCGCCAAGCGGGAGCTGCTCTTCCTGGGCCCCGTGGGCCTCATCATGTACCTCGGGGGCGTCTACTTCATCAACCGGCAGCGCTCCAGCACTGCCATGACTGTTATGGCCGACCTGGGCGAGCGCATGGTCAGGGAGAACGTGAGTCCGGGCCTGGGGCTGGGCCGGGGGTGACTTGCTCCGGAGTCTGCAGACGGCGTGCGGAAGAGCCAGGCTGTGAGCAGCCGGGTCTGCGGAGAAGCAGGGTTCCCTAGGAGGGGCTGTGGGCGCAGCCCCGGCAGCGGCAGCTCTTCTCTGCCCCACAGCTCAAGGTGTGGATCTACCCCGAGGGCACACGCAACGACAATGGCGACCTGCTGCCTTTTAAGAAAGGTGCCTTCTACCTGGCGATCCAGGCCCAGGTAGGCCAGGCCTTGCCCTCAGGGGTGGGCAGTGGGTGGGAAGCGGGTCCAGGTTGGCTTAAGGCTGAGGGTGATTGCCCAGCCTGGCTGGGGGCCGCTGGCACTCAGGGACTTGCCACTGAGAGGGGACAGGGCCCCCACCAACTCCTGGTCCCCTGACCCGCCAGGGAGGGCAGCCCCTGCCTCCCCCACTCTGAGCAGTGAGGCCGGGGGCCTGAGAGACCGGCTGCACTTGGTGGGCACCTGAGCTCTTGGGCTCTGGCCTCCACTTCGGAGGTGGCCGGCGGGTGGCCTGCCCAAGGTGGGTGGTGTAAGAGGCGAGGGCAGGAGGCTGGTGGGGTGACGCTGCTTGCGATCACTGCTCCCGGCTGGGGTGGGGTCTGGACGAACAGGGCGTTCGGTGTGGGGCGCGCGTGCGCCTGGGCAGAGGAGCAGCGAGCTCCGCCTCTGCACTCGGGGCTTTCTGGTCCTCAGCATCCAGGGGTGCAGCTTGTCCTGGGGTGTCTCCATCCATGGAGTGGGGTCTTCTGGTGGGTGACAAGTGCTTGTCCCACCCCTGCCACTGTGCTAGGGAGATTTGTGTCAGGGGAAAGCCATCTGGGGTCGGGCCCAAGCAGGGGTCTCAGCTTGTCCCCCTGTGACAGGTGGCCTTGCCCTGCTCGAGGCCTGGGGAACCTCATTCTAGGGGCTCCCAGCTACAACCATGGAGGGTGGGGGTCCTGGGCTCTGGTCCCAGCTCTGCCCAGCAACCACCCCCTGTTCTCTGGGGCCCCTGGATACGGAGTGCACCTGTGGGCCTGGGCTGATGTCACTTCCCCGTGGGAGGTAGGAGGGAGAAGGGGCCGGTGGGTAGGTCTGGAGAGGAGAGAGAGGCCAGCCTGGCCTCAGCCAGCAGACTGGGGCATTTCCTGCTGCCTGGGTTAATGATTAGCTCCAGGTGCCTGTCCCTGTTGGATCTGACCCCGGTGTCTTCCAGGAACACAGCAGGCTCCACCCCTCCCTGGGCCAGAGCTGCCCTCCTCCTCCCTGGGGGTAGGGAGAGGACAGGAAGGGAGGGTGGGGCAGGGAAGTCCTTGGTGACCTCTCCCAGCTAAATCCGACAGAGCCCTGCTCCCCGGCTAATTTTATGGCCTAGCAGGGGACAGACGTGAGCCCGACAAACATGTGCTAGCTCAGGCGGGCTGGGCCGCCCAGGGCATGGCGCTGGCCAAGCTCCAGAGGTCAGGGGTGAGGCCCTGAGGCAGGGCTGGGAGGACTGCTGGGGCCAGCCCAGGTGGGGCAGGCGGACGGCGAGGCAGGTCCCCACGCTCGGCCTGGGGGTGAGGGCCCGCGTCAGGTGCCGCGTCTCCCTGCCCGCAGGTGCCCATCGTGCCCGTGGTCTACTCCTCCTTCTCCTCCTTCTACAACACCAGGACGAAGTTCTTCACCTCAGGTACGCACCACGTGCCCCTGGGCACACACCCTGCCCGGTCCTTCATCACGCGCTCCTGGGTCCCTGACAGAATTGTCCCTGTGTCTGGGTGGCTGCTGTAGGCCAGACCCCTGCCACACAGTAACCATCTGGTGAATGAATGAATGAATGAATGAACGAACCAGCCAGTGTAGTCCCAGCTGCGGGCTGGCATTGCTTCCTGCCATTCGCCCTTCCCGGTGGCCCTGTGAGGTGGGTGGAAACCGAGGCTCCAGGAGGGTGGCCACATGCCCGAGTGTACACAGATGGGTGGGCTGTGCACACAGCCCGGGGGGCGGCTGATGAGCCCGTGTGTCCCGGCTCCCCACGTGGGCACATGGTACCAGGGCAGCCCAGGGCCAGCAGCTTCCCAGGCGCCCCAGCGCTGGCCAACGGGCTTGGGGCCTTTGCCCCTTCCATCCAGACTCGGTGCCCTGGCCCCTCGTGAGAAGGTGAGGTCAAAGGTTGAAGGGTGGTGGGGAGGAGCCAGCTCTGTCCCACATCGGAGACCCTGCAGCCCCTAACCCTCGGTGGAACGTGGAGGCGCACAGTGGCGGGGCTGAGCAGAGAGGGCCCCAGCCCAGGGAACGTTCTTGGAGGGACACGTTCTGTGTGGTGGGTAGTGGTCACAGTGGGGTATGGAGTTTTCAGAACCCACCAAGCACATGGCAGGGGCTGTGCATTTCGCCGTGTCAGTATCGCCTCAATTTAAAACAAGCCGGGGGCCAGCGGCTCCCAGGGTCAGAGCTCCCTGGGGAAGGGGCAGGGCGGCCGGGGGAGAGCAGAGGCTGCCCCAGGCCACTGACGCCCGCTGCCCCCACCCCAGGAACAATCACGGTGCAGGTGCTGGACGCCATCCCCACCAGCGGCCTCACCCAGGCAGACATCCCCACGCTTGTGGACACCTGCTACCAGGCCATGAGGAGCACCTTCTTCCACATATCCAAGATGCCCCAGGAGAACGGGGCCACCTCAGGGCCTGCTGTCGAGCCAGCCCAGTAGCCTGGGCCACAGGGTGGGGCAGGACCTGGGGGAGGGCGGCCGGGAGGAAGGCGGCTGGAGAACGCACAGGGACCTTGCCCAGGCTGCCAAATATCACTGTGTCTGGCTTCCCTGGCTCCCCTGGCTTTCATTCGGGCCCTGGAAGCAGGAAGCCCCTTCTGCCGCTGACCTCAGACCCAGGCACTTGACGCCTCCTCCAGGAGAATCAGCTGGACCCTCCCAGGGTCTGAGGCAGGGACTCGCCCCCCTGTGTGCCTCCAGGGTCTGGGATGATGCAAAACCAGGCCTGAGGCTGTGGCCTGCAGGTGGCCTGAGCAGGTACCTCATGCCAGCCTGGGTGCCCAGGTCCGGCTGCCCAGGGCCCGCCGGGGGCGGAGTCAGACGCCAGGTCCAGGCCATGGCCTGCATCAGGCCCTCAGGGAGAGGAAGGGGCTCGGGGGGTCGGGACTCCTGGTCGCATGCACCCTGGACCACAGGGAGCCGGAAAGTGGGATCTGCTGTTCCACCAGCCCCGAGGACCTGTGGGGTCAGTATTGCACTCCCTGTTTTTTATAAAGGAACGTTGGAAGTGCCTGCGTGCTGTGGTCACTCGGGCTGGGTGGGGCTGCCTCAGGCCTCTGACTAGGGATGTGTGTTTGTCATCCGGGCTGCTGCCTCCAACCCCCCAGACTGTGGGGCCAGCTGCTCCCCAGGGGCCCAGGTGCAAGCACCCCCATCCCTGCACAGAGCTCCCTTCCAGGGGCGGGTGCACCGCCCCCCTGTAATACTTCCATCAGTGGGCAGGCGGTCTCCACCTGACTGAGGGGTGGGCGTGACAGCACGGGGGAGGCGCTGTCTCTCTTTGGGCTCCCAGAATCCGCTTGCTCTGGCCCCCCTTGGAGATGGGGGACCCAAGCCCTGAGGTGCCCCTGAAGCCCTCTCCCTGTTCTGCCGGCTGCCCTCTTCCCCTGCCCCCTTGCCAGCCAGCCCTTGGTAGTGGGCCTGGGCGGAGTGGCCAGGAGGGGAGGGCAAGGCCCCCAGTGCCAGGTGGAGGCAGCTCCTCTTCCCAGGCCCCCAACCATCCATTGACACGGCAGCTCAAGTCTCATTTTTATTCTGACCAAAACCAGGGCAGAGGTCGCCCCCCAACCCGGCCGCCGCCTCCAGACAGGTGGCCCAGTGACTGCCATTGGTCCCTGGCTCTGGGCAAGGAGCCTCGTACCATCCCTGCGCCGCCCGGGGCCCTGGGAAGCTGTCGGGGTTGCTGGGGTGGATTCACACAGAGGACCCCCAGGCCCACCCCGTGCCGCAGTCCCGGGAGCCTCCTGAGCGAGAGGAGAGGGGAGGGCCCTTCCCCGCCTTCGGCCGGCACTGCCAGGGCAAGCAGCTCGGTCCAGCCTGGGTCGAGAGTCAGGCCTTGGCCGGGTGGGTGGGTCACGACTCCTTCTTGCAGGAGCCTAGGGTGGGATGAGGGTCAGGGGTCAGAGGTCTCAGCTCCCGGCCTGTGGCCACCCTGCCCCACGGGGGTCCCAGGCAGCCGGGTGCTCTGGGCACGTGACTGGCACTCACAGGACTCCAGCTGCTCCTCCAGGAAGGAGATCTGCTCGCTCAGGGAGTCGACGCGGCCCAGCTGCTGCAGGGAGTGCGCCAGGAGGCTGCCGGGGTCCGGGAGCCCGTGCTCCAGCGCCTGCGAGGCCAGGCTGTGCAGCGGCGCCAGCAGCAGATGCAGCTTCTGTGGGGTGTGGAAGGCGGTGTGGCCTGTAGCCAGCAACCCACCCTCTCTGTTCCCGGAGAATTTAAGAACCCTGGCAACGGGCCTAGCTGCAGGGCTCCGGGTGCCCACTAGAGGGGCCGCCGTGCCAGAAGGCCTGGCACGGGGCTGGGGGATCCCTGGCAGAGGAACTAGGAGGGGTCGCCGGGCCGTGGCCAGTGGGAAGACTGGCAAGAGCACTTTGTCTGTGTGGACAGAGGCAGGGGATGAGCCTGGGCCTGGGGGAGGCCGAGCTCGGTTCCTCCTGTCCTGGGGGTCCCAGTCAATGGCCCACTGCCCCTGCCAGGTGTGGAGTCCCGGCAGGGTCCTTGGCTGTCAGCGGCAAGGAAACCTCCCTGGGGCCAAGGTCCTCACAGACCCCCGGTGAACCCCACAGCCGTCCTGGGGGTCGGAGCCACGTCCTGGGGACCACGGAAGGTGGTGGGCCTCACCCTGGCCTGGCCCTCCACTGTCACCAAGGCCCTGCGCCCTGGCCTCACCTCCTCCAGCAGGTCCACCCTCGACTGCAGCCGCTGTACTTCCTCCTTCACCGCACTGTCCGCTCCTGGGGGCAGAGCCAGGCCTGCGTGAGGGGGGCTGGCGCCCCCACACCCGTGGCCTCTGATCTGGAGGGGCTGGCCCCAGCCACGGCTCTGGCCATAAGGGCAGAGCCAGGAGACAGCCTCAGGCCTGTGGCCAACCCCACTGTCCACCAGGAGCTGGCCTGGGGGGGTCTCGGGCCCTGCCCCCACCCACACCTCCAGCTGTGTGGCTCTGGGCAGAGGCAGCCCACCCTGCCCGTCCCCGGGTGCTGGGGTCCCGGCTGCACTACAGGTGGTCCGAGCCGAGTTCTGAGCTGTGCGCTTGGTGCTGGGCTGCCAACGGCGCATTATTACTCACGGTACGAGTTTGAAGTGTCACAGCGCGTACCAAAAGTAATAATGTCCCGTCACCAGCAGAGGTGCGTCTTCCAGGCTGCCAGCTGGCACACGGACGGGACCCCAGGGTGGGGCCTTTCACTTTGTTGGCTGAGATGAGGCCCTTGGGCAGCCCTCCCCCAGAGCCCTCGAGAAACCCTATCGGGGACCCACCTGCCTTCCACCCTGTGACAGCCGCCCACCAGCTGAGTGCCTGGCTCAGCCCTGCTGCCCGGCGCCCACCACAGAGCCACAGGGTGGTGCACACCCACCTGCCTGCTCCCCAAGCCAGACAGAGCAGCAAGGGGGCGAGGTTACCTGTTGTGGGGCTTGGGGCCACCCTGGGGGGCCCTCCCTTGGGCAGGCAGAGTGTACCGTCTGCAGATGGGCTGTGCCCCTCCCAGCCCTGGCACCAGTAACTGCCCTCAGTGTTGACACAGCGCCGGGGACAGCCGCCCCCTCCAGTGCTGCATTCGTCCACATCTGCAGGAAATGGGGGTGTCAGACGCAGGAGGAGGGGTCCCACGCATACGGAGCCCCCTGAAGACACACCTGTTTAATGGGCCACTGTTTTGGCCAGCAGTGACCCCAGGACATGCAAGCAGGTGCCCAGGAGACCTTTCCCAGGGCCTCCCCAGACGGCAGAGCCAGCTCACCTGACTGGCAGGTGTCACCCTGCCATCCTGCAGGGCAGCGGCAGCGGCCTGGCTGGACACAGCTCCCTCCGTTCTGGCATGGCGGCTGGCATACTGCTGCGGGAGGGGGAGGCCAGTCACTGACTCAGAGGGTCCCCAGTGCTCCATGGGGTGGCAGCCAGGGAAGGGGTGCTCAGCAGCCAGGACGCACTTTGCTCGGGGTTACAGAGGAAGGAAGTGGACGCGATGCTGGCGGTCTGGGGTGGCGTCCCTGCTAGCTGCTGCGGGGTGCTGCAGGGCCACGGCCCTCACCTGCTCCGCAGGCCCCGGGGAGCCCTCGGGTCCTCTTCCAGCCGGGGCAGCAGGCATAGCGAGGCCCGGCGGGGGCCGGCCCTGGGCTGTGGCGGTAGGCGGTCCTGTAGATGGTTCTGTGGGGCGGGCAGGCAGCTCAGAGGGGCGGCATGCCCTCCCCATCTGCCACCTCCTGGAGCCATCTCTCTGGGCAGGGTCACCCCAGTGTGTCCCCAGAAGTCCTCTCCCTGAGGGACGGCACCTCAGGGTCACTGACCAGCAGTCACTGCACCCCGGTGCTGAGCAGGACCCTGAGGGACGGCAGGAAGCCCCAGCCGAGCCTGACGCAACAGGAGCAGTGCCCAGGCCTGCGCACGGCCCCCGGCCTCGAGCCTCCTACCACGGGGCCCAGGGGCGGTCTTGCCGGGGCCGTGGCGGGTCATGGCAGAGCCGCCTGCCGCTTCACCCTGGGCTCTGGGCTCCTGGAGGCTAAGGGCGCTCTGAGAAGCCGAGTGCTTCCCGTGTGTCCCGAAACCTGGATCCCCTCCCCCAGCGGGGACAGTGGGGAGTGGGGGTGGGGGCGGGTGCTCAGGAGTGTGGGCTTTACCAGGTGTCTGCCTCCCGAGTGTTTCTGGGCTAGGGGGGTAGGCAGAATACCCCACACCCAGGAACGAGGACCCCGCCCACGGCTGAAAACTAGCGCCCCTCACGTGGGCAGGACCGGACATCGCAGGGTGTCCACATGTCTGCGGGGGGTGACAGGCAGGTGCAGGGAGTCAGGCATCATCCCAGAGAGTAAGAACTTGCAGCTGGTGATGCCGGAGAGCGTTGAGCAGCCCCAGTGTGGAGGGGTGAGACGGGGTGGGCGACCCTCTCACGTGGGCAGGCCCTTTGGCGTGACGTCCTCTGAGACGGGCCGTGGTGTGGGACGCAGATTAGCGCTGGAGGTGATTATGTGGCATCCTCACACCCAGACTGCTGAGACACAGGCAGCCAACCTGGGGAAGTCCGTCTCAGCAAGTCCTCACCGCTCTGGCCTCGGTTTCCCATCTCGGGGCCCAGAGTTCGCCACCGCCAGGCAGGCTGATGTGTGGCAGGTGGGGCACCTTGGGGGACTGGCCCTGGGGGGCCGGGGCTGGGCGGGCTTGGAGGCAGGGGCACCCACCGGTAGGTGCTGCAGGCTCGGTGCCCGTTGCAGGTGGTGAGGAAGGGCTGGTACACACGCTGCACGAAGGACTCAGAGATGGGGCCCTGGGGAACCCCGACAGCACACACCCTGCGGCTGGGGGGGGGCTGGAGGTCAGCCAGGGAGCCCCAGACCCCAAGGGAACGGAGGACATGAGCCCACAGGGAACCCCTCAAGTCCCGGGGCAGCCTTAGGGAAGGGCTGAGGGCTCTTAGCCGCACCCCCACCCCCAGCACCCAGAGGCCCTTGCCCTGCTCACCCTGGCCGGTAGACGTGCTCGGTGCTGCCCACTCCCAGAACCAGAAGCCACACCAGAAGCAGCTGCTGGGAGCCCCACATGGCCCGTGTCTCCGGGGGGGACGGCCTTCTCCTCTGGGCAGCCTGGGACACACAGCATGACCTTGTGAGCCCCCGCAGATGCCCCTGCAACCCAGGCCTTTGGTGCGGTCCGTGCTCTCGGTGCACGATGCCTGCCCAGCTTAGCTGCTTTTCAGGGGCCTCTCGCCTGTGGGGGAGCCCCCATGGGCTGTGCTAGCTCTCCCCACCCTCGGGCCCACCTCTTTGAGCTAGGCCGGCCCCTGACCAGCCACAAACAGCTGGGCCTGGGGGCCGAAGAAAGGCGATACCATCCAGAGCCCTTGGGGCAGGAACCATCTGGACCATGCTGGGCTTGGTCTGGGACACTCAAGGGCACTCGAGGCTCCAGGAAGGTGGGCCCAGGGCCTGCATCTGGACCCGTTCCTCCCTCCCAGCTGGTCTTGGTGTCCTTGTCACAGCAACGAAGGGTGAGCTTGTCCCTCTCAGTCTGTGAACGGGGTATCAGTGGGCAGAGCTGGAGCCCGAGGGCAGCTGTGGGGTCCCATTGGGGTGCAGGTGCCTGCCACGTGAGCAGGTGCTGAACAGGCACGGGCTGTTACGGGGTGTGCACATTCGGAGGTCACCAGAGGGGGGTGGCATACATTTAAGAGGGGTCACTCCCAGGCTGGCATAAATGTGCAAATAGCCCAGAGTTCTCAGGGCAGAGGCCCCACTGGGTGCACACCTGGGGCTAATGGGGCAGCCCCTTGAGGTATCACTGGAGCTGGTCTCCAACCCCCTCCTGGCTGCGAGTGGGGGCCAGGGAGGCTGGGTGAGGCTTCCCGGGAATATGAGAGACTCCAACCCAGACTTAATGGTCTGTGACAATGCTGAAGGGACTGGGTGGGGGGTAGGTCCCACCCTGTGTGCAGCCAGAGGTCCAGGAAGCTAAGGATCTCCCTGTCATGCACTGGGAGCCCCACCCAAGGCCTCTCGTGGGTGCTCCCCAAAGAGCCAGGCTCCTCCCAGGTGGGCTGTCCGGCCCTGCGGGGTCCCCAGCAGGAAACAGCCAGGAGACGGGGAGGTGGAGCCTGGGGTAAGGCTGTCCCCTTCTCTGGGACTGTTTCCTCAGACACCACCAGGGTCTCCAAAGCCTGTCTGGTTCTGACAGTCCATCCCACAAACAGTGACACCCACAAGTGATTACTGAACCTTCTCACTGGCCAACCCTGGCCCGTGGGGAGAGTGATGGCCGCTTTGCACGGGCAGCCACGCTCTGGCTACTGCATCACACCCTCCCTCCGGGTAGGGAAGGCAGCTGGGGGAGGGGCCTTCCGCACCTGTCCCCCATGAGAGGGAGGGAGCGCAGGGCCGTGGGCAGCTCAGGTGTTGGGACTTCGTTTGGGGGTAGTGGGGCACCCCAGCAGTTTCTGGGCAGGAGCCCATCCTGCTAGTCAGAGCTGGTGCGGACGATTAACTCTGGGGGGCGGGCAAGGGGTGCTAGAGCTCCACAGCCCCCGTGCCGCCCCCTAGGCCTGGGGAGGCCAATCTCCTGGTGGAGGATGTCACTACCCTCCACAGCGCCGTGCAGAGCACCGCCGTGACTGCGGAAAGCTGTCTGGAAAGGGAACCGCGCTGGAGAAGAGGAGACACTCAATTTTTGAAAGTCATGCTTTCCCCCAAGGCCGAGGCCGCCTGGCGCTGCCGCTCGCCGGGCTCCGCGAACCTCGTTCCCTCTGGTGTCACAGCGGCGGCTGGGCGGGGGCGGGCGCGGGGGTCTGCTCGCGCGCAGGCCGAAAGCTGCAGTGTCTTGGTCCCCGCCAGTGTGAGGCGGGCCCTGCCCGCACCTGCCGCCCACCTGCCGGCCCGCAGCCCCCGCCGGCAGGGAGGGCGACGCGCGACGCCAGCGCTGGGCTGCCCCGACCCTCCCACCGGGAGGGCGCTCTGGGCGGCGGGACCCGCGGGGGCGGGCGCAGGCGGGTCAAGCCCGACGACCAGCCCCTGCAGCCCGGGGGCGG
Source organism: Varecia variegata (assembly GCA_028533085.1). NCBI lineage: Eukaryota > Metazoa > Chordata > Mammalia > Primates > Lemuridae > Varecia > Varecia variegata. The sequence goes on from CM052443.1 coordinate 127,365,857, forward strand.
GGGCGCAGCGCGACTCCCCGGGGCGGCTGCCGGGCTGCGCCGCGGGGTCGGGGCCCGGGAGCGGGTCGGGGAGGGCCGCGCCGCCCGGCACCGGCAGGGGGAGCCGTCTCCCAGGCCGCGGGCCCATACTCCGGACCGGCCGCCGCGCCCGCCCGGGCGGGGGTCACGCATGCAGGCCCGGCGCGGCCCTCCGCGCGCCCCGGCCCGCGCTCCTCCCGTCCCCCCTGTCGCTCTGCGTCGCCCGGCGGCCGCCCTCAGTTCCGCGACAGCACGGTCACCCTCGCCGCCCCCCGGGGTTCCGAGGGTCCCGCCCCCGCCCCCAGCCCGGCGGCCGGCAGACCCCCACCCGGCGCCCTCCTCTGCGCCCCTCGCCCGGCGCCGGGCTGCCTCCGCACTCACCGCCGGATCCGGGGCGCGCACGCGCCGCCGCTGCCGCCGCCGCGCGAGCCCGCGCCGTGGGGGCCCCGAGCCCCGCCCCGGCCCGCCCCCGGCCCCGCCCCAC
>CM052443.1:127366858-127392034 GCA_028533085.1 Varecia variegata
GCCAGCCAGGTGGGCAGGAGGAACCAGACACCCCAGGAAGCGCTTCCTGTGGGCGGTGGGGGGATTCTCAGGTGTGCGGGGGCGGGGTGGGGGCTCACAGGTGTGCGGGGGCGGGGTGGGGGCTCACAGGGGTGCGGGGGCTGTCGGGTGTGCGGGGGCGGTGGGGGGGTCTCAGGTGTGTGGGGGCGGTGGGGCTCTCAGGTGTGCCAAGCTGTGCCTCTCCATGAAAAAGGCATGGCTCTGCACACCCCTGGCCCCTTGCCCAAGGGGGTCAGGTGGCCTGTAGACCTAGGGACAGTGGTGTGGGCACTGCCTGGCTTAAACTACCCCCTTAATGGCTCCACCTATCCTCAGCAGATCTGCCCCAGGTGTGGCAGGCAAGGCAGGACTCCCCGCCAGTCCCACCTCAGTGCCAATCCCGGGCCCTCTTCCCCCCACGGCGGAAGGCCACAGGTTCCCTGCTGCACAGGTGACCCACAGGGCAGTGAGGCGGGTCATCTCCTCCCGGGCTCCCTCACGGCTGCTGCTCCCAGCAAGCCCGGCCATAGCCTGCCAGGGTGCAGTCCCCTGGTGGCATGACCTGGGGGTCCTGCCTGCCTCAGGCTCCCGCGCCCTCCTTGCTGCGCTCTGCCTGCCTAGGAGCACCCCTCCCCCAGCCCTAGGGGGCTCCTGCTCTGTGTGCTCCAGCTCTACAGGGGTCGCCGGTGCAGCCCCCACCCAGGGCTCGACACTGCCGTGCTCAGCTCAGACCCAGCCAGGCCGGCTGTCACCCAAGCCACCAACACAGGCAGTCCCCACCCCTGGCTTTGGGGAGAGCAGGCCCACCCATCACCCCTGCCCACGCAAACGGGACCGGCTGTGGAGTAGGCAGAGGGGGCGTTGGGACCCCCTGCTGGGGGGGTGAGGGAGGGATGGGATGGAGGTGGGACGAGACCCCGAATTGTGAGGTGCTCCCCCCAGCAGGGCCTTGTGAGGTCAACGGGCCAGCTCCGTCCCTGGCCCAGGCTTCTGGCAGCAGGAGGAGTCCTGGGACCTCAGCCCCTCCCTTGCGCAGAGGCCGGTCCAAGCCCCCCAAATCCCAGTGGGAGCCACCCATCTTCCAGGAGGTACCAGCTGTGAAGAAATGAGGCGTTCACGCGGGCTGGGAAGGGGGCCTGGGGTCCCTCCCCATTGGGAATAGTCAGAGCGGCTCAGCTCTAGGGCACAAAGCCTTGGGGAGACATGTGAACCTCTTCTCACTCACGTCACCTCAAAGCCCCCAAAGCCCCTGGGACAGAGGGACAGAGAGCCACCTGCCAGGAACCTTTGTCCCAACACCTGTCGGAGGACCAGCTAAACAGCCTGCAGCCAGCGTGAAAGGTTTTGGACTGTGGCCCCTGTAGCTGCCTGGTCCTTCTTCCCTTTCTGCTCCCGGCTTCTTCCCCACCTTGGGTGGGAGAGAGGCGGAGGCTCTGCAGGGGCTCAGGGCACCCCGGGCCTGCTCACTGCTGGGGACCAACCATGGGTTTGGAGCTACAGGTGGGACTGCTACCTCCACCACCACCTGCGTCTGGCCTGCCCCAGGAAGCGACTGCAGCGAGGATGGGGGCCAGGGCTGCTCCCTCCTCCGGCTGGGCCAGGGTGGCTCCCAGGAGTGCGGGGCCTGCCCCCAGGGCCTCAGGAAGGGGGAAGGGGGCAGTCAAGGCTGGAGGGAGGCTGGGGGCCCAGGTGAGAGGCAGTCCCAAATGTGAGCCGCTCCTCAGACCAGGGGCAGGGAGGAAACCCAGCGGCGCGGGGGTGCCCGGCTGGCGGCAGGGGCCCCGCCTGGGTCCTAGCCCAGCGGCTTTCTGGCCCGAACAGCTGTTCCCAGCACTCTCGCTCTTTTGTCTGCAAATCTTTCCCCCCAGTTGCATCCTTGGGTGGCAGGAGGAAGTCAGGAAGGGCTTCCTTCCCTGGCTCGGGGAAGCCCTTTGTGTGCAGGGGGGAGGCGGCGGCCATCCTCCGGGAAGCCACCTTTCCCACGGAGGCCAGGGCTCGCTGTCCCCCACCCTGCCGTGCTGGGAGGCGGGTCCCGTCTGAGGGGTGGGAAGGCAACTTCCCGGAGACGGCCGAGCTGGGTGGGCAGCAGAGCCCAGGGCCACCTGTGTTTGGCCGGACCGTCCCAATACTGCCAGAGGCACAGCCCCGCGAGCTGGGGCCACCTGGGAACCAGCAGTCACCAGTCCCACAGGTTGTCGGATAGTGGAAAAGGCCTGTTCAAGCCCCCCTTTCCCCACTGGGGGCATTTCCCACCCGACCCCCAGCGACGGAGCCCTGAGCTGCAGGCAAAGCTGGGTCTGTGCCCCCACCCCCGTCCTGGGCTCACTCGACACTAGCCACCCACACCGCCTCCTGGGCCGCAGGCGGACAAAGCTCTGGGGCTGGCGCCTATGCCACCCAGGGGCAGGGACGGCCGTGCCTGCCATGGGCCTCTGCTCCGGGTGCAGCCCACCTGCACCTCAGGCTCCGCGAGAGGGCAACTGGCAATCGACAGCCCCAGGGGCGGGTGCTGCTGGGAGGGTTTAATCCAAAACTCATTAACTAAGTCAGCGATCGCAGACTGAGCTCCGCAGACTGAGCTCCACGCCAAAGCCAAAAAGGATTCCAGCAACTTCCCACCTCTGCTTGCAGACCAGATGCCCTCTCTGGAGGTGGCAGGGGCCGCCCAGCAGGGCACCTGTCCTCCCGGGCAGGGGCTGGTGCCTTTCCCTCCAAGTGAGCCACTCAGAGGCGCCCGCTCCATGTCCAGCCCCCCGTTACCAATGCTGGGGCGGGGGATGGGGACCCCGTCCATCTGTCTAGCACGGCCTGAAGGACCTGAGGCCACGCCCCTCCTGGTTCACCCGCGTGTGGACTGTACAAGTGCGGTCCCACCGATCCCCACCGCGGCCCTGGGCGTGTGTGCTGGGCCATTTCACAGACGAGGAAACGGGCGCGGCAGGTCCTGCCCACACCCCCTGTGGCGCGCAGCGCTCAGCCTCGGCTGCCACGGCTGGGGCGGCGGACACCGAGCAGGGTAGCGTCCTCAGGCGCAAGCAAGGGGAGTGAGGTGTGCGTCCCCACAGCCCCAGCTGTCTGCTGGCGGCCTGGATTTCACACCTGACTACCTGATCTTCCAGACAAGGAGGTCGGGGCAGACGCTGCACCCTGAGCCAGCAGCTCTGCTGAAACCCGAAGCCCTCGGGGGGGCAGGGCGGGCTCTGGAAGGTGCCCCCAGCCGTGCACGCCTTCTCTGGTGGACACCCTCTGTCCAGCAGGAGCGGCACCCAGTGCCACCTTCACCCACAGCACCACGTGGCCTCCAGATGAAGGCCACGCCCAGCCTAGAGCGTCTGCCACATTCCTACAGCCCGCTCCCAGGAGACGCCACAAGTGCAGGTGCGGGACGGGTGGGTGGCGCAGGACAGCCTCCTGACTCTGCCACGGCAGGGAGTGGGGTGTCGAGCTTCCAGGGTGGCCCTGGAGGTCACCCTCATCCTACAACACTCACCAGTCCTTTCTCTCCGGCCAGTGTGCAGAGGCGCCTCCTCCAATAGGAGTAGCCCCTCCCGCCAGCCGCGCCCCAGTGCCCCACCCGGCTCCACGGCCCGGGCAGCTGGCACCCACGGAAGCCCTTGCTCTGCCCCCAGCCCCGCGCCGGCACCTGGGGACACAGCAAGCTCCAGAAAGCAGATGCAGCCAAGTGCACCCGGCCCTGGGCAGAGGCCTGGAGTGTCACACCTTGGGGACACCAGGGTGTCAGTTGGCACAGGTCTAGGATTGTCTGGGGGTGCTTTTCCCTGTGGGGAAAGTGGGGGCTTCTTGGCCAGGCCTAGCAGGTCCCAGACCCTTTGCCCCTGCAGGGCACGGCATCTCCCGACCTCGCCAATTCCTGCGGCCAGGGTGGTCTCTGGGAGACCCTTCTGGGCGAGGCCCGGTGGCCTCATGAGGAGCTCCAGCGCAAAGGAAGACAGGCCGACCCGTTCCCAGTGGGGACGAGGGGCGCACAGCACATGGGGCCCAGCTATGATGTCCCACAGCCCTGCATGAGTCTACAACCATCTCAGAATGAGACGAAAAATTAAAAATAAAACACAACAGACCAGCAGGGAGGACGGCACCTTGACCCATCAAGGACCATGCAGGACACTCGTGCACCCCCCTGGGAGGCCGGTTCCACCTTCTGAGGATGAAGGTGAGCCCAGAGGTGAGGGAGCAGCCCGAGGTCATACACAGCACGCGGAAGAAGTAAGCCAACTCCTGGGCCCTAGCACCTTCCCAGGCCTGGCGGGACACAGCGCTGGAAGGGGGTGGGCTTGGCCGGAGGGAAAGGCCAGCCGGGGCGACCGGCTTGGACCGCAGCTCGCTGCAAGCTGGAGCAGGACTTCCAGACACCTGGAGCTGCCCACCCGGTCCCGGGCCTGCCCCACCTCTGCCTGGCCCAGGTGTGTACCCCAGACAGCTGCCAAGCACCTGTGCTGGGCTGGACGCTGGACCCTGGGCCACTGGGGGAGGACGTCAGCATGGTCTGAGCCCCCGCCACAGGGTGGATGCTGGGACACACAGCCCTGCCCGGCCTCCCCCGCCCGGCTCTCCATGGGACAGGAACGAGGCTGCCCTCCTCCTGACACTGGAGGGGAAATGGGGAAGGGGCCGCCCCCCAGGGGAGGGGGAGTCAGAGGCCCAGAGGGCCAGACGTGCGGCTCAGTCCATACGGCAGCACCTGCCCCCCAGCTGGGGCTCCACACCTCCCACCGAAAACACGCTCAGACTCGGGCAGCTCCCCCAGGCCTCTTGTTCCAGTAACTGTCGTTCCTGCTCATCTACCGAAACCAAGAGGAGCGCGTGGGAGGCAGGCCCCAAGCCCGCGACGCCGTCCCTGCTGCTCAGCCCCTGCCACCCACCACCTTCCCAGGTGCGGCCGCCTGGAGAGGGCAGGGTCCGGGGTCCGGGTGCCAGTCTGGTGCGTGAACGGGGCAGTGCCCCTCACCAGGGCCTGGCAACTACGGTCCTTCGAGGGGACAGGCCCTACCGCGGGGTGACGTTCTAGGCTGAGAGCTCCACCCTCCTTCAGATGTGCCTTCAAGGAGCTGCCTGGGCCGTGGGGAAACCTGCAACAGGGAAAGTGACTGGCATGCCGGCTTCTCCCGGGACTTGACCAGGCATGAACGCGTCACCAATAAAGCCGGCCTCCCCGCCGCGGCTCCCGGGCAGACGCCTGCAGCCCGGCTCTGACTCATGCTGGGCAACCCGCACACGGCGGCGAAGGAGGCAGGAGGCCTGGCGCGGCCACCCGGTTTCCTGCTGCCCTGCAGCCTGGGGTCCTCCTGTCCGGGTCTAAGGGCTCTCGGCGGGGCCAGGTCCACCGGCACTCACGCAAACACTGACGCCCAGAGGCCCTGGCCTGGGCTGGGGGGGAGGTTGGCCTTTTGCTACCTGCCAGGGGAGAGTTTGTTCAGCAAATTAACAGTGTCAACAGAACTAGGGGACATTTATCCAGCTTAAAAAAACAACCAATTCAAGCACTTGGGACACACACGACCGACACCCAGGCTGGGTGACAGGGAAACCAGGACCACAGACTGGCAGCAAATTCTCCCGTCTGCCCGCCAGAGCAAGGCCAGCCCGTCCTCACTGTGGGTATCCTGAAGTTATAACACGGCTACTTCCTTGGTGAAAACCTCAATGAGCAACCTAGGACTCGGCCTGCCTCCCACTGGCGCCCACCTCCCACTGCCGCGCACAGGTGAGGCCAGGAGTGGGCTGGGCTGGGGCGAGGGTTCTATAGGCGGTGGTCCCCCATCTTGGCAGGGTGGGCTCTCTGTGGGTGGAGGGTCCGGGGAGCATTTGGGCTTGGCCTGGTCTGGTCCTGAGAGGACCCCGGTGGGCCTGGCAGCTGTGAATGTTTGGGAATCCCGGGTGTGGGTGCTGGGGGTGAGGGCTGCCCAGTGCACCCCAAGCACATCAGAGCCACCCGCCCCACCAAGGCCCACTTGAGACCAGGACCCCGGACGCTCCTTCCAGGAGACTGTGGGAACTGCAGCTGGGCTGCCCCACTGTCAGGTGGAAGGAGGCTCGGGCCACCCCACCTCCACCCCCAGGACAGCCCAAGACTCGGCTGAGCAGCTCAAGAGCCTTGCAGATGGCCCTGGCCTACGCCGAGGGGCTGGGCGCCCCGGGAGGATGTGAGCTCCCACCTGAGGGGTGGGCCAGGTGGAGCCAAGCAGCTGCCAGGCAGGAGAGGCCAGGCCCCTCAGAGGGGCCCACCAGCCACCCTACGGGTCCCCGCTCAAAGCAGCAGCGCTGCGACAGGCCGGGAGAGGAGGGGCAATGCTTGACCAGCTGATTCCCTGTGCAGCCAAACGGTCCCTGTGCCCTGGGCCGGGGGAAGGGGAGGGCAGGTGGAGCAGTGGTGGCCCCCCCAGAAGGCTGCTACCCCAGAGCAGGGGGTGCAGGGTAGGGTGGTGAATCTGCAGTAAAAGGGGCATGACAGTGAAACGCTGTTCCCAGAATTCCACAGGTCTCGGGGATACGCAAAAGCAACCCCAAAATGCCAGGACCGTCTAACCACCCCCCCACACTGACACTAGGGACGACCAGAAATTCAGATGTTGAAACCCACGCGCCTGCCTGACCAGGAGAGAAGGGCATCGTCACCACTGTCATGGGTCACAGGCCGGACAGGTGCCCCGCAGGGAACACGACACTGCCCTGACCCGAGGGCAGGTTGAAGGGGGCACCTTCTGTGAGCAGGTGCCAGGGGCTCTGGCACACAAGGCGGGCTGCCCTGAGGGGACGCCGAGGGCCCAGAGGCAGATATGGCTGGAGTCGGCCACACGGCTCTCAGCGAGAGGAAGGCCTGGTCGCCCAGACACATCCAAAGCCTCACTGCCCACCATGGCCCTGGGGGCTCCCCTGCTCCCGGCCCCATCCCAGCAGGCCCGGTGCACCCAGGGGGGCGCCGCCACAGCACCGACCCTGCACACGGCAGCGCTGGAGCTTAGCGGCACGCACCCTCCTCCCTCGGCCAAACCCACCTTTCCATCTGGAAAACCTCACGCTCGGGGAAAGCAGTCAGATGCAGAAGGCCGCACGTCGCACGATTTCATTCATACGAAACGTGCGGAACGGGCAAGTCCACAGAGACAGAAAGCAGATCAGCGGGTCCCAGGGCTGGGGTGGGGGGTGCCGCAGTGACTGCTTTTGGGTACAGAGGTTCTATTTTGGGTGAGGAAAAGTTTGGAACTAGTTAGTGGTGACAGTTGCTCAACCTTGTGAATGTACCAGGTGCCACTGAATTGCCCACTTTGAAGAGTTAAATAGGCAAATTTTACAGCATGTGTAATTCATCACCCCCAAAACCCATATACACGTCCATCCCCCCCGAATCCAGTCCTCATGTCCTCAGGGAGCAGGGCACGGCCACAAGGAGAACGGGACCAGGCCACGTGGAGAGGGGATTCCCTGTGTCCTCCCCACCCTGCACCCGCCACCCCCAGCAGGGGCTCCCCGGCCGAGCAGGTCCCAGCCCAGAGCCCCACCTCCACCACCGGCCTGCAGGCCTGGTCCTGGACGTGGCTGGAAGGGGGTCCAGGGCCGCCAGACCCACCCCCTCACATACAGAGGGGGAAACTGAGGCCCAGGGAGGCGACGTGGTGTGAGGAGCACAGCCAGTCAGAGCCAGGCCCGCCTGGGAAACTTCGGGCGGAGGAAACACCCTGGCCCCACTGTCACAATGCCCCGAGGCCAGCCGCTCGTTAAAGCTGGTGAGGTTTCCTCCTCAGCCTCTGGGAAAGATCTGGAAAGTTCTGGATATGTCTGCACACGGCGAAAGCTGACGCAGGCTGGCCTCGGATCCCCACCCCCTTGCCCAGCCTCAGCTCTGCCCACCTGTAAACGGGACAAAGCTCCGGGAAGGCCCGAGAGCAGCCGGAGACGCCACCAGCGGGGCCCATGGGCTGGTGAAACGCCGTCGGGGCGGGCAGCTGCTATTGAGGAAGGCAATCTAGATGCTCGATCAACTCTGCAAAGCCACATCCTTCCACTATGTATAGACAGGACACGGAACAGGAAAGGTCCCCTCCCCACGGCAGGCGGGCGCAGCCCCCTGCCCATCGCAGGTGCGGGGACGAGGAACAAAGCCGTTCCCGGCTCCCTGGGCCTTCAGTCTGCGACCCCGGCCTGATGCCCCGCAGAGACCCCTCCCATGCCCCCGCGTCTGGGGGTCCCAGCATCGGCTCTGTGCCCCGGGCCGCCCAGGCCCAGCTCTGCGGGAGAGCTTCCCCGAGCCATCTGCCCTGCTCCACCCTCTTCCTGCTAAGGTCACAGTTTTCTGTCTTTCTTTTATTATTACCATTATTTTTTTCAATGGAACAAACGCTGGCTGCTGTTCAGAGGCAGGGCCGCCCACGGAGCCACCTCCCTCTGAGGCAGTCCAGGCTGCCCGGCTCAGGGCTCCTGGCTCGGACCTCCCCGTCTCCCAACGTCCCCGCAGTTCACGTAAGCAGGTGAGACTTTCTATTTGACGCTATGTGTTTTCAAACATGCTTCTCTAACGCTGGCGCCCTGAAGACCAGGAGCTGCATCAACAGAGGAAGCCCCATGGCAGAGCTTCTCTCTCTCAGACTGAGAGTGAGGATCAGCATTAACCACGACAGGGCAGGTGACTCAATGGAAACAGTCGGACCAGGTGACAGAAGACGCATAACATCCCGTCCCTCCCCAGCGACCGTCCCTCCCCAGCGACCGACCGAGCTCAGAGTCACTTCCCGCCTGAGCCTCCCTCCTCCTCTTCTGAAGGGAAGTCACACCCCCAGTCCCGCGTGCTGGCGGAGGGGCCGGGAAGTGACTGGGGCAGCCCCGGCAGGAGGGGGCGGTGGTTAGGGACACAGGCTTTGGAGAAAGAGGGGCAGGGCTGGTAGACACTCTATGACAGCCGTGTGACCCTGAGGTCAGGCGTGACTTCTCCGGACCTCTTCCCTCTCTCCGGTGCCCAGTCCCGCGCCCAGCCCACCCCGACACATCTCTCCTGCCCCCACACTGGAACCTCAGCTCTGTGGGGACAGGGGCCACGTCTGCCCCATCCCCGCCGCGGCTTTGCCTGGAGTGGCGCTCTGGCAAAGCACACGGGCTGCGAGTCGGAGCCGTCCTGGGTGACAGGGTCCTCAGAATCGGCGAGCCCCGCCCCCCACGCAGCGCACACCTCTGGATTCTCTGAATTTATCCACTAGCCAGTCAAACACTGCAGAATGAGGATCTCGAAAGCAGCACCGTCAGCTCACACGGAGAGGGGAGGAAATGGACACTCGCTCGGTGCCTGCTCTGCACGGCTCTGATGCAATCCTTACACGCCACCAAGACAGCAACTTCGTATCAGCCTGGCTTTACGGACAGGGAAACTGAGGCCCAGGTGAGCTGATGACCCAAGGTCAAGGAGCTAGTGGGCGGTAGAGCCAGGTCGCAAACTCAAGGTTGTCCCACCAGCTGGCTGGGTGTCCCTCCCAGACGTGCTGGGTACAATGGCTCACCCCACTTCCGAGACCGCCTGGAAGATGGCCCTGCACAACTCCAACCGAGCCGCGGGCAGGGCGGCAGCTTTGTCTGCCTTTGCCTCAACTCCCAGCCCAGAGCCACGCAGCCCTCGACAAGCCTTTCCTGCTCACTCAAAAGGACAAAGGTCCCTCCAGCTCTCCCCAACCCCTCCTCAAACAAGGGGGCTGGGTGTGGTGGCTCACACCTGCAATCCTAGCACTTTGGGAGCCCAAGACAGGAGGATTGCTCGGGACCAGGAGTTTGAGACCAACCTGGGCAACATAGACAGATCCTGTCTCTAGAAAAAATAGAAAAATTCGCCAGGTGTGGTGGCACACACCTGTGGTCCCAGCTCCTCGGGAGGCTGAGGCAGGAGTTGGAGGTTGCAGTGAGCTGGGCTGACAACACTACACTCTAGCTGGGAGACAGAGCAAGACCCTGTCTCAAGAAAAAATGGGAGAAGAGGAGCCTATTTCAGTACGCCCCTCTCGGCACAGAGCAGGCCAGGAGGCTGGCGTGAGGCCGAGGGCTGCAGTGACCACCCTGGACCTGCTCAAGGGGCCACCAACCTCCCACGGCAGCCACCGTGGCTAGCCCACACAACAGCTGCCCAGAGACCGGCCACGCTCCACCCACTAGCGTGTTCGGCAACCCTTTCCTACCCGGCCACAGTCTGACCAGGCCTCAGTGACACTCTGACCTCCCAGAAAGGCATCTGGCACCGACAAAAACCACTTTTTCCAATCCTGAGCCCTGCAACCACCTGACGGTGTCTTCTAGGAAAGGTTCCTTCTCTTTGGGGTGGAAAGAGATGATTCAGCCAGTGCTAACGTGCCCGGCACTGTGACTCCCCTGTTCCCCACGCCCCTTCCACGGGGCAACCAGCACCCACCACTGCGAGTCAAAGAATTTCCCGAGGGCCATGGCTGGGTGCAACAGCGCCGGGGTTCCAACCCAGGCTGGCGGGGCTCTGGAAGCCTGCACCCCAGACACCTCTGAGGAAAGAGCAAGGGTCTCTCCCCGCCAAGGAGCCAGGCCTCCAGCCCGTGCTCTGGCCGACTCCTGGGCAGACCTGCTGGGACCTTCTGAGAAGGGTGGCCAGGAACAGGAAGGCAGGGCCCCCAAGTGCAGCGTACAGGGTGGGACTCTGGCACCCAAGCCCAGCGAGGGAGCCGGGGCTCGAACCTGAGGCAGTCACGCCACTGCCGCACTGCAGTGTGATTCGGGCCCGGTGCCTCTGCAGAGCTGGGACTGACTGTGGCCCTGGCCTCCCGCACTGCGCTGCCCAGAGGTGGGCGCCTCCGAGGACGGCGCTTCCGTTCCATCTTCTAATTGGATTTGTAGGGTGTGCACAATGGGGTCTCTGTGGCCTGAGCTCGGCGGCCTGCCAGGCCAAACTGAGGCAGGCTTCCCGCCAAGAGGGAGGGGGCGTCAGGCCCCAGTGGAGGAGACAAGGCCAGGCACCAAAACCCTTATCAGTCGCCTGGCTGGGGGCTGCATGTGGCTGGCAAAGCCGCCAGGTCCGGGGAGCGGGAGCGCGCCCGCAACACCAAGGGTCTCAGCCCTGATGCCAGCCAGCGGGGTGCAGAAGGGAGCTGTAGCCGTCCACACCCTGAGGCACAGCCCAGCTCTCCAGCATGCCACCCCTCCTGCCCTCCCCAGTCCTCCACAGAAGTGAGAAGCTTCTGGCCATGCCCCTCGTGGGTGCGAGGAAGGGGGTTACACATTCTGGGAAGCCTCGCATAATTAATCACACGGCATTAATCCGCCTCCCCCAACAATAGCTGCCGCACTTCCCCTGAATCCCAGCTGTCGGTCTCTGAATGAAAAGAAGTCAGATTTAGGGCATCAAGCGTCCGTGAGGCTTCTGCAGGGGGAGAAGAGGGCCCCAAAAAAGCGGAAAAAAAAAAGTAGTGTGCATTCATTAGCATCTGACAAAGACACAATCGGCTTTGTCCATTAAACTGCTCACAGACCTGCTTAATTGGCTTCAGTTTGGGGTGGGTGGGGGCCAGGAAGGGGGGCTGCCTGCCACAGGCCAGCCCTCAGCGGCGGCAGGAGCGGGCAGGGGTTGTCAAGGGGACAGGCCCTTGGCAGTTGGAATGAGGGGTGGCCTGGCCGGGGAGCCACTGCTTCATCTGCAGTCGGCAGGCGAGGGAGGCGGCCTCCGGGGTCCTCCCCCTCCAGCCCCCAAACACTGCTCGTCATTCCCCTCAGGAACGAACTCAAGTTGAAGGGCATCGGCCACAGCAGAAACGCTCCCTGGCTTATGCGGTTGGGCGGGCAGGCAGGCAGGGAGCAGATTCCAAAAGGATTTCCCAGCCTCCCCCGTGCCCACCCTATAGCTGAGGACCGAGGCCAGAGGCTGGAAGGGCCACAGAGTCAGGAGGTGAGTCTGCAGGTGCCAGGACAGAAACCCTCACGCCCCCGAACCCGGGGAGACAGGCACCAACAAGACCAGCTCCGACTCTCTTCCCGACCTCACCCCGAGGCCAGGGAGGAGTGAGCTGGGGCGAGCAGAGAGCCCAAAGCGTGGGTCAGTTCCCTGCTGAGAGGCTCACCTGCCCAGAGGCGGCATCACCTGCCCAAAGCAGGTGCTCCCAGGTTGGCAAGGTGGTGGGGGCTGGGCCTCTCTGAGTACGACCCAGAACCCCCTTGGCAGGTCAGCTGTCTCTCAGGGACATTGGGAAGAAGTGGGGTACTGAGGACTGCCACCTAGTGCCCCAGTAGCCTGAGTGGCCCAGGAAGGCGGAACCTCCGGCAGCCACACCAGCTCCACACACGCATAATTGCTGGTGATTAAGTAATTGCCAGACTTTGTCCAATAAAAGTCACACGTGACCTCGCCCAGCCTTCTGGGCCATCTCCAGAAGACAATGGCCTAGTGTTCTGTCCCCTGCCGGCCTGCTGCAGAAGGCAGGGGGGCAGCAGGTCCCCACAGGGGCGGTACTCACACGCAGGCCTCCGTGCCGTTGACCACTTCACACTTCCCGCCATTCAAGCAGGTCTCACCAGGCTGGGAGCATCGGGGGCCTGGGGAGGGCACAAGGAGAGAGGTCAGCCTGGCCTGCACCAGAGCCCGCGCTACCCGGGCGCAGGATCCGCCACCGGCCCCCAACCGAGGGCACCGTGCTCAGTGCCGTGGGCTGCTGGGGGCAGGCGCCGCGGGAAGCCTGGCGGGAAAGCCGAGGGCTTCAACGTTCTGCCCAGAGCTCTGTAGTATAAACCCGGGAACGTGGGTGGACAGGTCATGCTCAAAGCGGGGAGGTGAGCTTATGTGCCACCTGGTCAGCAGTGGAGCAAAGCCCAGACACCCTGGCAGGGCTGGGGCCCCCATCCAGCCATGGCGATTGTCTCTCTGTTCAAACACGTTCTACCAGGGGGCTGCGCTAGACAGGGGGCGGCCACACTCAGCTCCCCTGCTCGTGGGAAAATGCGACAGCTGCTCTGCCCGCGGCCCCGCCCGCCAACAAAGCGCCCGCTTAGGAATCAGAGCAGCCCATTGTCGGCCAGGGCCGCCTCCTGTGGCTCCAAGACTGCACCCCGGGGACCTGGCCCCGCCTCCGGGACACCCAATACCTGCTCCCGAGGGCAGGCATCTCCAGGGGCACCCCCCCCAACGGGAGGGGGACGAAGATCCCCCATTTGGAAGGAATTCAACCCCATTCTGAGAAGAGGTCAATTAATCAGGCCTCTCCCTCCCCCGATTTCCACCGCTGCGTGGGACGAGGAGGGAGAGGGAGGAGGGAGGTGGGGCGCAGACCCCACTTTCTGAAGAGGACGGATAATTCTCACCTCCAACTTTTGGGGGAACAGTGGAACTAATCACTAGATTCCCAGAGAACCCCTCGATGACAAGTGGGGAAAGAAATAAGCACCCCCCCCTTTCCACTCTCTGCCCCCGCAAGATTTCCAAACTTCAACCCCGCAAAGCAAAGTGAAAAGTCAGTCCTGCCCTGCGCAGCGAGTTTCCCGCACCCTCCCCAAACCGTCTATGCCGGCTGGGGTACACCCGCGCGGGGAGGCCAGCTGTCCGCGCCCCTCGCCCCGCCTCGCCTCGCGCCGCCGCAGCCCCGCAGCCCGGGGCGTGTGGGTCAGTAAAGGCGAACGCGGCGCCCCAGAGCCCACACTCCGCGCCCCAACATCCGCCCCCCACGGCGGGCCAGAGGCGAAGAAGAAAGATAAATGGCCCTGAGGAGCAACAGGAAACCCAAACCGACTCGACTCAAATCGAAAAATAGTAGGCAGCCCGCCCGCCCGTCCGTCCCGGCAGCAAGCCCCACGCGCGGCTGGTGAAGGGCGAGCCCAGGGTTGGGCCTCCGGGGTCCCCAGCACCCCACGCCGGGCTTCAAATCCGGCTTCAGGCGCGGGCGGCGCGAACGCGCCCCAACGGGGAGGGCCGAGGAAGAGGGCCCGTCCTCTCCAGCCCGGGACTCCAGCTCCCCCTCGCCGCCGGCCGCCCGCTCCTCCCTCCCCACCCCGGCCGCCGGGTCTCCCCGCTCCCAGCCACCCGGAGCGCGCGCAGAGCGCCGCCGAAGTTTCCAAGGGCGCGGGAAGTTGCGGCTCGCGGGGGAGCGGCGCCTACCTCGTGCGTCGAGCGCGGGCAGCAGCGCCAGGCAAAGCAGGGGTGCCAGAAGCCGCGGCATGCCTGCCCGCCGGCTGCCCGCTGCGCCCGGGCGGCCTCCTGCGCTGGGCCGGCGGGGCTGGGCGCACACGCGCGCGCCGGACGGTCCCGCGGTGGCGGCCCGCTGCTGCCCTCTCTGTCCCAGCCGGGGCGGCGCTGGGCTCTCCTGGTCCCCGGGCCGGCTGGGCGCCCCCCGTTCGTTCCTTCACTGCGCTCGCGCCCGCGCCCGCGCCCGCGCCCCTGCGCTCCCTCCCGTGGCCACCGCACTACTGAGGCGCAGGGCCGGGGTGCGCTCCGCCCCCGGCTCCCGCCCGGCCCCGGCCCCGCCCCGCCGATCCCTCCGCACCCCTCGCCCCTCCGCGTGCCGGGCCTGGCGGCTCCGCCGGGCGGGGCGCGCGTCCGGGGACGGCCCCCGCGGGACCGAGGGGCACGGCGGGCGGAGTGGGGTTGGGGGCGGGCGCCTGGGGACTACTTCTCGCTCGAAAGTTTTCAGAGACCGAAAGTTTGAGACGGAGCTGCGGAAGGATCCGGCTCTAGCCGTCGCCGCGCTCAGCGACAATTGGCGACGGAAATTTGCATCTCAATAGCAGAAGAGGCCGGGGTGGCTGGGGAAGGCGAGGCTGAGGGAGCCGTGTCCGGCAGGGCGCTGGACCCGGCAAGGTGGGAGGAGCAGCTGGGGCCAAGTTTGGGGGACCTGGGCCGGGGTAGAGCAGTCGCACCCTGGGCGGCAGCGGCTGCGTCCCGAACCCGGCAGCCTCACTCCCGGGGCCCGGCTTTAAGCGTCGATGGGATAGAGGCCAGATACTCCTGGCCACGACTTCCGAAGCACTTGACCGTGAGAGGTGGTGGCGCCGCGACCGCTGCCTCTGGAGAGGGAGCTCGGGGCGCCCGGAGAGAACAGCCTGGGCCAGTGCCTGGCCTACGGATTCGCACTCGATTTCCCAGGAGGGACCAGCGCCCAGGCGCCCCACGGTCACTGTACTCCTCATGCTCCCGGCGCTGCCGCCTAAGGTGGCCCCGGAAAGCGCACGCGGGTCGGGCGGACCCGCCGCTAGCGCCGGCTCAGCCCCTCCCACGTGTTCCTTCCGGCTGATTTATTTCTCCACCGCGACGCCAGACATGGGCATCCTGTGCCAAGCCCGCTTTAGCGCTGGGCGTCCAAAATGCATGCCGTAGTTCCTGCGCAGCCAAAGTTCACGGCTTCGTGCCAGGGGCAGACAGCGCCCCTCTCCAGCCCAACCCGGGCAGTGAGAGCGGTGACAGGAGGCGCACGTCCTGAGGCCTCTGGCAGAGTGGGAAGGTGGTGCCTGAGGGAAGCCCTAAAGGCTGAGAGAGACCGAGGGGTTGGAGGGCCCTGGGGGGCAGGAGAGGTCTCGAAGGTGCTGGAGGCTGGCGATGGAGGCAGCCCTTGGCCAGGGAGGCGCAGAAAGAGGGGCAGACTTCACATGTGACCCCAGCCTGCCTTTCTTGGCACACCTGTCGCCAGGAGTGGTGCGTTCTCTTGGACCACCAGTGCAGGCAGCCTGTCCAGGCCCCCAGCAGCTGTGCTGGGAGGTTCCCCCGCCTGCCTCCCCGAAGCTTGGCCTCCATTCTCAGCCATAACCTCTCGGGGTCAGTGCCCAGGAGAGGAGGCGCCTGGAGGCAGCGGAGATGTTTATGTAACGGCAGCCGCAGCCTGGAGGAGCAGATTTTCCATAGAAGGCAAGAGTGGGGCTGGCAGTTCCCAGACTCTGCACGCCATATCCCCCTCTGCTCCAGGGAGGAGGACAGCGGCCTGAAGGCCTCGGGGCTCCCTGGGCCACCACCACCTGTGTGCTTCCATTGGCAGGTCTGCAACTCTGGCGTGGAAGCAAGTTCTCAGCCTTCTGCCTGGGGCGGGGGGAAGCCTGGACTGGGAGTCTCCCCAGGTCTGCCCCAGGAGCCAGCAGCTCTGGCCTCTGCCAGCAGGGAGGAGAGTGGCCCGCTCAGGGGCTGCCCTCAGCCCACCCAGGAGCTGGGCACACTCAGCCCACGTTACAGTTGTGGCACTGGGCACCCAGGCATGAGGGAGGCACAGGCCTCCCACTCCTGCACCACCCGTGGCTGGAGTGCCCTGTGGACAGCTGGGCTGAGGACCAGCCCTGGCAAGTGGGCGTGAAGCCTTTTCATTCACAAATTAGACGGGAGATGTCTGGCCTCCCCATTCCTTTTTACCAGGCCAGAGGGGCTGTGGGGGAGGTTGGGGGTCCTGATGGCCTGGGGCCGGGGGACCTTCTCCCCTGGGTCAAGTGAGCAGCCCTGGGCAGTGGGCGTTGGGGTCCCTGAGAGGAACATGGGAGGGCAGGAATGCTCGGACACACAGGCTGCTCTGGGGACACAATGGGGGAGTGAGGGCTGGGACCCCAGGCAGCTAACTGAGGGGTGCAGTGCAGTGAGGCCTCCCCGGGGGAAGTCACTTTGGGCTTCTAGTCCCAGCCTACAGTGGGAGCCAGGAGAAGGTTCCCAGGGTACACCCCAGGGCGGGGCGGCCCACCAAATGAAGGGGCTGCTCCCACACTGGCTGGGGAACCTGGAAACAGAGGGGTGAGGCTGCAGGCCTGCTGTGCAGAGGGGAGGGCGAGAGGGGCCTGCGGCCAGTTCTCCAGGGACCACCTGCAGGTGCTGATGGGGGCAAGCTGAATCTGGCCAGCTCCCCTCTCTCTTGCCTCTGGAGATACTGGGGTCCCCTGCTGACTTTGACCCACCCCAGCCCCTCTTGTGGGGCCAATGCCAGCACTCCCAAGAGCAGAACACACCTCTAGGTAAATCGACAGACACGTGCTGCTGTTGGAGCTCCTGCTGTATACCCGGCCCCAGGCGCTGGGTGGCACCAGGATAAACATTGTCATGCCTTTTAGCAACCCAGGTGACCTTAAAACAGACAAAGTCCTTCTCCGGCCCCAGAGAGACTTGGTCTGCGGGTGTGTGGAGGGGTCAGCGTGTTTAGAGCTCCCAGGAGAGTCTGAGCTGCAGCTGGGGCCTGGCCTCCCATCCCGGGCCACCGGCCCCTTTCCTTCCTGCAGGGCTCATCTCAGCATTTGCCCTCCCGTGACCCGGCCCCACTGGGGGGCAGGTAGCATGAGGCTCCCCTCTTCTTAGGAGGGAAGTTGAGGCTCAGAGGTGTCGTGATGAGACTGGCTCACAGCCAGGCCGGGTGCAGGCCTTGGTCCTCGGCTGCTGCTGTCCGCTAGGGTGGGGGGCGGGGGGGGGCCCTGAAGGCTGTGCTGGGCCGTCTGTGTACACGACAGGGCTGGGGATGCTGCCGCCTGCCCCCTCTGCGCTGTTCTTCCCTGGGCTGGATTCAGACTGACCTTGGAGGACTTCACCCCTGCTCTGAGGGTGCAGAGGCCCAGGGAGGGGCAGGTGGGTGCAGAGCAGCGGTCCCCAACCTTTTTGGCACCAGGGACTGGGGGGGGATGGTGAGCCATGGGGAGCAGCTGTAAGTACAGATGAAGCTTCACTCGCTCTCGGCCACTCACCTGCTGTGTGACCCAGTTCCCAACAGGACACAGACCAGTACCAGTCTGCAGCCCGGGTTTGGGGGACCGCAGGTGTAGAGTCTGCCTTGCTTCCCCTCCCCCATGCAGAGCAGCTGTCTCCTCGGCCAGGTGTGCATGCAGCTGCCTGTACCTGCGAGTGGGCTGGCTGGGGCCTCCTGCAGGTGCTGGCCATCTCCCCTCATGCCGGGTACCCCAGTGGCTGGTGTTGAGTGACCTCCCTGGTCTACTGTCTCCAGCCTTGTCCTCTGCTGAAGTGACCTCTCCCCGTTTGTCCCTGAGCAACTCCTCAGCCTTGGCGTCCTCCAGGGCACCATCCCATAGCCCCTCGGCCTTGTGCTCCAGCCCTGACCACACAGCCTGCTGACACACCGACTGTCTGTGGCCTCTGGGGCAGGGCCTGTCCCTGTTGGGTCCCAGCCCCTACATGAGAGGCTCCGGAAGGTTTGCTGACTGACCCGTGTCTGAGAGATGCTGGCGGAATGTGGGTGCAGGGCCGGCAGGAGCCCGTCGGGCTGGCTTGGTGCACACCTGCTGGGTAGCTGCCTGGCCAGCACTTCCGCCAGGTGCCTGGTGGCCTCCCTGGGCCCAGCTGCAGGCACAGCAGCCCAGGTTGTGGCTGGGACTGTGCCCAGGGCATGTCTGCTCATCACCCCAGTGGTCCCCACTCAGGAGCCCGCACTGCACACAAGGCAGGGGCAGAAGCGCCAGCGCCCCAGAGGTGCACAGAGGCTGGGGAGTGTGTTGCCCGGGCAAGTCCCCAGACAGGCACCCGGCCCCCTGAACAGGTGAGCTGGTGAGGCCCGGCTGGCGTGGGCTTTGAGGGCTGCAGGACTGGCCACGGGGCAGACCTGGGTGTCCATCCAGAGACGCCTGCAGGCTGGCAGTGCCGAGCAGGCCATCCATAGGAGGAGACAGCCTGCCTGTCCCCTGGGGGCTCAGGGCTCCGACCCACCTGCCTGCTGCCTGTTGCTGGAGTCCCTGGAGTGTTCCAAACATAGAGCCCAACTTTGGGCCCAGAAAAGACAGCAGATGGCCCTGGGCATGCTCTCCTAAGCCCTCAGAAGGGGGGACCCCACTCAGACATTTCCAGGCCCCGGGTCCCCTCGGTTGCCCACAGAGCCTGGCTGAGCTGGGCCTGGGACTGGGTCACTAGGGGCTCAACAGCCCACCTCTCCTGCTTCCTGGGAGCCCAGGGAGACAGTGAAGGCAGTGCCCACAGGGGACCCCAAGCGTCATGTGGGTTGGGGTGTGTGCGCTGAGAAAGCTGCCAGACCTGCCACACTCAGGGGGCTTCGTGGAGGAGGGACATGGGGGGAGGGGTGGGCAGGAGGTGACTGGGCTCAGGAGCCCCTCCAGGCTGGGGCTGGCTGGGGGCTGGGGCCTGCAGGCAAGGGCGGAGCGCTGGGGCTCTGAATAGGGATGTGGGGCCTGGCCTGGCCCCGGGTCTGCCCACAACGCTCCATGCTCCCAAGATCCCCGACAGCTGGGGCCCAGGGACCCCTGCGGGGCCTGCGGGAGGGGAGCTCCCTCCCTGACTGGCCCCCCTGCCCGCAGCTCAGAACTTTCTCCAAAAAGAAAGGGCCCCGGGGGATGAAACTGCTCCGCCCCGCCCCTCAGGCTCCAGTGCAAACTCTGAGGGTTGAGTCATGGGAAGAGCCTGGCCAGGCTGAGTCCCAGCTCCTCCCTCCTCCCTCCTCCCCCTTCCTTCCTTCCTGCTCTTTTTCTCATCCTTCTCTCTCTCTCTCTCTCTCTCTCCCCTCCTTCCTCCCATCCTCCTTCTTTACCTTTCTTCCTTTCTGGGGGTAAAAATAACTGGAAAGCTCCCCTTTAAAAAAAATAAGTTCCTTTTTATGTTTGTAGGGACCATATAAGCGGAATCCTCTGCCCTGCAGGAATCCCCCGCAAGGAGCCCGGAGTCCGGCAGAACCTTTGCCCTCCGTCGGTGCCCACCCCGGTGCCCCGTGCCCCGGGTGGGGCTTGGGCTTCCTGAACCTCAGCGTCCCCTGGTCCTGGGCGAGAGTCTCTCGGGCCGCCCGGGTTTCCTCCCGTCTGCTCCAGACACGTTTAAACATGTTCAGAACTTCCGTCCTCCCCCACGCTTCCCCCATGGACCCCTCTGAGAACGGAGACAGGCTGGAAGTGGGGGCTTGGGTTACGGAGCACACGGGAATTGTGCTCGCGAGCAGCACGGAGCACAGGCGTTGGCAGGTACCGCACATCTGTGAGCTATTTTCGGGTCTCTGGGGAAGGGAAAAAACCCCAACAATCCTTAAGTAAGACCAGAATTCTTCTATATTTTTGCTTTGACAGCTAAGGAAAAAAATTGCCAAAAACCAGAGGCGCTGCTGAGTGTTGGCGTGGGAATGTTAGTTTAGTCAGAGACTTGCTCCGGGCCATTTAAATAAAAACAGGCACCTTGGTGGCAATGCCCGTTGAACGTGCGAGCGACGGTGCTTCTGGGACGAGAAATGGGTCTGCAGCCTGGCCCTCTCTGCCCTTCTCCCCGCATCGACACAACCGCATTTCACTGGGCAACATCTCGAGCGAGACTTTTCAAGCATCAGCCAGGGAGCAAAGCCCGAGTCTGCAATGTGACCGCGCTTCCAGGCTGGCAGAGCCTCCCGCAGCCCGTCTCCGGGGGACACGTCAACCGCTGCGGGGTCTTTGCACAACATAAAGCAGACGCACTGTCACCAGGTGGGCGGGAGGGTAAAAATACTCGCCGTGAGGCGGGAGCCAGCCGGCCACCGTGGGTCGGGTTGCACGTTCCCGGGGGCTCCGGCGGCAAGGTGGGGGTGAGAGGACCCCAGCCCCAGCCGGCAGACAGGGGTACTCCAGGGCCACCACCCCTCCTTGCCCAGGATGCCAAGGGGACCCACACTTGGGACCCGAATTCAGGGCCTGCCCCAGGGGTGGGGGCACCGTGCATAGAGCGCCTGCCCTGCCAGGCTTGGTGGGGACACCTCACTTCCGTGGTCTTCAGGGCGTCTGGGAGGGCCTCACAGAACGTGCCGGTGTCTTCACTCTTTGGTTCCCACCATGGAAGGGAACCGGGGCCGGGCCGGGAAGGGTACTGGGCCTGGGACTCTTCTCGTGAGGGCACCTGTGGGGGGGTTCCCCCTCTGCCACCACCCCTTGGTGACATTGGGCCAGCTGGAGAGTCCCTTGGGGGACTAAGGAGGGGTGGGGAGAGATGGGCTGCTGTAGTGGATCTGACGCCAGCCACGGCTCCCTCTCCCTGGGGGGCCTCGCTCATGGAGGGGTCTGTCCTTCCTCCAGAGTGTGGTTGTAATGACACCTGCTCCGTCACTTAGAATGGCACTGGGGGCTCTGTGAAGCTGGGGTGGGAGAGGCTGGGGAGAGGTGGCCCGGGGGGCCTTGTCCCTCCAAGGCTGGTCCCAGGTCCCAGGGACCCTGACCGAGATGTGCGGGGCCACAGGCAGCACTGGGCAGGCCGCATGGCCTGTCGTCACCAGTCCCTTCGTCTGTCTGCCTACCTGTTGGTCAGCAGTGACAGGCCTGGTGCCTGTGCCAACAGCGCTGGGCCCCACCTCTCCCATCATGGAGCCTGGACCCCAGCCCAGCTGCCCCCACCCTGCGCACAGACTAGGGAAACAAGGCTGGTTAAGGCCGTTCCAGAGGGTAGAAGCTGGGAAATGGCACCATCGTCTTAGGTTTTAAGGAGGCCTTACTGGGAGCAGGGCTGGTGGGAAGGAGAGTGCCCCGGTGGGGGCTGTGACAGGATCTTCCCCGAACTCAGGATCCATTTCTCGAGCCCTCCCCGCTGTGCAAGGTCCCGGTGGGAGGAGGAAGATGGTGACCAGGTGTGTCCATGTGCACATCCTGGTGGGGGCCATGCAGGTTATGGGGTCAGGGAGGCAGGTGCTAGGACACATCTTGGTGGGGTCCAGGCAGGAGGCTCCTCGAGCAGGTGACATAGGAGCAGAGATCTGAGGAAGTGAGGGGACAGCCGTGCAGGTGTCTGGGGAACATTCTGGCAAAGCAGCTCCGAGCATGCTCCCTCTGCCGTCCTCACCTGCTCCTGTGTCTGTGTCTGCAGGGACCCACCACACAGCCCAGAGGGTTGACGCAGCCAACACTTCCTCGTGATCCAGCCCGGCCAGGGCCTGGGGCAGCCGCAGGCCTGTGGGGCTGGCCCCACTGTCCACCGGGGCAAACTCAGCCCGGCCCACCGTCCCGCACCTGTGGTTCCCTCCACCTGCCGGGAGAGTGTGCCTGGCTTACCGCCTGCCGCCTGTGGGTTTTATGGGTTGACATGCGTCCCCCAGAGACGTGCTGGGAGCTCCCCCTCCCCCCAGAGCCTGCAAATGTGACCCAATTTGGAAATAGGACTTTCACAGGTGTGATCACGTTAAAATGAAATCGTACTGAATTAGGGTGGCCCCGATCCGATGACTGGTGTCCTCAGGAGAAGAGGGGAATTTGGACACGGGGAGGAGGTTGTGGGAAGACGGGCAGAGACTGGGGAGATGCAGCCCCAGCCCAGGGAGCACCAAGGGCTGCCCGCAACCAGCCGGCGACGGCAGAGGCAGGAGGGATCTTCCCCGGGAGCCTTCAGAGGGCGGCAGCACCTGGAGTTTGGACTTCCGGGCTCCGGGACTGAGAGAGCAGAAATTTTTGCGGTTTGAAGTCACAAATTATGTCCAGGAAATTAACACTAGCGGTAAAGGCATTTTAATGCAGACAAAGATAGTTTCTGAATTCGACAAGCTTTGTACAAGGTGTCGTGGCACTGACTGGGGGAGCCTGCCGGGCACCTGCCTGCATACACACCTGCCGGCGCGTGGCTGCAGCTCTCTCTCTTCAGGGAGACGACATAGTGAGGTGCCTTCACGTCTGTCCAGTTGCACAGTGGGAGCACGCATGTCCCGGGTCTGCCTGGACGGATCCACTTCCGGCTACGGACAGGGCTGGGGGACGACGCTCTCGTCCCCTGTTGGGGCAAAAGCTGCTCAAAGGTGACAGCCCTAGAACTTGAACTAGCTCTGTTCCCAAACACAGAACCCCAACAGGGCCAACCCTGTGACTGAAGCAGGACTCAAGCCTTTCCAGAAGACGCACAGAAGAAACCATGGCACACGGCGTCTTCGGGCTGCCCGAGTGTCCAGCTCTCTGAACCCAAGCCCACTGCACGGCCTTTCCAAAGAGAGGACAACACAACCAGAGGGGACTGGTTCGGGTTACAAACATCCCAAGCTGGCTTCAAACTCAGAAACTAAACACCACTGGAGCCCCTGGGTGCAGCCACGCCTGAAGGTGTTATTATGCTGCCAGAGGCTCACTGTTTATCAGGCAACTGGATGTTCATCTTCTCCTTTTGCCCCACAGCAGCCCCGCTGGAGGCGAAGCAAGACCACTGGGAAACTGAGGCCGAGAGGGAAGGACAGCATTCAAGCCTGCACAAGGAGTTGGGGGCAGAGCCAGGAGAGCCCAGACTTCCAGGTCTCCTTCCTCAGCCCCCCAGCTGGGTGAGCAGGCCACCCCACGCCCCCACCGGCCGTCTGGTGCAGGAATAACAGGCTTCCTGAGCTCTCCTGAGCTCTTTGGTCTGCAGTGAAGCCCCTGCAGCCGGCGACCCCAGGGCTGGGACAGACCCTCTCCCCAAAGCCTGTCTGCCCCTTCCTCCCATAGACATGGGTGGCAGGGCCAGGGGCTGCACCACTGGCTGCCTCTGGCCTGGGGCCCCTTCCCACCCAGGCCCAGCAGTGGGCACCCTCCCTCCAGCCCCGGACCCCTCACCCAGCCGGTGCCCGCTCTGTCAGTGCGGAGCCGGCTGGGCTGAGCGGTCTGGCCAGGTAGCGGGTGAGGGGAGGGCGTTGGCCCCGCTGGGAAGTGGCCGACCTGATGTTCTCCCACGTGCTGAGCTGCGCCTGCCGCCTCGTCCTGGGGATTGCAGGTGTTTCCGCACTTGGGCGCGCAGGGGACCTCAGAGCCTCGCAGTGGGATCAGAGGCACCCAGGGGCCCCATGGCCAGGCCACAGGTTCTGTTTACTCTTCAAAGAAAGTTCCTGTCTACCTTGGCTGGAACCAGGCTTTGGCGTGTGCCCCTAGGTCCCTGGGACTCTATGCCAGGCCCTGTGCTGAGCCTGGGAGCTGCCCACGAACCAACCAGACCAAGGGCTGACACGTGCCAGGCCAGGTCTTGTTTCTGTGTTCTGTTACCAAGTTCGAGGAGGGCTCGGTGTCCAGCCCGGGGGCCGTGGAGCTGGGTTTGCACCTGCCTCTGTGGCGGGTCCATCTCTCCTGCCTCGACCTTCTCACCTGTCCAATGGGGCTGGGCTGGAACACCCAGGGGCAGAGGGGCAGTGGGGGCTGAGACCCTGCCCTGGCACTGGTGCTCACAGCATGAGCCCAGCAGGCAAGACCCCTGCCCAGAGGGCTGTGGGCACCCACTCACCCAATGGAGCCTGGACTGTGCCCTCCCCCCGCCCAGCCCCACAGGCCCAGGGCTCAGAGCTCCAGACAGCTCCCAGGGAACCTCATCAGCCAGGACATGGGGGTGGGAGGGACTGGGCTGAAGGGCAGGACTGGGAGTCGGGGATGGGACTTCTGTCCTGGTGTGGACAGTGGCCAGCAGTGACCAAGCGTCAGTTGTGCTCCACTGTGCAAAGAGAAGCAGCCTTAGGTCATAGTAGACAGGCCGAGGAGGGGAGTGTCATCAGGGAGCGGGTGTCTGGGGGCCTGAGGACAGGCGGAACCCTGGGCAAGCAGGGCGGCAGCTGCCAGCCTCACCCAGGAGGGCACCCTGCAGTCACGCCGGCACCCGGGTCCACAGCCAGCTGTCCGCAGGGTGTCTTGGGACCTGGTTCCCCGACCTCCTCCCTCGCCCCGGGACATCTACGCTGCCTCCAAGAGCATCTCCTTTTCTCTGTGCTGTGGGAAGTCTTTTCCCAGGACGCCGGGCCCAGCCGGGAAGGCCAGACCTCCTGGGATGGGAAACGAGCTGCTGGGGCTGCCCCCCACCTCCCTGACAGGAGAAGGCCAGTCTGCACTCGCCAGCTTTGTAACACGGGCAGTCACCTCTCCTTTCTGGGCCTTACTTTTCCTCCTCTGAAAAATGATGATACTTCTTCCTACTGTACGCACCCTCTGGGCCAAGGATTGAAAAAGATAACACGGGGTGGACATTCTGGCTAAATATAATAAAGAGATTATACTGTTCTAACCAGTCTATCTGCACTGCCCAGGACCACAGACCACCAAGCTGGAAGCTGGGCTGGACACATGGTAATTTACAAAGCAAGACAGGACTTTACAGTTTGTGCTATTTTGTGGAACCCGTCCCTGCAGCACCCTGCCCCTGAGATGCTGAGCAGACCCTCTTCAACCCCATCCCCCAGCCCGGGCTTGTCCTGGAGTTTGGAACTGCTGCCAAGGTGGGGATGGGATGTCACCAGCCTGCCCCCAAACCAAACCGACTGCTTGGAAACTGTTTATCAGGACGGGGTGGGTTGCATAGGGCCCCCAGGCTCCAAGACATCCCCC
>CM052443.1:127392534-127409414 GCA_028533085.1 Varecia variegata
GTTGCCCCCATCTGAGCGGTTAAGGGTCTGGGCTGACCCCTGCGGGAGGTCGGGCAGGGGCAGGGAAGGCATTTCTCGGGGGGGGGCGGAAGGGAGGAGTGGGGTTCGGAGAGCTGGGCAGAAGCCTCCCATGTTCCTCGAGCTCTTCCCACCCAAGCTTAGATTGGTTCATTTGTTCATTCATTCATTCCACTCATGTCTGTTGGGCGCCCCCGTGAGTCAGGCACTGTGGGGGCCACAGGGGGGCCCTCTGGGGATACCCGGAGAGACACGTGCTGGGGGGGGCAAAGCCCAGCCACGCGGCATCTGCCCCTGGGGTGGCTAGGGGACGCCCGAGGTTCCAGCGAGGCCGGAGGATGGACCAGGTTACATGAGCCACCAGAGGGGTCGGCGTGGTGCCCCAGGCAAGTACACCTGGGACCCTTGGTCACAGGCCACAGGAGGCGTCTTTGGGAAGGTGGCCAGAGGCGGGGGGAGCGGGCCGGGTCCGAGCTGGGCTTCCGAAAGACACCGCGGCTGCGGGGAGCAGCTGTGCGCAGCCCCGCAGGGTCGGGGCCCCAGAGGCCACAGCAGGGAGAGGGAGGTGTGGCCTCACACCCACACCCCACGGGACACGAGGTGGAGGGTGCTCTAGGGCCGGCCCTGCAGGAAACACACAGTAAATGTTTGTCCTGCAGCACGATGGGCCGGCCAGGACCCTGGACCCCGGCCCGTTCTCAAGACTCCC
Source organism: Varecia variegata (assembly GCA_028533085.1). Taxonomy (NCBI): domain Eukaryota; kingdom Metazoa; phylum Chordata; class Mammalia; order Primates; family Lemuridae; genus Varecia; species Varecia variegata. Next base: position 127,393,262 of record CM052443.1, read on the forward strand.
ACCCAAGCCAGGGGACCACCCTGGGGACGAAGCCTGGGCCCGACGTTGGCAGGCCTGACAAGTCCCCGGGTCCCCAGTATGGCTGGGGGGCTGTCCTGGCCCTGCCTACACTGAGGCTAAGCCGCCTGGAGCTCCGGGCAGGTGCCTGGTCTGCTCAGACAGGAAGCGTGTCCCTCCACGTCCCGGGGGACAGTGGCTGCTCAGGGCCTGGGGATGGCTACTGTGGCCGCGGGCTTCAGGGGCCCCAGCCTGTGTTACACAACTTCACAGTCGCTTTTTGGGTGAGCTTGACTCCTTGACTAGGGTCTGCGCTGATTCTCCTCTGAGGCCTCACCTGGGCATGGGGCCTGGCACAGAGTGGGCCGGGGGAAGGCTCGGGGGCAGGCGGATGTGCAGAGGGGCTGGGGTGTCCCCCTGTCACACAAAGGGAGCAAAGTGGTGTTCCTGGGAAGGAGAATAGCACTCCGGTGTGCACACTGACCGTGCATGCGTGTGCACAAGTCCCTGCTCATGCGTGTGTCTCTGCCTGTGAGTGGGCATGTGTCTCTGCACATGGGTGCTTGTTCACATGTGCTTGTCTGCATGTGCGTGTGCACCCACGTGCATATAAGCCGGTGTGTGAGCCTATGTGTGACCTTAAACATGTATGTTGCATTCATGTACCTGTGTGAGTTCGCACACTTGTGTGATTGTGTGTGGACCATGTGAGTGTGTGCACGGGTGTGGACAAGCTTACGTGTGTGTGTATATATCCGCAGGAGATTGCACGTATGCGTGTTTGAGTGTGTGCATGCAGGGCAGGAGGTGGGGCTGTCACTGGGGTCCGTGGCCCAAGCCAGCCTCCTGGAGGACGTGGCACTCTAGCAGGGTGGTGGTGCCCGGCAGAAGCCGGCACTCCCTGAGCCCTCCAGGGTGGCCAGTGACTCCGGCGGGGCCTGTGACCCTCCTCTGCGTGGCCCAAGGTCGCAGCACTGGGCAGCGCTGGGCAGAGGCCAGTCTGGGACCCTAAAGGAGGCTTGTGCTCCCCCTCCAGGTGAGGCCTCCAGCCTCAGTCTCCCCATCTGAGCAGTGGCGAGGGCGGGGCGGACACAGGCTCACAGGCTGGGTGTGAGCCTGCTCTCCACTGGTCTCCTCCGCAGCCACTTCCTCCCGGCCCCCATGGGCGACAGTCCCAACATCTGGTCGGCATTTCCAGCAGGCTGGGGGCAGGGGCCCAGACAGGACCGGAGAGTGTGGGAGTCTCCTGCTGCCTCCAGGGCTGTGAGAACCGGCGGGCGCTGGCGGGCGGGCGGTGGGGGTCTGGCCTCTGGACATCACATTCCTCAGTGCGGCCCCGCTAGTGGGGGTAGACGTGGGGGATGACCAGAGAGGGTGGCAATGCTGCTCCCTGCCTGTCCTGGTCAAGAGTCCAAGCTCAGTGTGGTGGGGGCGGCCTCAGCCCCCTGGCCCCGGCTCCTGGCTGTGCTGGTTCCTCCATTTCTCCGCGATGACGCTGGAGGGACGCGGGCTCCTGCCCTGGACCAGGCTGCTGCCGGCAGGTGGTGCAAAGGCGAGGGTGGGGCGGGGTGACACCGGGTCTGCATCCTGAGCCCAAGTCGGCCCTGGCGGGAAGCGGGTGCTGGGGCGCCGGCTTGGGGGCCGCAGCTCCAGGGGCGTGAGGCCGGACTGTCAGCGCTGCAGGGAGCCTTCCCCGTCCTTCCGGGTGAGGAAATGGGAAAAACTTGCCTTAGAGCCCCCAGCTGAGGGTCCCCAAAGCCCTGCAGTTTATGGCAGTTTGCTGGGGCCCCTCCCCCCTGCAGGGAGGCAGGCTCCTGGTCAGGTGTGCTGCCCCAGGTGCCCAGGCCCCACTTCCCGGCTGTGGGACCCTGGGAGGCCGTTTCCTGGTTCTCAGACTTCACCTGCCAGGGCTATCTATTTACCGCGGAGGCTTTGTGTTTGTTGTGTTTTTTTGTTCCCACCCCCTCCCCCTCCGGAGTCAGCGTCAGGAAAGCATCTGGGGCCAGGAGCCACCGAGGAGCCCAGGCCGGAAAGGGGACAATTAAATCCAGGGCAGAAAGAGTTAATGCCAGCAGCCCCCCCAGCCCCTTTCCCGCCCTCCACAATTCACCAGGAAATAAACAAGAAGCCATTTGTTTCCATTCACCCGCAGAAAATGCAAGGATTTCCTCTGGGGCTGGTCTGGAGGCCCCCAAGGCCCCCTTGGGCCCCAGAAGGGCGCAGCAGGAAGAGGACCCTGGGGTGGGCAGGGGGCTTTCCCCCGTGCAGCCCCATCTTGTCCCCTCGCAACTGCAGGTGGGCAGGGGCCCTCAGGGCTGCCAGGCACACAGGCTTTGAAAGCTGCTGGCCCCGGGTAGTGGGGGGCGCTCAGAGCCCTTTAGAGCGGGATGAGTGCGGGGGCTTCCCTCACCCACTTGCCCACCCAGCTGCTCGCACAGGCCAGGCAGGCACAGCCCCGCTCCCGGGGGCTCGCTGCACGGAGGGGGACGGACACCCCAGCCCATCGTCCTCCACGGAGGGCACTGGTTGTGCACGTCTGAGGCCTCTGGAGGCCTGAGGGGCAAGAGGAGGGGCTGAGCACTCCTGCAAAGGCAGCAGCTTGTGCAAAGGCCCGGTGGTAGGAAGGCTCCTGGCACCTCCAAGAAACAGAAAGGAGGCAAGGCTGGCGGGGGTAGCAGAGGCAGTGGGCACAGGGCCCTCACACAGGCCCTCCCAGATGGCTGGCAGGCATTTTGGCCCTTAATCTGGTTATGGGGGAAGTCCCAGCAGAGCTCTGAGCAGGGGTGCTGTGATTTACGATGACACAGGAGGCTCTCACTGATGGGTGGAGGCAGGAGAGGGGCCAGCAGGACCGGGCTCTGGCCTGGCCATGCAGGTGCCTGGGGTGCCGGGCCAGGGCAGGTGTGGTGGGGCGGGGGCTGGTCATAGATCTGGGAGTCGGGGTGCAGGTTGTCTTCAAGGCTGTGCCCAGCTGTGCACCCCTCCCGCCGCAGCATTAGAAAGAGCCCCGGGAATGGGATGACCCGGCTTCTGCGGTGTCCCTGGCGCTCGGGCGCTATGGAGGCCACAGAGGCCACGAGGGCGTGGGACGGTGGTTCCTGGTGGCGCCGTGGTTAGCTGACCTCTCCTCTGGCTGCAGGAGATGAGGGGCAATGGGCCTCCTTAATGCCATCATACGGGCCTCTGGCGTTACACCGGGGCCAGAATTGGTGGCTGGTGAGGCTGGGGGTGCCATTTTACCCCCCAGGACCCGGGGAGAGAGTAACAGAACTGCAGGGGAGGCTCCTGGGCTGGGGTCAGGGCCGTGACCCAGCAGGAGGGGCACCTGCGAGCGTGTGTTTGCGAAGAGGCTCTCCCAGAAGTGCCTGCTCCCCCGTCTACAGCAGCCTCCTCTTGCCCGCACACCAGGCAGAGGCCACGTGGGCACGTGTGGGCACACGCCGGGTTTGCCAGCCGCCCTCCTGGGCCAGTGCCTAGGGCCGAGCCACGGCCAGCTGCTGGGGAGGTGGGAACCTGCCACAGAGGGGCGGCGGGGCCTGCGGCTGTGCTGGTCCCAGCCAAGAGAGTGCACCTGGGGCCCCCAGGATGCTGGATCAAGGCGGGGCCGTGGATACTAGGGGGGTCCGTTGATGGGGCCTCTCTTGTGACTCAGGACCGAGCCCTGCAGTGGCTTCTACCGCAGCTGGTAAAGGCCGCGTTGGCCAAGCGGCAGTGTCATGGAGAAAGGTCGGAGGTGAGAAGGTTGGCAGGGACCAGCGACCCCTCTGTCCATCTCTGCTCCCCCAGAGGGCCTGGAGGACGCCCCTCAACGAAGTGGTCAGGAAAGCTGATGTCAGCTGCCACGGCAGAAAGATCCGGCACCGAGTTCCGCACCTCGGCTCGTTCTCAGCCCCAGAGCGCAGGGGTGGAGGGAACGCAGGGGCCGGGAGGAAGGACCCTGCGGTGCCGAAGCAAACCGCACGGTAGCAGCTCCCCGCTGCGTGCCAGAGGGGCCGGCGGCTACTCGCCGGAGGAACCGGGCACTGGGAAGGTCTGTCTGTCCGATGTGATGGGCGCCGGCACCGGGGACCACAGTGACCCGCGGCCTGGCCCCTGGGGAGGTGGGGAGGAGGGAGATGGGTAATAACGGGGCCCCCAGGCCAGTTCCATCTCCCGGTGGGTGCCCGGGGCGTGGACCACCCTGTGTTCACTCTCCTTGGCCTGATCGCACGGCTGGGGGACTCAGCTGCCAAAACCCCTCCCTTGTGTCAGTCCCTGGAGCGGAAGCCTGAACGGCAGGAAAACCAAGCTGAGGCTGCCGAACCACGACCCCCGCCACGATGGTAAGTCTGAAGCAAATTCCTCTGAGACGCTGCAGGTTCGTGCCACACTCAGCTTGACGGACAGAAGTGGCGGCTCACCCATTCCTTTGGTTCCACAGACAGATGGCAGCGGGTGGACCACCGTGAACTTAGCGAGGTGGGGTGCTGGCCACAGCCCCTCTGCCAAAGAGGGTGTCTTTACTGGACGGGCCGACACAGCCACTAGCACCTGGCACGTGGCTCTGCCGTGGCAAGGCTGGAGGAGACACTGATTCTGTGCGGCTCGGCGTGAAGGAGCAGCAGTGTCTGCGTGCACGCGGACAGGATGGCGGTGGCTTTCCTGCTGGCTCTGCGGGTCTGGCCCATCTTGGAGCGGCACAGGCGTGGTGTCAAGGCCAACACGTTCCTTGGCTGGGGGACAGGAAGCACAGGTACGTTCTGGTGTTCTGACTTGTGCTGGAGGGCAGCTGATAAACCCTACAGGGGCTCAGGGCTCTATGTCAGGGATGTTTTCAAGGCATCAGTGACCTGACATGTGATGACAGAGACTAATGACACCCTCAAAGATCTGAAGGGAACACTTCTACGTAAACAGCAAGCTGTCGCACCTCACACCTCCTACCGCTGAGGAAGCAGCACTTGGTTGCTCTGGGCTTCTAGAAGAAGCACCTGGGTCCTGGAGCCAGTTCGCGATGCTGCTAGCAGAGACCCCTCCCCATCGAGAAGCAGCTCCCGGTGTGCTGGCCTGCCGTGGGTCAAATAGGGTTCCCCCAAATTCACGTCCCCTGAAAACTCAGGACGTGGGCTACTTGGTGACAGGGGTGTTGGCAATACACCTGGTTAAACGTCTGCAGACGGGCTCACCCTGCATTTAGGGGGGACCGCAAATCCCATGACCGGTGTCCTTCTAAGAGGAGGAGAGGGCCGGGCACGGTGGCTCACACCTGTCATCCTGGCACCCTGGGAGGCTGAGCCGGGAGGATCCCTTGTGGCGAGGAGTTGGAGGCTGCAGGGAGCTGTGGCTGTACCGCTGCACTCCAGCCTGGGGACAGAGTGAGACCCCGTCTCAAAACAAAAACAAAAAAAGAAGCAGAAAGGACACAGACACAAAAGAAAAGAGGCCACCTGAAGACAGAGGCAGAGGCTGGAGTGATGCAGCCACAAGCCACGGGACGCCAGCAGCCCCTAGGAGCTGGCAGAGGCAGGAAGGACCCTCCCCTGGATCCTCCAGAGGGAGCATGGCCCTGCGACACCTGGATTTCTGACTCGTGGCCTCCAAAACTGTGAGAGAATAAATTTCTGTTGCTTCAGGTCCCTCCCAGTCTGTGGTCCTTTGTTGAGGCAGCCCCAGGACACAGATCGGGCGTCTGACCACGTCTGACCACGGGCCACAGCGTGGCTCTGACAGAGCTGCCATCCCGGCCACTGAGTCACGAGTTCAGGCACTGATGGCGCCCAGGTGGCCCTCTGCCAGTGACCAGCCAAAGCCAGCCCCAGGGCTCACCTCACCTGCCTCAGTTTCCTCATCTGCAGCGAGAGGTCTTGGGAGGAAGGGTGTGGGCAGGCATGGGACACACCCGGCATCTCATGTCAGCGCTCAGCAATGCGGGCGGGCGGGGCTTCGCCTGCATCCCTGAGTGTGCGTGGGACGGCGCCCCGGGCCCCGGCGGGTAGGGGATGAGCGCAGCGCTGGCGGCCTGCCTGTCCCCCCGCCCCACGCTCGCTGGGAGCTGCTCTCACCAGAACCTGCCCGCAGGCCTGCCCTGGAGAGCCCTGCATCCACGGAGCCTCGGCTGCCCCTCCAGGAAGCCCCTGCCCATTGGCCCTCAGTCCCGCTCATCCTGCCTCTTGGTCTCCTAACTTCCAGCTCCCTCACTTGTCCCTCACTTGTCCCTTGTCCCTCACTTGTCCCTCCCACCCGACTTCAAGCCCCATGCAGACAGGGGCCGGTCTGTCCTGCCGGTCTCTGCACCTGGTGCCTGGCACAGAGTGGGAGGCTGGCAGCCTCCAGTGAAGGTTTGTTGAATGAATAGCAGACCTTGAGTGTTGAACGAAGGCCCCATCTACGTTGGGATCCCCCGGGAGAAATGCAGTTTCCAACCGTGGTTGCACAGAGAGGCTTCGAGGAGCAGAGGCAAGAAAGGGAAAACAATAGACGAATTGGCAGCACCAGATCGAACACCTGGGCATTCGCGGACACTAGCAGCAGAGCAAAGAGGCAGCCGCAGAGCGGGGGGAATATTTGCAAATCACACATCTGGTGCGGAGTTAATGTCCAGGGTCTGTAAAGAACTCTTACAACTCAGCAACAAAAACCCTAAACAACCCAATTAAAAACCGACAAACGACTTGAGGAGACGTTTCTCCAGTGATGTACGAATGGCCAACAGGCACGTGAAAAAATGCCCAACATCATTAGTCATTAGGGGAGTGAAAATCGAAGGAGACACCACTTCACACCCATTGTCATTTCAGAAGACCCAGAAAGTAAGTGTGGAGAGACGTGGAGAAACGGGAACCTTCGTGCACCGCCGTGGAAACCAGTGTGGCGGCTCCTTGAGGAGTTGAACACGGACTTGCCGTGCGATCCTGCAGCCCCGCCCCGGCATCTGCCCCAGAGAATTGAAAACGGACTCGAACAGATATTTGTCGGGATTTAAACAAAATCTCCTGCTGAAGGACTCTGAGCTCACCGCCAGCTCAAGTGGGGCAGAGGACGGGGCCGTGGACACGCTGGCAAGAGGGCTGAGGCCCCTGCTGGGACCGTCCCCCGGAGACACCGCCGGCAGCAGCACTGCGGACCATCGTCCCGTGACGCGGCTCCTGCGCACGGCCCTGCAGAACCCGCCGGGTTGAGAGCGGGGACCGGCCGAGCTGCAGCTTGCACCCCAGGTCCACGGCAGCGCCGTTCACAGCCGCCAAGAGCGGGTCGAAGCCGTGTGTCCTTGGAGGGGTGATGGGTAAGCGAACGCGATACAGACGTGCCGTGGAAAATTCCAGCACGTGGATGAACCCCGAGGACATTACTTTCAGTGATGTGAGCCAGACACAACAGGACAAATGCCGCGCGACTCCACTTACATGGGGTCCCCAGAGTCGTCAAATTCACAGAGACAGAAGGTGGGATGGTGGGTGCCGGGGCTGGGGGAGGGGAACGGGAGCTGTGTTTCCTGGGGACAGAGTGGCAGATTGGGAAAATGAAGTTCTGGAGACGGAGGGTGGTGATGGCTGCAAAACAGTGTGGACGTGCTTCATGCCACCGAACTGTGTGCTGGGAAATGGGGAAGAGCGCACATTTTGTTGTGGGTATGTTATCACAATTTTTATAAAAAGAAGCTCGGGGGGCATTCCAGAGGCACCTTGGGGAAGAGGGGTGCCTGCAAGGATGGCAGGGAGGCTCAGACACCTGCCCCCCCCCTGGAGACAACTCACGCCTCCGCGGGGTCCTCCCTGTGGGACAAGCAGAGACGATTCAGCCCGCAGTGCCGTCCTTCAAGGGAGCAAGGTGCGAGTCGGGGGCCAGGGCGCACCAGGGCGAGGGTGAGTCAGGAGCCCCCCCACCCAGGGGCCCCTGGCGGTTGTGCACCCTGAGCCCTGGCATGGCCCTACAAAGGTGTGGGAGGATCACAAGGTGATGCCGTGACGCTGAAGAAAGTGCTCCGCCTGGTTCCGTGGTCTCACTGATGCAACCTCTAATTAGGCCCCAAAGAGGCTGGCAGGAGAGGCGTATCGGATACGGCCAAGTGGGTTGAGGTTCAGAGGTTCCCCCCACGGGAAGCTGGGAAGGAGTATTGGCTGCAAAGTCAAACTTACTGTGTGTTCCCACCAGTGGGAATGGCAGGGCTCCTCTCTGACCCTCAGTCCCCTCATCTGCACATGGAGTAATAATAGCACCCACCCAGGAAGTTGTTCTGTGAAATCTTAGTCACAAAGTTCCTGGCATGTTTGGTAAACTATGGAACAAAGACTTCGATGAGATCCAGGCCCGGTGGGGTGGTGCGCGCCAGTAGTCCACTCGGGAGGCTGAGGCAGGAGGATCGCTTGAGCCAGGAGTTGGAGGCTGCAGTGAACTGTGATCACGTCAGTGCACTCCAGCCTGGGTGACAGAGCAAGACTCTGTCTAAAAAATAAAAAATAAAATAACGCATGTGGCAGAAGCATGTGCGTCATGGTTTCATGGTCCGAAATGCTCGTGATACAGCGTTAGATGAGAAAAGCCGTTTGCAAAGAGGAATTAAGTGGCGATCTGTGCGCTTGCCTGTCACCGTTGGGCTCCTGCAGGCCCTGCCGGCAGCCCCGAGCAGCTCGGGATCGCTTGTGGGGTGAGAGAAGGAATGAAGGAGTGAGTGAAGGCTGCTCCAATTCTGCAAAGCAAAATTATCTATTATAGGTATGTACAGAAAACACTAGAAAGATATGCCCAGAAGCCAACAGGCTGGAGTTGCCGGTGACTTTTTACCCGTGTGTGCATGCGTGTGCATGTGCGTCTGCGTGTGCGCTTATCCTCTGTGTGTGTGTGCGCGCTCGCTTCCCGTCTCCTCAGTGCTGCGGTGAAGGCGTGGGACTTCTACAGTCACTGAAGAGGTCACGGCTGATGAATGTTTAATGGCCCTTGTCGGGGAGGGTGTGGAGTGCAGGATTCACACGCTCCACTCCGGCCCGGTGCAAGGCGGGATGGAAATGGGGAATTTCTGAACCCGGGACTGCGGGGCCTCCCTCGTCCTGCCCGGGGCCGGCGTTTGCAAGGGCTCAGAGGGAGAAGAAAGGCGCTCCCGGCCGCGGCGTGCAGGCCCCGCGCAACAAAAGTGATTCTGTGCCGGGGAAAGGAGGCTGTGAGAAACCCCGCGTTGCAGGCCTCTGCATTCGGAGGGGAAAGGCCCGGCCTTGCTGGTCGCACAGAGGGCCCCGCACAAAAGCCCCTTTGTTCCCCCCGGCACCCAACAATGGCACAGAAAGAAATTATCTTTTCAGCAAAAGATTAAGCGGGCGTCCAAGCCCAGGCTGGCGCGTTTCCATGCGGCTGAGGGGGACCCTCTCGGGGCCCCGCCCAGCCCCGGCCCCCTCCTGCCCCAGGTCCCAGTGGGCCTCCAGAGGCGGCGGCCGTGTTGCCGGGGAGCTGGCGGTGCAGCTGGGGCAGAGGAGGGGACACCTGAGCGGCACAGCCCTGCTGGGTGCGGGGGCACGGGGGGCTCAGCACAGCTGTCGGCAGCCCTGCTGGGTGGGATGCTGTTGCCCCAAGTTACAGATGAGGAAACTGAGGCAGACTGGCAGCTGCCCAGGCCCTCAGAGCCTGCTCTCCCTGGCATCTCTGGGTGGGCCGGCCCTCCCTGCCTTGGGAAAGGGATGACATCAGAGGGAGGGGGCTTGGGGACCCCCCCAGCGGCATCAGTCATTCGTCCTGGCGGGGGGGGGGGGTCAGCCTGAGACTCAGGCCTGCGCCTTTCACCTGCCCGCCTGGCACCTGGAACCTGGTTTCAGTCCTCACCGCGTCCAAGGCCAGGGCCGGGGGAGGCCCCTCGCAGGGTCAGCCAGCCCCACCCTGCCCCTCATGGCTCCCGAGGGAGAGGGGTCCGGCTGTGCTCCGCCGCGTGGGGCAGGGTCTGCGGGCCCTAGGAAGAGTCTGGCTTGGTCGCGGTGGAGGGGCAGGAGCCTGGGGGTCACGAGGGCCCCAGATGAGGGGCTGGGCACGAAGGGGTGGGCCGGTGGGGGAGTGACTGGTCCCAGCTTCCACCTGCCCCCCCGGACTTTCCTGGGGCACCTTCCCTCGCCCCCTCACTCCCTGCCCCACTGGCCTCACTTCCAGGCCCAGAAACTTCCACAGCAGAATCACAGGCCATTGGTGATGGGGATGCCTCTGAGTGTGGGGGTCCAGCTGCTGCCCCACAGACAGATGGGGAAACCAAGTCCTGGAGTGGGGTGGGCCCAAGCTGAGGCCGGCTCTCACTGCCCACCTCCAGTCTGCACCCCACGACTGGCACAGTGGAGAGGGGGCCCCGCAAGCTGCCCAGCCTCTTAACTTCAGCTTCCTGCTCCTAAAAAGGACACAGGCCAGTGCCCGTGACACTTCTGGGAGTTCCCAGCCGCTGCACAGACTGACTGGGCAGGGCCTGTCCAGGCTGCTGTCCTTGGAGCCCAGGGTAGGGCCTGAGGGTGCCCAGAACTTGTGCTGCCACCACCCAGGGAGTCTCTGGTGCAGCCTGTGGGCGCAGCCTGGGGACACGCTGGCCCAGAGTGCAGGGTCTCCTGGGCATGAGAAGCCCATCCTGCCCCCCATCATGGCCCAAGACCTCGCCCCTGTCCTCGTCCCCAGAGGGGCCGCTGGGCTGGAGGTGGGCTCTGGCCTCCCCATCCACCCTGGCACAAGCAGCAGTGAGCTCTGGGGAGCCCCACGCCGGCCCTGCTCTGTGCTGGGCCCGAGGAAGGCCCGAGGGAGGAGGAGGAGGTGGTGGGCCTGGGGGTCAGAGCCCCTACCCCACATGACTTCTCTCAGACTTGACCTCCCGGGACCCCCGGGCTCGGGAGCTGATTCAGCCGACAGTGAGGCCTGGCGCCCAGGCCGGAGGTGGGGAGAGCCAGAGCCAAGGCGGGCAGGCGGCGCCCAGGGTGGGCCCAGGCCTGCGCGGAGGGAGCTGGCGCTGGGGAGGGGCCCCGGGGCCAGCGTCCACCCGCCCCCATCGCCAGGCCCCAGCTGGTGGGCCGGGGGCTCTGCTCATGGCCACCGTCCCAGCCCCTGTGCCTTGGCATTCGGAGGGCGGGGGTTGCCTCCGAGGGGCTCATTCAGCCTCCTGCACCCTGGCAGGGGACAGGCAGCCCCAGCACAAAGGGCCCTTTGTCCGTGTGCAGAGCCGCCTCTCGGGGACGCACCATCGAGGCAGGGGGGCTCCGAGGGGGGGCCCCACCCCACCAGGCCCCGGGTCGGCCCAACAGACCCTCTGAGGAACCGCAGGGGACCGGGTGGGGGTGGGGGGCAGACGGAGCCCAGGGGCAGCCTCTCCTGCCACGAGGTCCCAGCCCCGCGCTCTGCTCCCGCACACAGCACTGTCTGGGTGCCCGTGGCTCTGCCGTGCCCGTGGCTGTCTGCAGTGCCCGTGGCTGTCTGGGTGCCCGTGGCTGTCTGGGTGCCCGTGGCTGTCTGGGTGCCCGTGGCTCTGTGGTGCCCGTGGCTCTGCCGGGAGGAGCAGAGCTTCCTCCAGGGTTGCGGGCGCCGCCTGCTCAGGCTCTGCGGGGAGGAGCTCTGGCTCTGGGACTCCGCCAGGACTCGGGACACCCAGCTTGGTGGGGGGAAAGTGCAGCTGAAACACACACTGCAGGAGTTAGCGTCACACCGCGTGTGCCTGTGTGTATGCGCGTGTGTGCACGTGTGTGTCCTGTGCTATGGCGCACAGGTGCCTGCCTGGGCACCCTCCTCCACACCCCCTCCTGCCAGGGGCCGAGGGCGTCCTGCCAGCCCCAAGCTGCTCCGCGTGCTGCCAGGTGGGTCCCCTCCCTCCCAGCCTGGGCCGTGGCCCCTTGAGGTGATCCCGCAGGTCTGGAAGCTTCACTCTGCTGGCACCGGGTGCGTCCCCTCCCCGGACTCCTGGGAGCCTTGGAGCAGCCCCGGCTGAGGACCAGGGGAGGCGGCAGGGAGAGGCCAAGGGCTGCCCACGTCTCCTGGACCCCACTGCCAGGCCGTGGGCTTCAGGGCACCTCAACGTGCCACAGGGACGACCCCGGCTGGTGCTGAGGGAACCTGGACCGAGCCCCCCAGGAGCTGGCAGCCCAGTGTGGGTGACAGACCTGGCAGGGGAGCCCCTGAGGCCGAGGCTGAACGGAGTCAGCAGGCTGGAAGAAGCCACTTTGAGAGGGAGGTCAGCTTAAAGGTCACATGGGACTCCCCAGGTGGCCCTCCCGGTCCCCTTGGACTCGGGTGGCTGTGTGACAGGCCCAGCTAGCCGGGGGGCTGCCCCGTCCTGGTCCACTCACTCTGGATGCTGGGGTGGCGGTGGAGCAGGAGGACAGCCCATGGGGCCTGCAGTGTGTCTCAAGCAGTGATTTTTGGAGCAGGGGTGGGGAGGGGGGAGGGGTGGTATCCCCAGGGCCCTGGCGCAGGGGAAGGCAGGCAGGGAGGGGGTGCAGGTGGAAGGAACACCTGCCGCTGGAGCCTGGGAACTCGGAAGGTGGGAATGGCGTTCCCCAGGGCGCCCGCAAGGTCTCTGATCCCAGGAGGAGGCAGCCCCGCCCCTGCCCCACAGTGGCAAGGCTGTGGGGGGAGGGACAGAGCACCTGGGGTTGGTGGCCCCACAGGGGTGGGCTCCTTGCAGCCCTGCTGCAGGGTGCAGCCCCCATGAGGGCACCAGCCCGAGCACTCTATGGGGCACTCCCAGCCCCGCTTCTGCCCTGCACCCTCGGACACTCTGGGTAGGGGCTGACCGGGCCCTCTCCAGCCCCCACCGCCCTCACCAAGGCTCTGCCGCTGCGGGCCCAGCCAGTGCTGCCCGTCTGCCGAGCTGGGCCCTCCCCTCCCGTACGGAGCCACTTGCTGTGAACACCCCTCCTGGGGTGTTGGGTTGGGTGACCCCCACACCCAACAAGCCCTTGGCCCCTCTGCGGGAGGGTCACGGGCCCCAGAGAGCCACGTGGAGACGGGGGATGCAGGGACAGCCAGCGCCCCGCTCACTGGGCCTGACCGCGTCCTGGTCACTGCAACCTCACGTGGCCCTTTGGGGCCTGTGTCTTATCCCCGCCTTACAGCTGGGGAAACTGAGACTTGGAGAGGTGAGGCCAGCTGCCTGGAGAGACAGACCAGACGTGGGGCTCGCACCCAGGTGTCATGACTCCGCCATCTGTGCTTGTAGTCACGCCTTTTTACTGTCCCCACAAAGTGCCCTGCTCTGAGGCTTCTGTCAGGTCCCTGGGGTCCGGCAGTTGTGGGTCAGGGAGACAAACAGGCCAAGGGACACCGCTGGCTCCACGGCCAGCGGGGTTGCAGGTGGGATCTGAGCCCAAATGCCCAGCTCCGGCCCTGCCGGGGGTCCTGGTGGGGTCAGAGCTGGGCTGGGCCAGGAAGGACAAGGGCCTGGTGCCTGCTCGCCTTGTGGGAGACTGGCCCTCGGGGGCCGCCCTCTGGCCGGGCGTCTCCAGGCTGGTCCAGTCACCAGCCGACTCTGAACAGCCCCGTGACCCCGTGACCCCGGCAGTCCCGTCTCCTCTGGGCCTCAGTCCCCACCCGCTGGTGGGAGGGGCACCGCCTTTCCCAGGGGGACTTAGCCTGAGCAGAGGGACTCCCCCCAGATGGCCACAGCGAGCTTCCTGGAGTTTGCCAGCCCCAAAACTCTGCAAACTGGGTGTGAAATTCTGTGTTTTCCAGGGTGAGGGTCTGTGAGGAGCCTGGGTCTGAGGAGTCTGCGGTCCCCAGAGAAGCCCCAACGGCCCCTGCAGGGATGAGGAAGCAGCTGGGGACGCTGGGGTTGGAGATGCAGGTGGGGGCGTGGGCGGGGCTGCGGGGTGGCACGGGGTGGGTGGAGGGGGGGTGCAGGGGCGTGTCCCCAGGATCCTGGCTGCCGCCTCCCTGAGCTCAGAGACGCCCCAGGCAGGGCCGGGATTTCCTGAGGGACTGAGTGTCCCAGCCACCGCGCAGGGCGTGGAGTCCTTATCCTCGAGGGGTGGCTCCCAGACAGGAAATCCCTGGTCCCACCACTGGGGCCCTTGGCGGTCCTGGGCAGGGAGGAAGGGAGGGGGAACAGCTGCTGGCAGGGCCTGGGGAGGTTTATCACCTCAAAGCCCGGCCCTCCCACTGGAGCCTGCCAGGGCTCCCCGCTCTCACAGGACCCAGTGCCCTCGAATCCGCAGCTCTCCCAGCCCAGTCTCATCCCAGCCCCTCCCGGCATGGCGCACGGGGTCCCTCCACTGCTCCCCGAACACGCCCAGACCCTCATTCCTACATCTAGACCTGCCTCTTCCATCCACCAGCTGTGACACCATCCCTAAAGGGCCAGGGAAAAGCCTCCTCCTCCAGGAAGCCTACAGGGACAGTCCCCGAGCTTCCCTTGCTCATCGGAGGGACGGGCAGGGCCAGGCGCAAGGAGGGCGGTTTACAAAGGTCTCTCAGCAAGTCAGTGGCACCCCAGACGGACTCGGAGAGGCTGGGGACCTGGGTGACCAACACTGCTCAGAGGTCCCAGCCGGGCACGTGCTGCTCCCCAGTCCCCTCCAGGCTCCATGCCTGGGCTTCTGCTCCCTGTCCTGGGCCAGCTCCTTCCCTGCCTGCCTGCCCCCACCCTGGGGGCCTTCCCAGGCCCAGGGCCCTGCCTCTTCAGGCACAGCCCAGGCTGGAGGGGTGAGAAACTGAGCGTGAGGGGGTGGCTGGCAGGGCCAGGCAGGCAGGCCGCCAAGGCGCTCCCAGCGTGCTCACTGCGCTGCGGCCAAGGCTGGGGGTGGGCGGCCGTGGCCCTCCGGAGTTCGCGGAGAATGTGAGCCTGGCGGCCTGGTCCTGGGCCCACGCTGCGCTGAGGCTGGAAGGAGGGCGGAAGCCGGCCTTGCCAGTGGTGGGAACCCCAAGGATTTGAGTTTCTGGGGGTTCAAGGGTCTGCCTGGATGCCAGTGTGGCTGGTGCCGCAGGATCCCGGCCACAAGGGATGAGAGCCGAGGTCGGAGGGGTCTGTCACGTCCCCGCCCCTCCGCCTGCACCTCCGCCTGCACGGCAGGTCTGGACCAGGTCCGGGCAGGGCCTGGGGCTGTTTATGGCTGGCCGAGGACAAGCCATGGGGCCGGCCTTTTGCCAGCTGCCTGGGTGGCTAACGGGGCAGGCGCAGGGACAGAGCTGTGCTCCAGCTCAGGATGTGGCGGTGCTCCGTGGCCGGGAAAGCCGAGGCCGGCCAAGCCCGCACTCGCCAGCTGCCCGCAGCAGGCTCCACTGCCCACGGCCTGCAGACACCAAGCCCCAGAGCTGGGTCCTCACGCTGAGCTGCCAAAGTCCCCAAACTCACAGCTCCTGCGCTTTGTCCAGGCTTTCCCCACCCCACCCCACCCCCGCCCGGGGCACTCCCCTCTCCCGGGTTCACCTGGTGAATTCCCATCCCCTTCTGGGTCCCAGCTGCCACGTGACCCCCAAAACCTTTCTGACCCTTCCTCCGCCCCTTCCGCAGAGGCAGGTGGTATCCAGGCCCACCCTCTGCCCACCGCGGCCCCTCACGGGCGCTCGGCCTCTCCTCCTCCCTTCCTCCTGGCTGGACCCCAGCACGGAGACCACCCCATTGTCCCACAGCTCCCCAGCCCGGGCCCTGCGAGTGCAGACCCCAGACCTGGGAGGTGAGGAGGGGCACGGTGGGGGTTAGGTCTGTCCCCAGGATGATGTCTCAGCGCCAGAGTTGCAGAAACCGGCCGCTGCCCCAGGCTGGCCCGTACTGGCCAGCAGGCCCTGAACCCAGCCCCTGCCCTGGGTCCCTGAAGCCAGAAGGGCTGCGGCAGGGCAGGCTCCTGGTGGTCCTCAGCACACCTCCGCCCGGAGCCCCAGCAGCCCTCGCCCGGCCAGTGGCAGTGCCAGGAAGGAAAACGCAGTCAGCGGAAGGCGGATGCGCCTGGTGACTGGACCTTCATGGCGGAGCTGCCTGCAGGGGACGGAGCCCCAACCCCGACCCCCACCCTGCCCCGCCCTGGACAGCAGGGCTGGGTCACCAACCGCGTGGTAGACCCCTCCCCGGGCTCTGATTTCCAGGTCTTGGCTGTGGGCATGGGGGGCACCCATGTCCCCACCACTCCCATAACTAGGTCATTCCCTAAAATGACGTGCTGCCAGGTGACCTCACAGCCTGTGCTGGCCCTGATCCTGGGAACAGTGGCCCAAGCCCAGCCTTCCAGAGCGTGGCAGCCCCAGCAGG
>CM052443.1:127409914-127438372 GCA_028533085.1 Varecia variegata
GGAGGAGGAGGGAGGAGGGAGGAGGGAGGGAGGAGGATGGGAGGAGGGAGGGAGGAGGATGGAGGAGGGAGGAGGGAGGAGGATGGAAGGGAGGAGGAGGGAGGAGGACGGAGGGAAGGGAGGAGGACGGAGGGGCTCCCGGGATCCCTCAGGCCTTTGGAGCAGCTCCCACAGCGGCAGCTCCTGCCTCCCCTGCCCCCATCGCGCGGCGAGCGCTCAGATCAAACTCTGAGCATTTGATCCTGATTTCAAAGGGGTCTTTGTCCCAGCGTGAGGCCACTGTGGGCCGCTGTGGGCTTCACCTGTCCCTCGGGCCAGCGGGGGAGTGGGGCGGCAGGTGGGGCGCTGGCCGGTCCCTCTCAGCCCGGGCCTCGTGCCTTCTCCCTGCCTTGTGTCTGGATGTCTCTGTGGCTCTCCCTGGTTCTCTGAGTACATCTCCCTGCCTCAGTTTCTCTCCCTCAGTGTGTCTGTCCTGTCTCTTCCTCTCGCTGTCTCTTTGTCCCCCAGGCACAGGCCCCACTTCCTGAGCAAACAGAAGCTGCGGGTCTCACTGGTTGGGGACAGACGCCAAATGGGCCATGGCTCTGTTCCCGGGGGTGAGGCCCGCTGACAGCCGGCTGCAGCCTTGGCAAATGGCCTTCCCGGTGCGCGGGTGACTAGAAGGACACTGACGGAGCTCCTGCTCTGACGGGGCCCTGGGCGGGGCTGGGGTCTCCTGGCCTGGGACAGAGCCCATGCCCACCCCACCCTGGGAGCCCCCAGGCAGGCCCAGCTGGTGGGCAGCAGTGGCCAAGCAGAGACCCGGCCAGGCTACCGCCCAGGGCCGGGCTCCAGGCAGCTCACCCCAAGCAGCCGCGTCACCGCCATCCCTCCGTGCAGTGGCCACCTTGAGGGTGTCACAGGAAATACCTGGAGCCCCCAAAACCCTCTGCAGGCTGGTCTGCACCCCCAGCCAGCTGCTGCTAATGTCACATTCCTCTGTGGTGACGGTCCCCACGCCCACGGCCTGGCCCCAGGCCCCGCCCTTTTCCTGGACCTCTCGTCCTCCTGCCCCCAAGCTGCTGTCTCTGGGGGGCCGGTTTGCAGAACGGGCTAGCCAGTTGCCCTCCCACGTGCCAGGGGGCTCCTGAGCTGGGCTGGCCCTGGGCTTGGGGTGGCAAGTCGGGCTCGGAGGGGTGGCCTCGCAAGGAACAACCCAGACAGCGGCCCGTGGGGAGCGTCACCGGTCTGGGCAGCGGCGTCTTGGCCTCTCCCAGCATCTGCTCTGTGAGGTCCGGAGGGAGGCGCTTGTGCCAGGGGACCCGGCACTCTGCCCCCGCCCACCGAGCCCGTCTGTGGGGTGGTGGCCGCAGCCACAGGCCGGGAAGCTCTCCGGGCCCGGGGCGTGGAGTCTGACCCAGCTGTGTCCCCACGCCGCAGGGCTGCCAGTGCCCCTGGTGTCGGCCTTGGAAGGAATGGGTGGCATTTGGGGTTTTAATCTCTCTCCACCCCTCCCCGAGGTGTTGCCCTCAGCTGCAGATGCCTCCTCAAAAGCCCTTGCCATGAAATTCTAGAAACCCGACCCTGGACAAGGCGGCTATGGGGCAGGGGAGGAGGCTCCCTCAGCCCCTGGGGGCTCCTGGGGACAGAGGGGCCAGGGAGCCTGGCATGTCTGGCCAATTGTCACCACCCTAGGGGACCCCCATGGGCAGGGATGGCAGTTTCTGGGGAGCAAATGGGCAGGGTGGTCCCGCCCAAAGGGTCACAGCGGGCTCCTGCTGGGGGAACGGCCACAGCTCAGCTAGGCCCAGGGAGGCCACACACCCTCAGCGTCCAGGGTCGGGGGAGCAGCCAGGCCTCTGCACGCCCTGCCAGGTGCCATGTGTGGCCACGTGTAGGCTTTGGAGCCACACGGCCCCAGGACCCACGTTCGATCTTCAGTTTCCCCACATGGCTCTGCTGGCTGCATCCCCAAGCCTCAGTTTCCCCGTAAGTGGAGATGCTCCCCTCCCCCAGGTGCTGGGGGAGGTGGTGGGCCCCGGCACGTCACAGGGCGGGCCGGGCACCTGTCCTCAGCACTGGGCTCCCAGGACGCCCGGCCTCACGCCCACCCACTGGGGGTCGGCTTGGCGTGGGTGTGCCTGGCCCGGGGGCGTGCGGGTGGCGGCTGGGCGGGGTAGGGCAGCCGGGCACTAGACCTGCCCAGGAGCTGGTCATTGGGGCGCTGCGACCTGCGACCTCCGCTGTGAGCTCTGTGGCCTGCGGCCAAGCAAGCGTTCAGAGATGAAGATGTGCGAGGCGGTGACTCCGTCAGAGCCAGGGACCTGGGGTGCTCTGGGGGTTGGCGCCGCGAGCAGGCGGCCACCAGGGGCCAGGGCTGGGTGGGGGCTGGCGGGGTGGGGGCTCCCGTGAACAGAGGGCTCAGCCCAGAAGACAGGCAGCCTGGGGGACGGGAGGCGGCCCAGTTGGGTCCATGGGGCCGAGGGAGCTCCAGGGGTCTCCAGAACTCTCCAGAACTTTCTGAAACCTCACACCTGAATTTTGCGCAGTCCCATGTTCTCTAGCCACAGGACCAGGGGCTGACTCAGGCCCTGGACAGGCCCAGCCTGGGCTTGGGTCCGAGGGGAGGGGCCGACCAGTGGGCCCCATCCTCTCCGGAGCAGGGACGTGCCGGCCCCCCAGGGCTGACCCAGACCAGCTGCACAGGTATGTCCCGGCACCGGGTACGGCTGCTGGACACACGGAGAGAGGAGGCCGGGCCGGCCCAGCGAGCCTGGGCAGCGCCAGCGAAATCAGAACCTCAGACCCTGCTGGTGGGAGTGGAATCACGCAGCTGCCGGGAGGTCTGTCGGCAGCTCCCAGAACGATCAGATGGTCACCACGTGGCCCAGCTGTCCCACTCCCGGGGATGTGACGAAAACTCGAGTCCACACAGAAACATGCACGCGGGCGTCCGCATCGCCGTGTTACACGGGGCGGCAGGTGGCAGTGCCCACACGTCCCTTGGTGGATGAGGGACGAAGAGAATGTCCCAGTGGGAGACTTATTGCTCAGCCACAGAAAGGAGAGAAATCCCGGCAGGGCCATGGTGCGCCTGAGCCTTGAAGAAGCAGCCACAAAAGCCCATACGTTATAGGATTCCATTCCTATAAAAGTCCAAACAGACAAACCCGTAAAAACAGAAAGTGGATTAGTGGCTCCTTAAGGCTGGTGGTTGGGGGCTGGGAGTGACAGAGGTTTCTTCTTGAGGGGACGAAAATGTTCTTGAATCAATCGTGGTGACGGTTGCACCTCTCTGTGAATGTACCAGAAACCATGGTCTTGTACACTTCAAGTAGGTGAGGTTCGTGGTGTGCGAATTATATCTGGACAAATTTGTTAAAACAAAAAAGACTTGCTGGCTCCCGCGCAGGGAGGGGGCAGCTGTCCCCTGCAGTGGGGCCAGGTGGGGCCAACGAGGCCAAATGGGCCTGGGAGGGGCTGGGCTTGGGGTCTCTCTGCGGGTCGCTGGGTGTTTGTTCAGCAGGCCGTCCCGCCTGGGCCCCTCCCGGAGCCCTCCCAAAAGGATGTTTTTCCAGGGACCTGCCGAGCAAATGGCATTTGGACTCTGGCCGGGAGGCCTGCTGGGGACGGCCCCCCAGTCCCACCCCCTGGCGCCGCTGAAGCACCCTGCTTCCTCCAGCGTCCGGCCAGAGCCCGGCCACGTCCCTGCTACTCACGGCCCCTCTGAGCTGTGGGATCCTGGGGGCTGTGCCCGGTGGGCTCCTGCGGGGCCTGACTCACCCTGGAGAGGAGGCCTCGGGGAGGGGCTCAGGCAGGAAACCCCCGTGGCCCTGTGGGTGGCATTGGGGCCCCGACCCAGGCCCAGGGAGGGCCAGCGTGCGGGGACGGGGCGTCCGGGGCAGCTTGGCTCAGCCTGGCGTCTGGGTACACAGCCTGGTGGCCCCGCAGCTGGGGGAGGCGCCGGGTCAAGACATCTCAACTCCCCCCCTGCTCCTGCTCTTCCCACCCCCCACCCAGCCCCCGTCACACGCACTTCCCACAGCTGGTCCCCACACCAAGCCCTGCGCCCTCCGGATCTGGAGGGGGTGGGTGGGAGTTTTCCCAGAAACAGGCCTGTGAGTCACCAGCCAGCCCAGGAAGCGGCCGCCTCCGGCCCAGCCCCGCCAGCTGCCCACTGGGCCTCGGTGCGGATCACAGAGCGGGAGGCCGAGCGGTGACCTCAGAGCCGACCGAGCGCCTGCTGCGCCCCGTCCTCGAGGACATCCCGCGGCTGTGGCTGAGGTCGCCGGTCAGCAGCCCCTGGTGCGGCCCCTGGTGGAAGTGCAGGAGCGACAGGTGCTCCAAGGAGGAGGTGCTTTGGGGGCCCCTGTGGGGGAGCCCCGAGGTCAGCTCAGACCGCGGGAAGGTGTGGTGGGGGAGGGGCCGGGCGGGGCCTTCCCAAGGGCTCTCCGGAAGCCGAGGGGAAGACGGGAGGATCCGCTCTGGTCCCCCAGCAAACCCAGCTTGGGGCGAGCGTGTGGAAGGGACCCGAGAGGGGAGGAAGGTGGCCGACACCTCCACTGCGAGGGTCCACTGCTCCCCGGCACAGCGCTGAGCTCTGACCGGTGGGGCAGGCGCTCAGCTCAGGCAGCAGGAAGCGCTGCCCGTGCGGTGCGCGCCGTGGGCCGAGATGGGGGCGTGGACGGGCCGCTCCCTCCCCAGGCCTCTGTCCGTGGCCTGCAGACCCTGCCTTCTTCCCGTCTCCACGCGATCTGCCTCTTGGTTCTGTGCCCTAATTCCCTCTTCTTGTGAGGACACCAGTCAGATTGGACAAGAGTCCACCTGATGGCCTCATCGTACCTTGGTGGCCTCTGGAAAGACTGTCCCCAAGCACAGCGATGCGCTGCTCCCGGTGTCAGGGCTTCAGCACGAGTGTCGGGGACACAAGTCGGCCCTGACACGGAACCTTTGCCCAGCCACTCCCTCCCCCGGGAACTTGCCCGTCCTGCAGGCCAGCGCCCTGCCTCCACGCAGCCTGGCCTTGGCCCTGGCTCTGTCCTGCCTCCCCTCCGGGATCGGGGACAGGCCTGGGAGGCAAGACTCCGAGGTCAGCCACTGCCGGCTGTGAGGCTCTGGAGAAGTCACCCGACCTCTCTGAGCCTCCACACCCTCGTTTGTAGGATGGGGCTGTTTGCCTCAAAGGTTGCCCTGGGGATGAACAGGGCTTAGTCGGAGCATGACAAATAATCAGCGTGACTGTCACCCCCGGCACGCAGGCACGGCTGCACACAGCAAACGCACTGCTGGGCCGTCAGGGCAGAGGCGCCCTGAGGCTCCTGGAAGAAGCTCCCGTTGGACCAGTGGAGTCGGAGACGGTTGGGTTCACCGGGGCCAGCTGGGCCGCCTGCCCCATCTCCCTGAGCCCTGAGGACGTCCCGCCCCAGCCCTACCCAACTCTGCAGACTCCGCACGCCAGGCCCTCCACCCAGGACAGCACCTCCGCAGGCTGCACTGCCTTCCGGCCCCTTCTTCTCCCTCTGGCCACGCGGGCCCCCCAGTCTCCAAAGGCCTGTCCTGCACTGCTCACCCCCCGCCCCCAGCCACTGTGGTGGTCCCCCCACCCCTCTCGGGAAGGGGATCGAGTCCCAGTTCAGCTCCAAACTGGGCAGTGCCCTGGCCCCCGTGGCCAGAGGACCCTGGGGGGGGCGCGGTGTCCGCAGCGGCTGAGCCTTGCCCGGCGCCGCCTGCCCAGCGTGGGGACCCTGGCCGGGGAGAGGGGCTGCCTGGAGTTCCTGCCCGGGGCGGTGACTGGTCCAGCCACCAGGGCCCTGTGCAGGAGTGCCCGTCCCATGCGTCTGTGGGCTGGGCTCCCACCACCAGGTCGCCTGGGGCCGGCAGCAGGTGAGGAGAGACCGGCGCACACACCTCCCTCCTTCCCCACCTCCCCCAGGTCCGTGGCCAGGTGGTGGCACACGGAGCTGGGCACGCCCAGGACCCCTCAAGGCAGGGAAGACAAAGCACAGAGGTCTCGAGCTCTCTAGGCCCTCTGTGCACTCAGGGGAAACTGAGGCACACCACGAGCACCCGCCAGCCCTGTCTGGATGGACCCCAGCTGCCTCAGTAGCCAGGTGTAGGGTGAGCGGGCCCAGGAGCCGCTTCTCACACCTGGTCACAGGTGTCCACCCCGGCTTTCCCGCCACGGGGGTTGGGAGGGGGAGGACGCTGGGGGGGGGCGCTGCTGTCTCAGGTCACAGAAACGTGGCCTCCCCCACTCCCCAGGACCCAGCAACAGCAAATTCCAGAGCCTTCTCTGAGCCCCTGCCACGTGCCCCCCTTCCTCTGCACCGGCCTCTTCCCTCGTGTACCTCCAGAAAGACCCACTGGAAGTCAATCCAGGCAGGTCACGGGCCGGGCTGACACTCCCAGCTGTCCAAACACGCAGCCCCTGCAGGGCAACCTGGGGGCGCCCCCACCGCCCCCTCCCCAGCCGATTCCCAGGCAGGCGGGGTGTGGGCCGGGGGCTGGGGACAGCAGGCCTGAGGGGGATGCCCTCCCTGCCATACCCCGCGCCCCATCTGCCGGCGGCCCGGAGCCATGGGTCACCCATGGGGTGGAAAGTGGGACCAGAGGGTCTGGGTGCGACGGGCTCTGGGTGTGGGGCCTGGCAGACCCTGGGTCTGAAACTGGCCCTGGGCCAGGGTGGGAGACACGGGTCCCTGCGTGGGAAGGTGGGAAGTGAGGGGCCAGGTCACCGGGATCGGAGCCAGGCTGCGGGACTCGCGGCATCCACCGGGCCTGGCCTGCAGGGAGCTTTGCAGGTTGGAGATAGAGGGTGTTGGTGAAGGGGGCGGGTGGGGAGGGGCCAGCAGGGGCAGCTCCTCCTGGCTGGGTGACCGCAGGGGAGGCCTCTGCTCTCCTGTCCCGGCCTCTCCTGTGAGCTGGGGACGATGACGGCTCCCTGGGCTGCTGCAGAGCACGGGACAGTGTGGATGAGAAGAGGCGTCTGGTCAGGAGCTGCCCGGGGGGCCCCTCTGCGTGGGGAGGCCCGAGCCTGGCTGCCTCCCCGCTGCTCTGCCTGGGGCTCCCACGGGAGGCTGAGCAGGGACAGGTGCAGAGAGACAGGCCACCCGCTGGCACACAACCTGCGTTTCAGGGCAATAAACACCCCAGCGGTGAAACCAGGAGACAGGACGAGAAGGCCCAGACGCGGCCGGGCCTGCCGGGCCCCGGGGCGCTGTTACCCGGGACGCCCTGCCCAGGCGGCCCGGCCACGGCGGCGGCATGGGAGCCGGGAGGAGTGGGCCTGCCGTGTGTGCAGGAGCCTGGGCCGGGGCAGGAGCCGCTCTTTTCAGGGACAGGGTGGCGGAGCTCAGGTTCACAGTCCAGCAAGCAGTGCGCGACCTGCTGTGACACGGAGAGGGGCTCAGGCCCTGAGGCGGGTACAGGGCGGCTGCGTTTCCGCCAGAGCCGCGGGGGCAGCCCTGCTGGAGCGGGGTCCCCACATCTGCCACCGCCAAGCAGGCGTCACCCGCCGCTCGGTGAACCACGCGCCTTTGCCTGGGTGAGGTGAAGACCCCCTCCCTGCCCGCGTCCCGCTTTGGCGACAGGCCTGTGCACAGTGGCCTCTGCCTGGCACATCCCCCACCTGTGGGTGCCAGTGTGTGGGTGGCGCTGAGGCCGGCTCGGGGGACAGAGCTCTTGGTAGAACTAAGTTAGATCTAAGTCCCGCGTGGACAGGACTGTGGCCTTGCCCCTGCCGTCCAGCCCAGCGTGGGCACCCACCGCTCAGCAAGCTTCTGTCCTGGGCGTGGATGGGTCACCTCCCACATCCTTGTCCTGTCAGGGAGGCAGTGAAGAGACTAGGCCACTGGTCCGGGCACAGCAGCAAGTGGCAGAGCCACAGCCAGGGCCCACCGGCCCCGAGGCCAGGCTCTGAGCCGCAGGCCAGCTGCCACTTGGGCCAGGCCGCCGCTGGGGTCGGCAGCAGTGTGTGCGTCGGACCAGGGCCGCAGCACTGGGCCCCGGAGCTGGGTCCAGGGCAGGCAGGGTGGGGAGGGAGCAGCCTGGGGACCGGGCCCTGCAGCCACATGTGCGTGTCCTGCTGGGGCCCAGGAAGGAGTGCTAGGGAGGCAGCCCGGG
This sequence comes from Varecia variegata, assembly GCA_028533085.1. Lineage (NCBI taxonomy): Eukaryota > Metazoa > Chordata > Mammalia > Primates > Lemuridae > Varecia > Varecia variegata. The sequence continues at coordinate 127,418,015 of CM052443.1, forward strand.
GGGGGGAGTGGGGGGGCCAGGACGGCCCGGGCTCCCTGGGGTGTGCTCCCTGTCCCCACACCTCCTGCTGCTGATAGTGTGTTGGGATCGAGGTGTGGAGGTCGGAAAGCACAAGCCCTGGGCTGTCTGGGCAGGGAAAAGCACATTTGGCGTGGAAGGGCATGTTAGTCAGGCCAGGCAATCCCCAAACACTTGTGGAGCGCCTAATGTATGCTGAGTCCTGTGGAGAAAGACAGGGAAGAAGTGACGTACCCACTGTCCCCAAACAGCCAGAAGGGGCAGCAGCAGAAGTCCAACTCCTCGTTGCCCAGGGAGGCTGAGACCCTTTCCAGGTGGGACAGTCCAGGAGGACTTCCTGGAGGAGGAGGAAGAGGACTTGGGGGGGCCTTGGAGGCCAGGTTCCTCTCTAGACCTTAGTTTCTGCCTCTGTGAGTGGGGAGAAGATGCTGCAATAGGGTTTTTAAATAAGGAACGGATGGCCCCACGGCCAGGAAGGCACTAGTGCCCCTTCCCCTCTGTATGCCTCAGTTTCCCTGCTTTCCAGATGGACCTGAAGAGTCATGTCCCAGTGTTCACTGGTGAGGCCAGTGATTTGGGCCAGTGATTTCACGCTGTCTGTGACCCTGCAGGGGGCCCGAGCGGCCAGGCCTGTGAGGGCAGAGCAGTCGGAGGTGGGCCCCTCCCGGGGGCCGGAGCCGGGGGCTGGGTGTCCACTCGCCCCTGCGGGGCCATAGACAGAGCAAAGAGGAAGCGGGTGGGAACTGTGTGCTGCAATTCGACTGTTTGTGTTGACGACCCGAGAACTTGTGCAATGAATTCAGGGCCCGGAAAACAGGCCGCTGGCGTCCGCACGCAAGGGGCAGCTGAGGGGTCACCCTGGAGGCAGCCCAGTGGCAGGGTGGCCCGGGCAAGCCACACCAGGATCACAGCCACCCAGCCCCTTGGCCCTTGCAGCTACTGAGGCCCGCACAGCCTCACCCCAGCCCAGAGCTGTCCACCCTGGGGGGCTCCTGCCCGCCTCTGTGGGGGCCACCACCAGCTCCAGTCACTTGCTCTGTGCCCCTCTGTCCCCCCAGGAGTGATGGTCCCCAAAGGACTGCACTGGGATGTGGAGGGAGAGGGGTGGGGCGGGGGCTGCAGACCCTCCCCCAGGACAGCTGGGCAGGGCTGGGCGGGCTGGCAGCCCCTGCTTATCGCAGCCGCCTGACAGCGCAGGAGACAGAGTCCAGAGCCGCCAGGCCGCCGCTCAGGCCCCGCGAGGCCGGGTGGGCCTGGAGGAGCGGGATTCCCAGCCGCCCAGCGCCGCTATCTGGGGCTGCGTCCCCCGCCCGAGATAACTGCCCACACCAGACACAGACGCCGGGAACTGCGGCAGCCCGGACAGGACGCTCCGTGGGGAGCTCCAGGCACATGGTTGGAGCGACCATTGCAGAGATGGGGAAACTGAGGCCCAGAGAGGGGAGGCCATTGCCAGGGTCACAGGCATGTTTGGTTGGGGCCCAGCCGTAGCCCGAGGTCCCGGCCTCTCACCAGGAGGGCCCCTCCTACAGGCCCTCGGGCAGCCCTTTGCCACGGCAGCCACCCAGCTGCAGGCCCTGCTGGGCACTGTGCTCTGGGGAGGGAGCTTCGGGACGGAGGGCGGGACGTGCCGGCCCCGACAGGGTGCCCGCGGCATCCAGGGCTGCACACCCCTGGCTCGAGCCGGTGCCAGGCCCGGAGTACGATCCGAGGCCTGAGGAGGGGAAGGAGATGCCCACTCCACCCCCTCCCGGGGCCCCAGGGCCTGGCCTGGGCTTCATGGGAGCAGAGGTGGGGCCTGCCGCACCCACGTGGGGGGTCTTGGGAAGATGTGGGCTTTCTAGCATCCCAGAAAGCCCCTCTTCCCACGCGGAGGGCCTTGCAGGCCCCGCCAGACCCACCCAGTGCCCGCGGCCTGCCTTCCTGCCCCCTCTTGCGACACCTGCCTGAGCACTGCGGCAGAAACCCGAGTCGCCGGCTCAGGCCCCGACGTGCCGCTGCCGCCCCGACTCACGGGGCTCTTCTCCCGTGGAGGGAGGCGCAGCCTCCGTGCAGACACGCTGGCTCTCGGGGGCCGGCGGTGGCACTGCCCCTGCCTCCCTGGGAAAAGGCACTGTGTGCAGACTCTCAGCAGTAAGAGGTCCCACAAAGGCCACTGGGTCCCTGTACCCTGGTTCCCCCACCTGTGAATGGGACACCTGCCCAAGACCCTCACCAGGTGCTTGGACTGGCCCCAGGCTGCCTGCGTCTGGGAGGGTCTGGGAGGGGTGCGCTGCCATGGGCCACTTCTCCCAGGACCCGCGGGCAGCCCGGCGCCAGCCTGCCCGGCCCCGGCTCTCTCTGCTCAGGGCCGCGTGTTGTCTGTGTCTGGTGAGAAGCGGTGTGGGTCAGGCCCATGGGGGGGCCCTCAGGTGTGGGGCCTGCCAACCCCCCAGGGACCCTGGGTGCCACGGGGAGATGAAGGGCTCTGCCCAGGCGTGTCTGGGTCCCAGGAACCCTCTCCAGGGCGTGGCCAGGGCGAGGGGCACAGGTCTGGGTGGGCTCATGGGCTGGGGCGGGTGGGCTCCGCCTGGATGCCCACAGGACTGTGTCTAGCTGAGGCCCAGCCTCACCTTCCTCTCCTGTCCCCCTGGGCTGCGGGCAGGCCAAGAGGCAGGCCACGGACCAGGCAGCAGGTGGCCTGATGCTCTGGGCTTCCTGTTCCCAGCACTGGTCACCGCAGGTGGGGCGGGTGACAGGGGTCTTCCTTCCTCTGCAGCAGATGGTGAAGGAGCCGTTGTTTACTGAGGGGTAAACAACGGTGGGCCTCCTCCCTGTGGGGGAAGCTGCAGGGCAGGTCCTCAGGGGGGGCTTAGCAGAGGAGGGGGCTGGCCATGTAACCAGATGGCTCCCCGAGGTAGGCGACCTCCTCTCTACCTGCACCTGGCCCCTCTGGCCATTCTCCTGAGCCTACAGGGCTGCCCTGTGTGGTTGTGCAGGTTGAGCACTGCTCATGGGGCTTCCAGTCGGCAGTGCCCCTGTCCTGCATACCTGAGGCTTCTCTAGAGTGTAAATGGGACCTCCTCTTCACGCACCGGCTACACCTGCCACAGCACCCACTGCACCCGATGAGGCCCGAGTCCTTGGCCCAACTTCTCCCCAGCCTCGTCCTACACGACAGCTCTGGCCCGCCCCGCAGCCTCAGCCCCGGCCTCACTTTCCCTGGGAGCCTCCTCGGAGCCTCGGGGCAAGGCCAGTGCCCCCCACCCCAGCCTCAAAGGGGCTGGGCTGAGTTCCCTGCAGGGAGTCCTGAGGGGCCTCTCTGGGGCCTGGCTGGGCTCTGGGGCCATTTGAAACGCCCTCCACAGTGCACAGTCTGAGCACCTCAGTTTCCCCACTGTGAGGGAGACAACACGCACAAACCCGGGAACCCGGGAGGCCCCCGACCAGGGTCCTGTTACAGGGGGCCACGCTCGCTGACACTGCTGGGCTGTCAGGGCTGCCCCGGCCCGTTCCCACCGGGCAGCTTGCGTGCGGAGAGCGGGCACATGCCCGGGCAGCGTCCTCTGCAGCTGGCTGCCATGGGCTGGTGCTCCTGTCCCCTCCCCTTGCCGCTGGCTCTTGCCCCCTCAGGGTCAGGGTTCAGGGAGGCACCTGCACGCGCCTGGCCCCTCCTCCTTCTCCCTCTTGCTCTCTGGCAGCCCATGAAGGTCATGGGGTCACTCGTGGGACCCAGACACCAGGCCCTGTGTGCCCGGGGTCCTGGGGGAACTCTGGGGAGCATGGTGGCTCTCTGTCCCGGGAGCCTTGGGGACAGGTGAGGAGGCCCCCACGCTGGGGAGCAGGGGCCTCTGGAGCGCCATCCAGGCCCACACACCTGTCCCCAAGGGCCAGCACAGCTCGGACCTCAGTGGCCCTCACAAGGAAGGAAATGCTCTGGCCACGTGGCCAAACCGCCCAGCTCTGCCTCCTGATAGAGACAACTGTTGAGCGCCGGCTGTGTGCAGTTTCGGGGTGGGGGTGGGAGCTGCAGCCAGGGGACAGCCCTTGGGGAGCCAGGGGGGGAGTGGTCCCCAGGCCAGCCCCAGGGCAGGGCCAGGGGCTGGGGCCAGGAGGGAAGGGGCCTGGGCTGGGGGCTGGGCCAGCCTCCCTTGGGCTCGGGAGGGCGGCACTCGCTGCGCTCACACCTGGCCACATGCCACACCTTCCTCCTCGCTCAGCATTTTCCCACGCTCAGAGCTGGCACGAGATGCAGGGCCACGCTGGGACTTGTGGTCCCGGTCCTGGGAAGGCGGGCGAGGCTTTCCTCTGTGCCTGGGGGCAGGGGCCGCTGCAAGTCGAGACTCGGCCGGAGTGGGGGGGCCAGGTTGCAACGCCGGCCGAGCAGCCGCGGGAGGCCCGCCCCCACCGGCACGAGTCCCAGCCTGCCCGGCTCCCATCCTCCCTGGAACTGGACCCTGTCCCCCTGGGTCCTCAGTGTCCTCCTCTGGAAATTGGGAGTAATAAGGGCTTGCTGGGACATCGGTGTGGAATGTCACACGCAGGGCCCTCTCTGGAGGGTGGGAAGGAGGGGCCAAGCTACTGGGAGGCTCCAACGAGGACACCACCTAGAAGGGTCCTTGCCCCTGCTGCATAGTGGCTGTGCCTTTGGGACAGGAAGCCGCCCGGAGTCTGACAGCTGGGAGACAGGCCTGTGGGCCCTGGTTCTCAGACCTCACCCAGCCCCCCGGCTGCGACCTCAGAGCTGTCTGGCCAGAACCCGTGGGCTCTTCAGCACTCTGGAGCCGAGAGCTGCGTGGTGGCCCCTCCGACAGTACACCTGCCCCAGAGCTGGCCCAGCCCCCAGCCGATCCCTCAGGGCCAGCCGGGCCCTCTGGCCTGCGCAAAGCCGCTGGAGGTCGTGCCGGTCCGTGGGGCTCACCCTGTTCCTGCCGGGTCCTGGACTGGGCTGTGGTTTCCAAGACAAACAGGCTCCTCTCGGGACCCGGCCCTGCCTCCACAGCTCTGCCTCCACAGCTCTGCGGAGCCACAGGCGGACAGCTGCTCCTAGGAGCAGCCGAGACGCCCGTACGTCCCTGGCCAGATTTGTCACGCTGGGACATGGGACAGGCTGGAGGGGCCTTGGACAGATCCTGCCCAGCCACTACCCCTCCCCCACTCTGCTATTGGGGAAACTGAGGCCCAGGGAGGCACAGGCCCATGGCTGGCTTCACGAGCCACGTGGGCCCCTTGGGGAAGTGCGTGTCTTTCCGGCCTTGCTGTGCGAGCCTCCAAAGCGCCCCATGTCCCTGGCCCATCTTCCTGGGGCAGGAAATTGGGCACAAGACGCTGGGCTCCGGGGAAGGGACCCACAGGTTGGGAGCTTCTTCTGCAGGAGTCCCAGCTGTCATCAGGGCTGGGGAGGGTGAGACGCAGGTCCCCTGGGAGGCAGCCCCCGACACTCCACCACCCTCTGGCAGCCGCCCAGGCAGGCGTGGGAACGTGGCTGGTGGAAATGGGGCCTCTCCCCGGGAATCAGCTGCTGGGTGCGGGCCAAGAACGTGCTGGTCCAAAGAGGAAGTGAAGTTCAGCGGCAGCAACGTGACCCGGGACCACTGGGGAATGCGCGAGCCGCTGGGGCAGAGGCAGAGACTGTCCAGACTGAGGCACAGACCAAACTCCAACCCCAGCCTCAGTCTAAGCCCTGATCCTAGCCATAGGCTGAGCCTTGACATGGACACAGGCTGAGTCTCTACTCCAGCCACGGACTGATCCCTGATCCCAGCTACAGGTTGACCCCTGACCACAGCCACGGACTGATCCCTGATCCCAGCTACAGGTTGACCCCTGACCACAGCCACGGGCTGATCCCTGATCCCAGCTACAGGTTGACCCCTGACCATAGCCACGCACTGATCCCTGATCCCAGCTACAGGTTGACCCCTGACCACAGCCATGGGCTGATTCCTGATACCAGCTATAGGTTGGCCTCTGACCTGCTAGTCACACACTGAGCCCCCACCAGGAGCCCACGCTGAGCCCTGATCCCAGACCAAGCTGAGCCAGGATCAAGGCTATAGACTAATCCATGATCTTAGCTACAGACTGAGTTCTGCTCCCAGCCACAGACTGAGCCCTGACACAGGTATAGGCTGAGTCCCTGTCCCAGCCGTGGACTGATCCCTGACCTCAACCAGAGCCTGGCTACTGGCCCTGGGCACAGACTGACCCTGGCTCCAGACAGAGCTTCAGCCTCATCTCTGCAGGTCTCCAACTCCCACTCTGTCCTCCTCGGCCCCCAGCCTGAGACCACTCTGGGTTGTGTGAGCAGAGACCAAGCACTGCTCGGTGCTCTGGAGGTGACGGTGTGCTCTGCCAGGCCCCACACACAGCTCCCCCGGGCATTCACTGCATCCCCTTCTGGCTCTAAGGAGCTCAGGGAGGCTGGAGTGGTGCCGGGGAGACCAGGCTGCAGGCCTGCAGCAGCACGGGCAGCTGGGACTGGCCATGCAGAGGCAGAGGGCCGGTCATCTGGTGCGCTGAGCACCTGCTGGGTCCCAGCCCATCACCTCCACTGCCTTGACTCTTCCCAGCCAGCCCTGAGAGGCAGAGAAGGCCCACTCGGCTTTACAAAAGAGGAGCCAGGCCAGGCAGGGCCAGGGGGTTGCAAACGTACATAGCATGTGCGTGGTGGCCGGGCTTGGTCCACAGCAGTGTGACCCAGGCCCAGGTGACCACTTTCTGGAGGCCAACCTCAGCCTGATCGCACAGATGCCCACCTGCAGGGGCGGGATGGCCTTGGGTGGGGTCCTTGGCTGGCGGTGTGCCAGGAGGAGCCAGCAGGCAGGGGGGGTTGGAGCTGGACTTGGGCTGGGCAGGGTCCACCTAGACTCTCAGGCCCTTGCAGCTGCCAACTCCCGCGCCCCGAGCCCCGCTGGGGTGCGATGCTGGGAATCCTGGGCTTGGGGAGAGAAGCTGTCTGTTGGGAGCTGAACTGCCCCTAATCTCCACGCCTTATCAGCCGTCTGTTTGCCCATCGAGAGTGCAAACATGGGGCTGGAGGGCCTGGGGCAGGGGTTGTGGGAGGGGCCGGCCACATTTGCCAGGCTTCTCCTACCCAGTTATAAATAGCAGGGAGCTTCTCAGTTCAGAGGGGTCTGCAACATTCCCGCCCCCGCCCCGCTCCAGGCACCAGATGCCAGGTGGTGAGCCGCGTGTTGACACTCCCCAGCGCCCTGTTTGGCTTCCGATAGCAGCCACGAGGGTGCGGCTGGGGGGCCTTTCTCATAGGAAAGCCCCGAGGACGAGGACGGTCTGGACCCCCTGCCCTGCCCCGCTTGGCTGCCCCCACACCGTCCCAGCCCACGCCCCGGCAGTGGGAAAACCCTGCAGCGCAGCCGGCGAGCGCCGGGAGGGACCCGGGCCCCTGCCACCAGGGCTGGCTGAGGCTGGGGGCAGTGGAGCCCCCGGAGGAGGCAGGGCCCAGCCCCAAGTCAGAGCTCATCCAGGGAGCCCCAAGCTCTGCCCATCAAGGCAGTGCTGCTTGGTGGTTAAGGCATCTGGAAGATTCCATGACCTTGGGTGGCTGTGTAACTTGTGGAGCCTCAGTTTCCCCAGCTGTAAAATGAGATTCTCATGGTTCCTGCATCACAGAGTTGTGGGAAAGATTAATGCCAAGCTCAGCACGGCGCCGGCTGGCTGTCGGCCCCACTCCCGCAGGCCAGGGGTGGGCACACCTGCTTGGCCAGCCACCTCTGAAGAAAAGCCTTTTCCTTTCTGAGTTTATTGGGGTTTAATCATCCTCGTTACCTCGTTGCCGGCCTCTGGGCTGCTTCAAAACCCTCCTGGTGCCAGCATCGTGGTGCCCTCCCTGGAGACGGGCACTGCTGGGCAGTCCCCAGGCCCGACACAGAGTCCAGGCCACCCCACAGGCTCCGGGGCCACAGGACTTGGAGACCAGGGGCAGGGAAGTGGGGTGAGCTTGGCGTTATCCCTGTGTCCCCTGGCTCTGCCCCCGGGGCTGCAGAGAGGTCGGCCCAGGTTCGGGACAGTTCTGGGGTCAGGGCTGCATATAACACGAGGGCGGCCGGCGCCGTTTGTCTTCCCGAGCGCCTTCCTCCGTGAAAATAAAAATAGCAAAAACCATACTTTATGGATGTGTTGATACAAAGACAAACACATTAACATTATATACTAAAGCATTTTCTTGCCCCTAAAAGTTCAGTATTTTTCTCTTCATTTTAAAAGAAAGTAAAATATTTCCGTGAGTCCCTGAAAGCCTCTTGGGTCCTGGTCCCCGGGCCTGTTGCAGGAGCCTGGAGGCGGAGGCGGGGTCTGACCTCTCCTGGGGTCAGGGATGCGACCCCAGAGCCTGGGGGCAGAGCGGTGGGGAGAGGAGTAAGTGGCGGGAGGTGCTCGGGATCCTAGAGGGGTGCTGGGAGGCCAGGTGGTCCCAGCACCCTGCCCCAGGTGCACAGGCCAGTCTCCACTCAGCGTCGGGGGAGGGGTGTCAGGGTATGAGCTGTGGGGCGTAGGGTGCTGGGGGGATGTGGGGGGCTGGGTGCAGCCTGTAGCCCAGGGAAGATGCTGCAGCATCAGCGAGGTGGGCCTGGTCCCAGCCCCTGGGGCTCTCAGGTGAGGCTGAGGCCGGCTGCTGGAGAGATCAGGGGGCTGGCCTGGCCCCGGGCCTCAGTTTCCCCACATGTACAAGGAAGGGTGGGCAAGATGGTCTCCAGAGAGGTTCCTAAAAGCAAAAGGAAGAAGTTTTGGGCCTGGGATAAAGGGGCGTCATCTTGGTTGAGGGGTCTTCACCCAGCATTCTGGGGGGGCAGCTCCCCTCACCCCTACACTGCACTGCAGCTTCCCAGCCACAGAGCTCTGCCCTCCCTCCCGACTTCTCCTGGGGGCTGCCTGCCCAGGGACAGTGAGCAGGGACAGCTGCCAGCAAGCCCCTGGCCCCCACCTGCGGGCGAGCGCCTCTCCTCCCCTCGCTCCCTTGGCCAAACCGCCATCAGTGAGGCCCCTCGACACCTGCTCCTCCGCGCCTTCCCACGTCCCTCCGCCCTCGCAGCCCCCGCCCCGCACCGGCTGCCTGCCTGCCCTCCCTGGCCCCCAGCAGCCCCTCGGCCCACCAGGCCTGGAGGCTGCAAACCCATCCTGTGAGCCCTGGGCGAGACCCCCAACTGGAACCCCCGCCTGCCGAGGGAACCAGGCCCTGTGCACTCTGAAGTGGGAGCTGCACCCCATTTCACAGATGAGAAAACTGGGGCTCCCACGGGCTCCCCAACCAAAGCCCGCAGACCCCTCCCCTTGGCTTTGCTCCTGCAGGGTGAGAACGGAGCCCCCGCTGCCCCCAGCCCCTGCACGCACGTCTGGGACCCTCCTGCCTGTCCCCACCTGTCTCCCTGTCGGGCTGGGGAGTGGTGGCCTGGAACGGGCCGTGGGGGCTGCCTGCAGCCACTGAGCCGGGCTGGACAGCGCTGGGCAGGTGGGGGACTGCGCCTGGCTCAGGGCTGTCTGGCCGGGGTTCCCTGCGCCCTGCTGGGGCCTGGAGACAGGGGCCTTGCGCGGACCCTGTGCCTTTGACCACCTGCTCTGTGCCTTGGTTTCCCCGGCAGAACTAGGACCTGCCACTCTGGGTGGCTGAGGGCCGCTCCAGCTGGGACCCAGTCCTGGCTGCTGCCCTGTGACCCCGAGGCCCCTGAGGCAGGGCCAGGAAGGGACCTGGGCACTGAACCTCAGCAGCTTCCCAGCCCTTTCTTCTCGGCAAACAAAGGCCCTGCCGACCAGATGCTGCTGTGCGGCTCTGATTTGTTTGGGCAGCGGCACCTGGGGCACCTGGCACCGCCCAGCCCGCCCCCCTCGGCACAACAGAAACTCCCCTTACCCACACGCCCCCCCTGTACCGCACAGCCCCCAGGCTGAGCCCCCTCCTGACAGCTGGGTCACCAAGGCGGGGAGTCACAGGACAGCCCCCCCTGGGGCAAGGGAGGGGTACGAGCAAGGGAGGGGGCGCGGGCAGACTGGCGGCCTGAGGGCAACACCCTGCCCGGGAGGGTGGGAGCAGAGGGCTGCACCCCAGGCTGGGCCCCTCCCACAGCCCCTCCCCATCTCCTTCCTGCAGCCCGGAAGCCCCGGCCCTGAGCTGCCCTCCTCAGCCCTAACCCCGGACCCCACCCACCCTGAGCCCCTGTGCTCAGCCCTCATCTGTGGGACCCCTCAGCCGTGCTGCCCTTGCGGCCCCACCCAGGCCCAGCCCCCCACAGTGAGCACCCAGCGGGTGCCTCACACCTGACCCAGGGGAAACAAAGGCAGCGCCCCACACTGCAGACCCCTTCTTGGGGCTCAGCCTGGGCCTCGGGGAGTGGGGGCAGGGGCGAGGCCCCCAGGCCCCAGGGGAGGCTGGTGACAGCCCTGGATGGGAGGACTGGTGTCTGGCCCACACGCTGTTCCCCAGGCGCGTGGCGCCACCCGCAGGCCAAGTAGACGCTGGGGTCAGGGGCTCCAGCCATTGCCGCCCACTGGAGGCTCCTCTGGGGAGGGGGCTCAGCTGGGGAGGGATGTTAGATGGTGGGTACGGTGAGGAGGGTTGGTCCCTGTGAGCACACGTGCACACGCACACATGCATCCACGCATCCGCGCACCCACGCGTCGTGCTTGGGGCTGCACTGCCCCCCTGTGGCTGGCGGCGGCTCCGCACCCTGCCCTGCAGCCCCACCAGGCCAGCAGGATGCCCAGAGCGGGAGGGGCGCTTGGCTGCCAGGGACCAAGGCCTGACCAAGGCAGGAGCCTGGGAGCCCTGCTTCCGCCCCCTCCCCACAAGCCCCAGGACAGTCCAGGCAGGACTCGGACCCCTGGGTTCCCCAGCAAACCTGCCCCTCCTGGGGGCCCAGGTGCAGGTGGGCAGCTAGGGCAGAGCTGCCAGGCCCCCCAGGACTACGGAAGGGAATTAAACGCAAATGAAGTAGGAGAAACAATTGCAGAGAGGAGCAAATGTCAATGAAATAGAACGCGGACGAACAGGAGAGAAAATCAATGAAACCGAGAGCTGCTTATTGAAAAGATCAATGAAACAGGTGGATTTCCCGCAGGGCTGATCACAGAAAACAGACAACGAAACACAAATTACCAGTCTCGGGACGGGGGGAGGAGACATCGCCTCACACCCTGCAGACACTAAGAGTGATGTTTCAGTGTTATTAATAACTCGATGGCCAAAAAGTGGACAACTTGGATGAAATGGAAAAATCCCTTGAAGGACAGCAATTGTCACAACTGGCACAAGAAGAAACACACAACCAGAATCGCCCTGGATCTGTTAAAGAAATTCAATTTATAACTAAAAACCTTCCCACGGAGAGGATTCCTGGCCAGGTGCGTCACTGGTGGATGCAACCAACCGTTTAGGGAAGAAACAGTATCAGTTCTACACAGACTCTTCCAGGAAATAGAGGTTTATGAGGCCACCATTATTCTGGGACCAAAATCAGACAAGATATCATAAGAAAAGAAAATTACAAACCAACATCCCTTATAAACACGGACGCAAAGGTCCTTAACAAAACACTAGTCAACCTAACTGTGCAAAGTATGAGAAGAACAGTACATCAGGACCCAGGGGAGTTCGTCCCAGGAGCACAAGGCTGGTTCCGGTTCTAAAACCAGTGTGATTTCCCATGTGAAGCCAAATAACAGACACAAAGGAAGATATTTACTTGGAAACAGAGCACTGCCGTGGACGTGTGTGTGCCACAGTGAGCTACGTGCGTGTTCAGGGAGGGGAAGGAAGACAGAGGTTTTTAAAGGAAAAATGAGGAGGATGACTTAATTGTTTTGAGACAATTGTCCTTGGTTACAAAGATCAATAACAAGGGTGACGCCAGTCGGGGGCTGGACAGGCCATCACTGGGCAGGCGTCCTGCCTTGCACAAGTATTTTTCGTGTAAAGCTGCGATGGTGTTTGTGCAAGGTGGTGGTTTCTGTAGAGTCTTTCTCGTGACCGGGAGTACAAGCGTGAGAGCCCGCTCTCCATGGCCTTCCCGGGTTCTATCAGGTTGTTGTTGTTCTTCACACTAGTGACTCTATTTTGATTCTGACGATTTTCACAACCGTATTAACGCAATAAAGGAGAAAATCCATATGATCACTTGAATAGATGCCGCAAAAGCATTTGATGAAATTCAGCGCACGTTGGCGATGCGTGAGCTCTCGGCGATTGAGGACTGGAAGGGAACTTACCAAACTTGACGAGATCGTCTAGACAACCCCCTCCCCCTGCAAAGTCATACTTAGCAGCGAAATGCTCCCTCCCTGCCCAGATGGGGAACAGGCCGGCTGTCTTCTCTAACCACTCACAGTCGGCAGGTACAGGAGTCCCAGCCAGGGCGATACGGCAAGAAAAGGAAATCAAAGACGTCAGACTTGATGTCTTTGGTCACTGTGAGCCCACACCTCCACGGTGGCCCTGCTGCTACTGTTTTCCGGCCCTGTGGGAGTGGCCCTGAGGTGGCCCTTTGAGTCCCAGAGGCTTGGGAGCCAGTCTGTCTCCCAAAGAGCTGGGGGACCCACTGCCCATGTGGAATCTCCCATCCAGCTGCAAAGCTAAAGAGCAAACTGCTGCACCCAAAGTGTCACCTGGTCACCTCAGGGGGGGCCAGAAAAACCCAGCACCAAAGTGCCTGGGCCAGCCCCGCCCCCGTCCTCCTGTCCTCCCATCCCTCGAGCCCCCCCCCCCGGCCCAGCCCAGTGGGCCTCCGTGTGGTTCCTGTGAGAGTGCAGCGAACACGGGGTCGTGTCACAAACCCAGCGGACACTTGCCGGGAGCTACGTGGGCCGGAGCCAGGCGGCAGAGCCCCAGCAACCTTGCCCAGCCCAGGCCCGGCCGGCCAGCACGGGACACGCGGTGACCCGGCAGGGCCAGCTGGCCACTGGCAGCCGCTCAGGCAGGACCCTCGGCCGGGCCTGGGGGGGCGGCGGTGGGGCCCCCCTGGGAGAGCCCCCTGGGGAGGGTCTTCTCCTCCCCTTCCCCACGCACTACAGCCCCACTGGGAAGAAATGCCACGCAGGGCCGCTCCGGCCGTCCCACTCTCAGGAGCCCCAGGTCCCCCAAAGCCCAGCCTAGGGCTGGTGGCACCCGACGGCCTGGCCCACGTGGGGAAACAGCGCCGCCCTGTGGGCAACGGGTGAACTGCGCTGGCGGTGCCCGTGGCCTGGGTCCCAGGAGGGGCCTCACAGCCCAGAGTGGCGGTCCTGAGAGACCGAGACCCAGGGACAGGCATGGGTGGCCAGTGAGCTGACCCCGTGGGCAGGCCACAAAGGTGACCCTGAGCGGAGACCCCTGCCCTCAGCGAGCCCAGCGCGGAGGTGGGCGCCAAGTGTCGGGGAGCCCCACCTCTTCCAGGGGCTGAGCGGGTCCTGGAGAGTGTGGTGTCGGGCCGGCCACAGAGGCCAGCAGACAATGACGCCAGCCCCAGGGACAGGCCCCCAGCACAGCCCGGTGCTTCCTGTGCGGCCCCAGATGGGTGAGGTCAGCCGAGGAAGGGGAGGGGCTGCCCGGGACTTCCTCCTCCTCTCAAATTAGCAGCGACAGGGCTCCGGCCAGGCCAGGCCCCAGGGTGGACGTGCTCTGGACATGGCGGCCTCTCCCTGGCGCCCATGGCACGCCCCACCCTCCAGCCCACCAGGGCCGGGCAGGCGCCGCTCAGCTACAGCCCTGAGTCCCAGCGAGGGCCAGGAAGCTGAGGGGCCGCCAGGTCCAACCGTGACAAAGGGACTGGTCAGCCTCTGGAGGGGAAACTGAGGCACAGACAATGGCCTGGTGAGCCACTGCAGGTGGCCCTGCCCTCTCTGGCCCGTGTGTCACAGGCCCCGGGCAGGGCCAAGGGGAAGGATTCTCACGGCCAGACACTGCTGAGCGGCTGTCTGCCGGATGCCACGGCTCCCCACTCTCAGACGGGGACAAAAAGGCCCCCCCGTTCCACACAGGGCTGGACCTGAGTCCGGCCATGGGGCTCAGGATGTCCCCAGGAAGGCTCTTAGGCCTGGGGTGGCTTGCCGGGAACGTCCCTGCCCCAGCTCAGTCCTCGCGGGATTTCACAGGGAGCCCCATTGGGCAGGGCCCCACGGCGGGGAAGGAGGAGCTGGGGACCTGCCTGGTCCCCAGGCCCTGGGCGCAGGCGGGTGTGGAGGACTCTGCGCCCTGCCCTGCCGCCGCGCCCCCACCCCCGGCCGAGAGCGGCCACGCCGGGCACCAGTGCGAGGCGCCGCGCAGGGGGTGGGCACCTTCCCAGCCCAAATCCCAGGACCCTGGAGGACCGGCCCCCCCTTCTGTGCACTGTGCCGCCTCAGGGCCCCGCTCTGGCCTGGGTTTGTGAACTGCCCCTCCACCTACTTTGGGTCTGACCTTGAGAGGTCACTCCTGCTCTGGGCCTCAGTTTCCCTGTCCAATAAATGGGGAGAACGTTAGCTCCCCGTCACAGCAGCCCGCAGGGCAGTGGGGAGTGGAATACTTGGATTACCTTCCAGAACCCCCAGGCCCCGCTGCCCTGCCCCCGGGCTGGGGCACAGGTGTGCCCGCCATCCGCCCTCCCTCACCCCCAGTGTCCTGCTGTCCCACTGAGGGGCCCCCGGGCAGGAAGGCCCGGAGAGGAGCATTTCCGCTGTAGTGGCCACAGCGAGTGCAGCCCTGATAAGGCACATGGCCGGCGGCACGTCCGCCTTTTGTCCCGCTCCGGCCAGCCTTTCCTGCGGCCCCCCGCCCCTGCCTCCTCTCTGCCCTGGCTGGGGAGTTCGAGGCCCTAGGTGGCAGTGACTGCCAGCCCGGGGCACACTGGGGGTGGGGCTGAGCCAGGATCTGGACCAGTCGGCCCTGGGGGGCTGTGAAGGCCAAGAAGCAGCAGCCCCCAGGCCCAGACCCTGCTCCTTCCTCCCAGCTTCCCTCCGGGAGGGTGACCAGCCCCCGCTCCTGTGCCTGTGGCCCTCACGGGGGCTGGACCCTCCACTCTCCTGCCCTCCTGCCCGAGGTCCCAGGCAGGCACTGGCTTGGCTCAGCCCACGTGTGCCCTCAGGACCCCCCAGGCTGTGCCTTCTGTCATCTGTCCTAAAATGGCCCAACCTCAGGCACTGGGGGGACCACCATCCTTACCCCCACTGCCACTGTGACCTCAGGGACCACACAGTGACCACACAGTGGTCTCACAGAGACTATGCAGTGACATGCAGTGACCTCACAGTGACCACGCCATGACCACGAAGTGACCATACAGTGACATGCAGTGACTGCAAAGTGACCTCACAGTGACCTCGCAGTGACATGTAGTGAGCACACAGTGACCACACGGTGACCTTACATCAGTTCACTGAGCTGGGCTGAGCAGAGGTTGCACGGGCCCCAGGAGGAATCTTCTCTGCCCCCCTAAAGCCCAGGAGCTGCGGCTGGCTGGGAGGGGGCCCAAGTCCCAGGACGGGCCGTGGGCTGCAGAGGACGCTGGGCTGGCCGGGCCGGGCAGGCGGGGGCACACGGCGTCTGCTGGGAGAGCGGACCTGGCCCAGAAGACTCACTCTCCTGGGCTGGGCTCCCTCGGGGGTCACTTCCACCCGGGCTCCCAGGGCCCCTAAAACATGCCCCACGTCTCACCTGGCTGGAGAAAGCCCAACCCCTCGGGCCCCAGCGCAGCCCGGCCAGAGCCAGGGAGGCTGAGGGTCAGACGCTTGGACGAGATGGTTGGGAGCAGTCATGTCTTAGGTGTTTCTAATTATTTTTTTATAACAGCCTTATTGAGATATAAAATATGTGCCATATAATTCACCCTTTTAAAATATATGATTCAAGGAGTTTTGGTATATTAATGACACCATGAACTCTTTTAAATTGAAGTAAAATATATATAACATAAAATTTGCCATTTTAACCTTTTTTTCCCCCAGATAGAATTAATTTGAGGACATTGCTAAGGACCTGCTCTGACGTCATCCGTATACGGGCGGAACAGCAGGAGCTTGACTCAGGTCACCCCAGGTTCAAGCTCTGCCTCGTCCACTGCCCAGCCGTGGGGTCTCCACGAGCTGCTCAACGTTTCCGGGCCTCCGACCCGTCTTCTACGGAACGGGGGTTGTAGTGACGTCCTCACAGGGCTGTCACGAGGGGTGAGTACACGGACGTGTGTACGCCGTGGGACAGCCCCGTCGGGCTGACGGACGTGCCTCACCTGCACGGGCACCTGTTCTTGGTGGCCCCAACAACTCAGCAATTTTCAACATCTCAATGCGAGGTTATTGGCTACAGTGGCCACGTTGTGCCACGAATCCTCGCGCCAACTCCTCCTGTCTCACTGGGACTTGGTGCCCTTTGAGCCACGTCTCCCCCCACCTGGCCCAGCCCTGGGGACACGCTCTACTCTCTGCTTCTAAGCGAAACGTGTACTGTTTGTCTGCCGCGCCTGGCTTGTTTCACTGAACACAACGACCTCCAGCTTCACCCACGCTGCAAATGACAGGACAGAGCCTCCAGCCAGCGGCGGCACCAGCTGACCCATCACCTCTCACCCTTGGCCTCTGTCACCCGGGTGACGCCAAGGCCCCCTGGGGAGGTGGCAGGGCGTTGATCAGCGTCAGGCAGTCGGAACAGGACCCGGCGCGAGGCAGCCCCAAAGGGGGCAGGGGTCCCTCTCACGCTTTCGCTCACCAAATCCAACCGGCTCCTCTAACATAAGCACACGTTGTCCCCGGGATGCCCAGCAAAGCGGAGGGAAAAACTTTAAGGGTTTTTTTTTCTTTCTAACAATTTTCTTTAGTATTTGTTACGCTACTGAAGGACACACCAGGTGGCCCGAATGCTACAAACGTCCAGACGCCAGAAGTGGGGACTTGCGTGAGGCCGCGGCGGCTGCCTTGAACTCATCAGCACGTCGTCCCGTCCCAGACTCACCCCCAGGTGAGAGCGGCCGCTGCTTGCACACACGTGACGTGTGAAGAAGCATGTATGTGACCTGTGTCCTGGAGTCTGAAACTGCACCCTGTGGGTGCTCTCACGCCACCCTCCTACGGCCGCATCTGGCCCCTTAAAACTCCCTCCCGCCCTGTGCTGGGGAGAAGGTGGGTCTGGGGCAGGAGCTCCCCTCCTCCGCTCTTCGGCCAAAGAATGAAAGACCCGGCTGCCCCCAGTCGCCAATCCCACGTTCTCGCTTTGCGGCTGGTACAAAGCAGGGAAAGAACAGTTTTTCAGTGAGGACGTTACTCCTTAGCTCAAACACAAATAAACAAACATCGAGGGCCGGGCGCGGTGGCTCACACCTGTAATCCTAGCTCTCTGGGAGGCCAAGGCGGGAGGATCATTTGAGCTCAGGAGTTCGAGACCAGCCTGAGCAAGAGCAAGACCCCCGTCTCTACTGAAAATAGAAAGAAATTAGCTGGACAACTGAAAATATATATAGAAAAATTAGCCGGGCATGGTGGCGCATGCCTGTAGTCCCAGCTACTCGGGAGGCTGAGGCAGGAGGATCACTTGAGCCCAGGAGTTTGAGGTTGCTGTGAGCTAGGCTGACGCCACGACACTCACTCTAGCCCGGGCAACAGAGTGAGACTCTGTCTCAAAAACAAACAGCAACAACAACAAAAAAACAAACATCGAGGCTCATTTGGGAATTGTAAAGTAAAATAGAAATAAATTATCCCCAGGCCTAGAGGGACCTTCTTGTCCCATGCCAGCCCCCTGGGCGCAGGCCGCCAGCTTCTCCCCGCAGGTGACACATGGAGGCCTTGTGGTGACTCGAATGCGGGAGCTGACCAGGGTCCAGCCCGGGTGCCCCACGGGCTCCTGAGCCAGACCTGCTAACTACAGTCATCGTCGCCAAGGTCGCCTCGGAGACCATGGCTCCCGGGCCCCTCCGGCTTTGCCCGCAACCCAGCAGGGCTGGCAGCTGGGACACCCCTCCCCGACCAGGGCCCGAGGCCGTCTGTGTCCTGCTTCCTGAAACTCGCCTGCCCAGGCCTCCGTGGGGCGGTGTCCACGCACTGCCCGAGAGACACAGAGCCGCCCTCCCCGCCCGGGGCCGTGCGTGGCCTGCTGGGCCGCAGCCTGGGCCAGGCGTTTCCGGCCATTGTCCAGAGCAGGGGCTGGTTCAGGAAGCCGCGTGCTGGGGTGGGTTTGGGACATCCTGGCTGAGTCCAGCTGGTGTCACGTGGGTCAGGACAGTGGCCTGTGGCTGATCCAGCCGGGTGCAGAGTCCCCTCCAGGGCCCCGGGAGGGGCCAGGGCCACCTCGACACTGTCACCCTGGGGTGCACGTGGAGACGGGCATGACACAGGATGCTGAGAGGAGCCCGGGAGGCCGTGGCGGGCAGAACCTCAGGCCCAGAGCTCAGCCCCGGCCACGTGAACCCCAGAACTGGGGCAGGAGGTGGGGGCAGTTAGGAGCAAGTATGGGACACACGGGCCTCGGGGTGACCTGGCTTCTGACCTGGCTTGTCCGCAGCCGCTGCGTGAAGGACAGCACCAGCCCTCCCGGAGACGCGGCTGCCCCCTGGGGCCATGGGGGTCGTGGCCGGACCCACCCCACCACGGGGCGAGACAGTGTTGTGAGACAGGGTCTTGGCACACCCTAAAGTTTAGCAAGGAAGGCAGAGGCCCAGAGAAGATGGGGGCTTGCCTGGGACCACTCAAGAACCTAGAACTGCTCCCTGGACCCCAGACCAGGCCAGAGCTCCAGTGTCCCCAGCGCTGCCTGCTGTCCCCTGGCTGGTGGGCGGGGCCTTCACCTTGCAGGTCCTGGGAGTGCAAGGCCACACTGGGGCCGCGGATGCTTCCCAGGCACTGAGGCGGAACAGCGAGACGTTCCAAGGCAGTCCCGAGAACATTCCAGGTGGCATGCTGCCGACCCCCGGCACCTCCCGGGAGCCCCGTCAGCAGGGCTGGCGCGCCCAGAGAAGGAGACAGGCCTCTGCAGGGGTTTGACGCCAGCTGGGGTCTGCAGAGAGGGCCTCTCCCCTTCTCTGGCTGGCTCCAGGCCCCCAGGTGAGCCTGCACCCCAGGTCATAGCCCCAGCTGGGCGTGGTGTCTCGGGAGCCAGGACAGTGGGACCCTAGCCTGGGCCTCCTGCCCCACCTGCCGCCTCCCACCTGGGGCAGGCACAGACTTGGCCCCAGAGTCAGACAGTGGCGCCAGTGCCTGCTGTGCCCCTCAGCGCTGAGGGCCCCAGGCAAACTCCCCGCTCCCTGCCGTGTCTCAGTGGCTCACCTGCGGAGGGGCACTCACCTGCCCACGGGCATGAGACGCCTCGAGAGCCTTCTGGGGGCTTTGTCCAGCCCAGAGGAGGCCACAGGTGCCGCCCCCCACGTGTCCTGCTCTGTCCACCTGTGCACAGCGTCCAGGCAGGACGGGGACGTCTCTGCCCCCTCCCACCAGTCCTGCAGCAGGGACCACTGGCTGGGGAGGTGGCACAGGGCAGCTGCTCAACTGATCACAGACCGAGCAACCACTCGGCCCAGCCGCTGCCCGCCAGACACCGGCCAGAGGGAAATGGGCACAGGTGTCCACACAGACACGCGTGTCCACACAGACACGTGTGTGCGCAGTTCACACCGGCATTGTTCACAACAGCCGAAAGGTGGAGCATCCCAGATGCCCACCAGTGGGCAGGTGGAGAAGCAAACCGTGGTCTGTAGCTGGTGGGGTATCTTCAGTCACAGACGGGAGGGAGGCTCTGACACGCTGTGACACGCGGAGGCCACGTGTGCACAGCCCATTTATGTGAAATATCCAGATCGGGCCAATCCGCAGGGACAGACCACAGATTAATGGTTGCCAGGGATGGCAGAGGGTGACGGCTAAAGGGATTTAGGGATTTCTTTTGGGTTGATGAAATGTTTTAAAATCAACAGTGGAGATGGTGACACCACTCTGCGACTGCACTAACACCATGGCATTGTGCACTCTGACAGGGTGGTCTCTGTGTTTGTGGATTGCATCTCAATAAAGCCGCTACATGAAAAATATCACCCCCGACCCCCGCCAGGCTCCTCCCAGCCAAGGCCAGGGTCAACCCCAGGGGTGAAATGGGAAAGCCCTCCAAGTGTTAGGATCAGGGTACAGTTAGGGCTAGGATTACGGTAGGGTTAGGGTTAGGCTAGGGTTAGGGTTAACTCACACTGCCAAGGGTCAGACCCTTGCTGGAGTTACTCAGGGCACATGGTGGGGGTTAGGCTAGGGTTAGGGTTAGGCTAGGGTAGGGTTAGGCTAGGGTTAGGGTTAGCTCACACAGCCGAGGGTCAGACCCTTGCTGGACTTAGGGCACATGGTGGGGGTGCTGGAGCTCAGGGGTCCTCGTGTCACCGCAGAGCCAGGGCTGCACAGCTCAGCCCTAACAAGGGAGCCCTGGGGTTCAATCCC
>CM052443.1:127438872-127503182 GCA_028533085.1 Varecia variegata
ACGTTGACGACTGCCAGCCCAGTGAGTGGCCGGGTGGCTCTGGCTGCCGCGGAGATGCTCTCAGGCCTCCGTTTCCCCGGTGGGCACCAGGCAGGCTCAGAGCGGGGGTGCCGGCCACCAGGGCCCGGAGAGGCCAAGGCCTCAGCTCGGTCCCCCTGTGGGTGGCCAGGAGGGAGCCCCGGCAGGCGTTGCGGGACGTGCGCGGAGGGGCTGCTGTTCTCAAGCCCCACTGCGGGCCTGGCACCCCGGCCGAGGTGCTTCCAGAAGGCTCCGGGTCAGCAGGCCCAGCACCCCCCAGCCGGGACGCTGGGGCAGAGGCACCTGCTGCGCTCCAGCCTGACGCGTTTGGGCAGCGCCAGGCCCCCTGGGGTGCAGGACGCTCAGGGCTCCCAGCCCCACTTCACAGAAAGCTGACATGGGGAGAAGCTGAGGGTCTTGCCCAGTGTCACCCAGCGTGCAGGGGCAGGAACTGTCACCCGACCCTTGATGGGGCCATCAGGCCTGCAGAATTGTCACCTGCCTGGGGCCGGGAGTGTGCGGGTCGCACGGACCCCAGCGCGAGAGGAAGGACGATGTGGGGTGCCGGTGAAGGGGCTCCTCAGCGGACGCCGTCACGGGGCAGCTCACCCGGCAAGGACGGGCTGGGCCCCCCGGCCGTGCCGCCTTCCCGCTTCGTCCCCCAGCAGCGTGGGTTGGTGCCCACCCCTCAGGCCCACCCTCTCGTCCTTCCCAGACCCGTGTCACAACGGTGGCTCCTGCACAGACGGTGTCAACGCAGCCTTCTGCGACTGCCTGCCTGGCTTCCAGGGCACCTTCTGCGAGGAGGACATCAACGAGTGTGCCAGCAACCCCTGCCGCAACGGCGCCAACTGCACGGACTGCGTGGACAGCTACACGTGCACGTGCCCCACGGGCTTCAGCGGGATCCACTGTGAGAACAACACGCCCGACTGCACAGAGAGGTGTGTGGGGGCCTCAGTGCACAGGTGGGGGTGCTGCGTGGCCTCCTGTGGTGCCGCCGTGGGGCCTGGCCTCGGGCAGAGGAGAAGAGGGAAGGGGGGAAACAGGCTGCAGGGGCCGCACAGTACGTGGCAACCTGGCACACCAAGCAGGTGTCCTCCCAGACCCAGTATGTGCTTAGTGCTAGTTGAGTTGGGTCCAGATGTTGTTCATTGTATTGCAGTGTCTCTCCTAAAAGGGCCATTGTGATCTCCTGTGACTAGAACCAGGAACCTGCGTAGTTTATCCTGAAGAACTGGTGTGCCTCTTTCTGTCAGACAAAAAGAACTTTGTAACCCATCTTGTTTCTCTTTTTGCACTGGTTGCCAGGAAGCTCGGTGTTAAATGTCAGTCTCGTCCTTGGTTTCTGATGTACTTATCTCCCACGTTATCTGTACAGTTCTGGTTTCTCCATTTTTACTTCAACCACTGTATACCTGTATGGATTGTAAAGTCCCTCTCAGCATGAGTTATAAAGAGGGCAGAGAAAGGAGGTGTGATGTGGTGTGAGTCTGAGGCCCCTGGACTCCCACTGGCCTCCCTGAGGAGGCTGCTCCCAACCTGTCCTGCTGTGAGGTGGTTTGGCCTGAGTAGAAGGGGAGATGCTGGCATGACGGAGCCTGCTCAGGCCGGGACCCACCCACCCCTTCTTACCTCTGCCCTGCTGCCCACCTGCCTCCAGCTCCTGCTTCAATGGAGGCACCTGCGTGGACGGCATCAACTCCTTCACCTGCCTGTGTCCACCCGGCTTCACGGGCAGCTACTGCCAGCACGACATCAACGAGTGCGACTCACGGCCCTGCTTGCACGGTGGCACCTGCCAGGACAGCTGTGGCACCTACAAGTGCACCTGCCCCCAAGGCTACACTGGACTCAACTGCCAGGTGAGTGACCGGCTGCGGAGGTGCGGCAGGAGGTGGCCGAGGCGGGTGCCTGCCTGTGGTGGGTTGGAACAGCCGCCAACCCGGCCCCACCGCATCCACCGGGGCTGCCCCCATGCTCCTGAGTGCAGGGAGGGGAGAGCCGGGCTCTGCGGGGGTCGGGTCCTGCAGCAGCACAGAGGAGCCTCAGTTCTGATGCCGGGTTCGTGGCGCCAGGGCAGGGACTGAGTAACCTGGGGGAAGGTGGTAAAGCCAGTGGTTTTACAGAAAACGGGCACAAGCGTTAGATGCTCTTACTGTAGATTTCCATGTAAAATGTCAGTTACAAAAGACTTCACGAGAGTGTTTATCTCTGCATAGAGTTGTTGCTCCGAGAAAGGTCCCTGGTGCCCTGGATCTGTTGAGGGTCCTGAGGGAGAGGGAGACCCTGCCCCAGGCTGCCTCAGTGTCGCAGGGGTAGCTGGGGGGTCCCTGAGCCTCAGTTTCCACTTCTGGAGAACGGGGTCACGCCCCCCTTGGGCATGAGGCTCTTTGGCAGACGTGCGTCCCGAGCTTCCGGGTGGCAGCTGGCCGGTGGGGGGCTCGCCTGCTGACCGCAGCCTGTCCCCAGAACCTGGTGCGCTGGTGTGACTCGTCGCCCTGCAAGAACGGCGGCAAGTGCTGGCAGACCCACACCCTGTACCGCTGTGAGTGCCCCAGCGGCTGGACCGGCCTCTACTGCGACGTGCCCAGCGTCTCCTGCGAGGTGGCTGCACAGCAGCGAGGTGACTGGCTGTGCCCCGCCTGCCCTCCCGGCCCTGCCAGGCCCTCGTGGTCCCGGCCTCACCTGCCCCCCCCGCCCGGCCTCCGCAGGCGTCGACGTTGCCCACCTGTGCCGGCACGGGGGGCTCTGCGTGAACGCGGGCAACACGCACCACTGCCGCTGCCAGGCAGGCTACACAGGCAGCTACTGCGAGGACCTGGTGGACGAGTGCCTGCCCAGCCCCTGCCAGAACGGGGCCACCTGCACAGACTACCTGGGAGGCTACTCCTGCAAGGTGGGGCTCTGTCCTGGGTCGGGGGGAGGTGTGTGGCATGAGTGTCACTGCACACCGGGCCCTGGAGTGGGAGCTGGCACAGCAGAGAACACAGAACCCAACAGACCTATGCACCTTCAGCCCCATTAAGGGAGGGCCAGGGTAATCAGGGAAGACTGCCTGGAGGAGGTGGCCTACGGGGAGCCTGAAGGAGGAAGAAATGCTGGGAAGGATGGAGTTTCCCTTCCCCAGGTCATGTCTGGGCTCAGCTGGCATCTACCCTGTGGCCCCATCCAATGGGACAGGCCAGAGCCCCCCATACACACACCACAGGCAGTGACTAAGCGCACTGAGGTCCCGCCCATGGTCTGCTGGGCCAGGGTCCCCGTCCAGCTCTGCTAGGTGTGAGGGACACCAGGGCAGCTTGTGTGGCCCTGCTGGCCTGCACGGTGGGTGAGGGAGTGTCCTGTGTTGGCCACTGGTGAGCCACGGCGCCCCCTCGTTCTGTCCCCTGTGCAGTGTGTGGCCGGCTACCATGGGGTGAACTGCTCTGAGGAGATCAACGAGTGCCTGTCACACCCCTGCCAGAACGGGGGCACCTGCATCGACCTCGTCAACACCTACAAGTGTTCCTGCCCCCGGGGCACGCAGGGTAAGGACTGCCACACCGAGGGTGGGGCTGGGGGGCCAGAACCGGCCGGAAATCCCGTTTTGCTCTGTGGGGCCAAGGACAGGTGCAGCGCTGGCGGGGTGGGGGCCCGGGGAGGTGCCCGGTGGGAAGCGTGGAGCACCGCCTTCGCCGGGCGTCTGCCGGGTCCCGGTCCTCACTGCGTGTCGGGCCTGGCCCTGCAGGGGTGCACTGTGAGATCAACGTGGACGACTGCAACCCCCCCGTGGACCCCGTGTCCCGGAGCCCTAAGTGCTTCAACAACGGCACCTGCGTGGACCAGGTGGGCGGCTACAGCTGCACCTGCCCGCCGGGCTTCGTGGGCGAGCGGTGTGAGGGCGATGTCAACGAGTGCCTGTCCAACCCGTGCGACCCGCGCGGCACCCAGAACTGCGTGCAGCGTGTCAACGACTTCCACTGCGAGTGCCGCGCTGGCCACACTGGTGGGTGCGGTGGGCCGGGCGGGCGGGTGTGGTGGCAGGGCGAGCCCCTCACTGCCCCGCTGTCCCCGCAGGGCGCCGCTGCGAGTCGGTCATCAACGGCTGCAAGGGCAAGCCCTGCCAGAACGGGGGCACCTGTGCCGTGGCTGCCAACACCGCCCGCGGGTTCATCTGCCGGTGCCCTGCGGTAGGTGCCACCGCGGGGCAGAGAGGGGAGTGACTGGGTCTGGCGGTGGCGGGTCCCACGCCCTCGCCCGGCGCAGCTCAGCCTGAGGGTCTTGGCCGCTGGGCCCGGGTGAGGCGGGGGTGGGGGGCTGAGCCTCTGGGCCCTCATCGTCATCATTGCCCCGGGTCCACTTCTGTAGTCGTAATGGATTTTTTTTAGAGAAAAACCGAGCAGGACGTTTCCTGCCTGGTTCCCTCAGTAACGCGTCGTGGGGCACCTCATTGCACTTACCGTGAACGCGCCCTCCCAGCTCACCTGTGGCGTCGTGATTCCGTGGGTTCGGGCTGAGGTGGTGACACGGACCCACTGCCCGTGCCACAGGGCCGTCTCGCTGCCCCCGAGTCCCTGCGCTGCACGTGTCCAGCCTCCCTCCAGCTCCCGAACCCCCCGTGACCCCTGGTCCTGCTGCTGTCGGGGGAGCGTGTGTTTAGGGTTCTGCTGCTGGAGGAGAGGCTGTGGCCCCCTCTCCTGGGGGAGCCCACCCTGACGACCCGCCCGCCTGCCTTCCCCTCAGGGCTTCGAGGGCGCCACGTGCGAGAACGACGCGCGCACCTGTGGCAGCCTGCGCTGCCTGCATGGCGGCACGTGTGTGTCTGGCCCGAGAAGCCCCACCTGCCTGTGTCTGGGCCCCTTCACCGGCCCCGAGTGCCAGTTCCCGGCCAGCAGCCCCTGCCTGAGCGGCAACCCCTGCTACAACCAGGGCAGCTGCGAGCCCACGCCCGAGAGCCCCTTCTACCGCTGCCTGTGCCCCGCCAAGTTCAACGGGCTCCTGTGCCACATCCTGGACTACAGCTTCGGGGGCGGCGCGGGGCGCGACATCCCCCCGCCGCAGATCGAGGAGGCCTGTGAGCTGCCCGAGTGCCAGGAGGACGCCGGCAACAAGGTGTGCAGCCCGCAGTGCAACAGCCACGCGTGCGGCTGGGACGGTGGCGACTGCTCGCTCAACTTCAACGACCCCTGGAAGAACTGCACGCAGGCCCTGCAGTGCTGGAAGTACTTCAGCGACGGCCGCTGCGACAGCCAGTGCAACTCGGCCGGCTGCCTGTTCGACGGCTTCGACTGCCAGCGCGCCGAGGGCCAGTGCAAGTAAGGCCGAGCGCCCCAGGGCAGGGGCCCGGTGCTGTCCCCACGGCCAGCCCCGGGCGGGGAGTCGAGCCCCAGGAGGGCAGGGTGTCCCCGGCCTGGCCGGCAGGATGGCGGTGCCGACGGCCCTGGGGTGGGCTCTGGGCCCCCCGAGAGGCGTGGCATGGGGAGGTCTGAGCGTGCGCTGCCCCGCAGCCCCCTGTACGACCAGTACTGCAAGGACCACTTCAGCGACGGGCACTGCGACCAGGGCTGCAACAGCGCCGAGTGCGAGTGGGACGGGCTGGACTGCGCGGAGCACGTGCCCGAGAGGCTGGCGGCCGGCACGCTGGTGGTGGTCGTGCTGATGCCGCCCGAGCAGCTGCGCAACAACTCCTTCCACTTCCTGCGCGAGCTCAGCCGCGTGCTGCACACCAACGTGGTCTTCAAGCGCGACGCGCACGGCCAGCACATGATCTTCCCCTACTACGGCCGCGAGGAGGAGCTGCGCAAACACCCCATCAAGCGCGCCGCCGAGGGCTGGGCCGCGCCCGGCACCCTGCTCGGCCAGGTGACAGCCTCGCTGCTCCCCGGCGGTGGGGGCGTGCGCCGGCGCAGGGAGCTGGACCCCATGGACATCCGCGGGTGAGTGAGCTCTCGTGCCGGCGATGCCCCCCGCGCCTCCCCAGGCCTCCCCGACCCTCGCGGCCACCCCTGGGGCTGGCGGGACTGTCCTTACTCGATGGTGAAAGAGATGGAGGTTCCAGGGACTTCAGGGCCACACAGGAGAGTTGCAGAGGCAGCTGTCCTGCCAGGTGCGTGGCCCTGTGGCACAGCCTCCCCCAGGCCACCGTCCTCCTGGTGTCACTTCTCCACTCAGTAGGTGGTTTGATATTCTGTCCTGCACCAGGTGCTGGGGGACGAGCTGATGGAGACCAGCCCCCCAGGGCCCTCTCGGGCTGACGATCCGCCCTGGGCAAGAACGCGGCGCAGTAACTGCGTCCGCCTTGTTTGGGCTGGAGAGGTGGGGAGGGGGTCCAGAGAGGAGGCCTCGGCCGGGCCTTGGAGACCGAGGAAGAGCTGAGTGGGGGCCGTCCCTGGGGGCGGGAGACCACGGGCAAGGTGAGCTCGTGTGTGCAGCCGTCCCTGCTCCTACGTGGTTGGCGCAGCTGGGCCGCGAGAGCCAGCTTGGCTGCGCCCTCGTGTGCCCTGACCCAGTGGGTCTGCCGGTTGGGGCGGCCTGTGCCGAGGCTGGGTGAGAGTCTGCTCTCGGGAAGCCTGGCCCTGGCCGCAGGAGGACCCTGGCACCTGGGCACGTCTGCGCTTCCCACGGGCCGGGACGGCTCCTGGGAGAGGATGGGGCTCCTGAGGAAAATGGGTGTTCCCGGTGCCTAAGGGGGCCAGAGAGGGTGGTGGGGGCTGGGTGGGTCCATGATGAGCTCCTGCTGTGTGCGTTGGGCCTCGGGGGCTGCTCCCCTCGGGTGTTGTCGCCAGACCCAGCCCCTGCCCCACCCCGTCAGGGGCCAGGGGTGTCCCCGGAGGCAGCACACCGGCACGCGGAGAAGGGACGGCACCTCGGTCCCAGCCCTGACCGATGTGTCCCCAGGTCCATCGTCTACCTGGAGATCGACAACCGGCAGTGCGTGCAGTCCTCCTCCCAGTGCTTCCAGAGCGCCACCGACGTGGCTGCGTTCCTGAGCGCGCTGGCCTCCCTGGGCAGCCTCAACATCCCCTACAAGATCGAGGCTGTGCAGAGTGAGTGTGGCCCAGCCGCGCCCGCCCCGCGTGGGGAAGCAGGCCCGGGAGGGGTGGAGTCTCCCCGTCCCCCCACGTGCTCCGGGTTTTAGTGCCGCTGCCACCCCGGGCATGTCCTGCCATCCAGCGTTCGGGAAGTGCCTTTCTGGAATTTTCTGGACGGCACTCCCTCCCGGCCGCTGGCGAAGCTACCCAGGGGGACAAGCCCATCGGCCAGAAAGTGGGAGCCCTTTTCTCTGCCCACCCCTTCCCCCTGGTTTTTCTTTGTTGGGTATTATTTCAAAATCATTACAGGTTTTTTTTTTTTTTAAGAAAAAGAGAGAGCGGGAAGAATTGATCGGTGTCATGTGAAGTGTTGAAGTTTGTGTCTTGAAAATCCCCCTAAATCCTTTGTCTTAACAGCTCAATGCGAGTGCAGCGATTTGAAGTTGGTTAATCCTCCTCCCTTAAAGGAGAAAAAAGTAAAAGCCGTCTCCAGATAGAGTCGGCTGGTGCAGGAGAGAATTTAGCGATAGTTTGCAATTCTGATGAATCGCGTAGAAAATGACCTTATTTTGGGGGGCGGGATGGAGGAGAGCGGGTGAGCCGGCGCCCGGCTGCGGAGCCTGTCCACTGCCCCCGGCCGCCGGCCCGCCGCACCGCCACCGCCTGATGTCCCGGCGCCGGCCCCTGGCCCCTGTGCCCGCAGGTGAGACCGTGGAGCCGCCTCCGCCCACGCAGCTGCACTTCATGTACGTGGCCGCAGCTGCCTTTGTGCTCCTCTTCTTCGTGGGCTGCGGGGTGCTGCTGTCCCGGAAGCGCCGGCGGCAGCATGGCCAGCTCTGGTTCCCCGAGGGCTTCAAGGTGTCCGAGGCCAGCAAGAAGAAGCGGCGTGAGCCCCTCGGCGAGGACTCCGTGGGCCTCAAGTGAGTGGACGCCGCCCCCGCTGCAGGGGCCGGGGGTGGGGCCGGGCCAGGCGCTCCCTGGGGCTCGGCCGGGGGCGGGGGTCGCTCGCTCAGCCTTGCCTCCTGCCCCTTGCCCCCAGGCCCCTGAAGAACGCCTCGGACGGGGCCCTGATGGATGACAACCAGAACGAGTGGGGAGACGAGGACCTGGAGCCCAGGAAGTTCCGGGTGAGTCCCCCCCCACCCCCGCGGCCCCCGGCCCCGGCGCCTGCCGCAGCCCCACCTGACGTGGCGCTCTCTGCCCTCAGTTCGAGGAGCCGGTCGTTCTGCCCGACCCGGATGACCAGACGGACCACCGGCAGTGGACCCAGCAGCACCTCGACGCGGCCGACCTGCGCCTGTCGGCCATGGCCCCCACGCCGCCCCAGGGCGAGGTCGACGCAGACTGCATGGACGTCAACGTCCGCGGGCCAGGTAGGGGCGCCGCCCGCCGCCACAACCCCGTGGCCGGGACTCTCCAGCCAGGGTCACGAGTGTCCGGCAGCCTGGGCTTCCCGACCCCAAAGCCCCCTGCTCCCTCCCCTAAGCCCTGGGTGGGGCGCTTGGTCCTGGGGTGCTCTCTGCGCGGGTGGGCAGGAGCCCCGAGTCAGCCGCCCTTCTGCCGACTCTGCCAGGCCGCTCTGTGGGCCTGCTCTGCCCCTGTCAGTTAATCCCCTGTCCTGAAACGCTGCTTTTGGGACATCCCAGGTGTTGGTTCTCTAACCGCGTGTTTCTCACGCTGCCTCCTTTCTGGGGGGTTTTTGGTGCGGGATCTTGGCAGGACAGGAAGCAGAGCTGCCGGGGTCTCTGTTGCCCACCAGCGAGTCGGCAGCTGGGTTTGGCTCTGGCCCTTCCGAAGTTCGGGGGGGCTTCTGTGGCCCCCAGCGGGCGGCCGTGTGTGCAGGGCCAGCGGCGCCGGGCGGCGTGCCCACGCGGCCGGCGTGCCCACACGGCCGGCGTGCCCACACGGCCGGCGTGCCCACACGGGCGGCGTGCCCACACGGCGGCTGGCGTGCCCACACGGGCGGCGTGCCCACACGGCGGCTGGCGTGCCCACACGGGCGGCGTGCCCACGGCCGGCGTGCCCACACGGGCGGCGTGCCCACGGCCTGCGTGCCCACGGCCGGCATGCCCACACGGGCGGCGTGCCCACGGCTGGCGTGCCCACGCGGCCCCGAGCCGGGCTGTGCCCTGACCGAGCCCGTGTGCTGCCCGCAGATGGCTTCACGCCGCTCATGATCGCCTCCTGCAGCGGGGGCGGGCTGGAGACAGGCAACAGCGAGGAGGAGGAGGACGCGCCGGCCGTCATCTCGGACTTCATCTACCAGGGCGCCAGCCTGCACAGCCAGACGGACCGCACTGGCGAGACCGCCCTGCACCTGGCCGCCCGCTACTCGCGCTCCGATGCCGCCAAGCGCCTGCTGGAGGCCAGCGCCGACGCCAACATCCAGGACAACATGGGGCGAACCCCGCTGCATGCGGCCGTGTCCGCCGACGCACAGGGCGTTTTCCAGGTAGGCGGCGGCCGCCTGTGCGCCCGACCACAGCGCCCCGTCACCTGCCCTCCTCAGGGCCACCGGCCGGTGTGGGGCAGCAGCTGGGCTTACGCAGCCCTGGGGACTTGACCTCCAGCGCAGCCAAGGCAGGGACAGCTGGGGCCTCCACCCGGGGCCTTCGCACCCTGAGGGATGCACGCCGGGGAGGGCGTCGGCCCACCTGG
Organism: Varecia variegata; assembly: GCA_028533085.1. NCBI lineage: Eukaryota > Metazoa > Chordata > Mammalia > Primates > Lemuridae > Varecia > Varecia variegata. Next base: position 127,448,562 of record CM052443.1, read on the forward strand.
GTCTTCTCGCTGAAGCTGCACTGGAGGTGGTCCGGCGGGAGGCCCGAGGGACCTGCAGGGCGAGGCAGGGCTCCCCACCCCACCCAGCACAGGCTCCGGTCTCAGGGTCGTGGGCCTGGCTTGGGTTGCAGTCCCAGCGCTCAGCCCCTGGCGCCCTGCCCCTCCTCTCAGCCGTGGCCGCCGGCGTAGCCCGTGGCGGTGAGGAGAAGGGCTTAGGGGCCGCCACTCGCTGCCTGCAGACCTGGGGCTCTGGCCGTGCCGGGAGCCCCCGTCAAGGGGGCATTTGGCAGTCTGGACGCCGGGGCTCCGGGCACGGCCCTGGCATCAGCACTGCGGCGGGCCCCCGGGCTCCGGGCAGCCCTGGAGCAGGTTCAGATGGGGCACGAGCCTGGGGGGGCAGCCCCCACGTTTCAGTTTCATAATTTCCTAAGTGATGTGTTGTCATTCTGCAGAAATAAGAAATTGAGATTAGCTAAAAAAGGGAAATTAAACCGAGCCCCAGGGGCAGGCCCTGCGTCTGCCTCACACCTCCCCAGACGGGCTTTCCGCACGTGACGGCACAGATTCCCGGGCGCTTTGCGAGCATCGGGCCCGCACTGCACAGCGGTTGGCGCTGGCTTTTTTCACCCCCCAGCCCGAGGCCACGCCCAGGCCGCGTGTGAGGGGCTGCCCGCTGTCCTCCCGGGGCCGGGGCAGCGCAGCGGAGCTCGGCGGCTCTGAGTGGCTGTAGCCGAGCGCCAGGGTTCCCCTGCTGGCCATGCCCCCCGTGGCTGGGCAGCGACCCAAGCCCCGTTTTGGAAGTAGTCGTGGAAGCCAGAGGCCACGTGCGGGCACCAGGGGCCCAGGCTGTCACCAAGGGGCTGGTCTGGGTGGGCAGCACAGCCCCTGCCCTCTGGCGGGGCCCCTCCCACAGGTGTGGAATCAGCCCCGTGGTTGTGTCTCGCCAGGGCCGTGCCGGTCTCAGGAGGGGCTTGGTCCGTGGCAGGGAGGGTTGCGGGGCCCCCGGTCCAGGCATTGGGCTCACGTTTGCCCGTGTCCCGCCTGTCACCCAGATCCTGATCAGGAACCGAGCCACAGACCTGGACGCCCGCATGCACGACGGCACCACGCCGCTGATCCTGGCCGCCCGCCTGGCCGTGGAGGGCATGCTGGAGGACCTCATCAACTCGCACGCCGACGTCAACGCCGTGGACGACCTGGGTACGCCAGGCCGCAGCCCAGCCTGCGGGGCGGGACACGGCTGCCGCCCGGTGTGCCACAACCCACCTCTCTCTGCTTCCCCGCGCAGGCAAGTCGGCGCTGCACTGGGCTGCCGCCGTGAACAACGTGGACGCGGCCGTCGTGCTTCTGAAGAACGGGGCCAACAAGGACATGCAGAACAACAAGGTGAGCGGGCCGGGCGGGGTGCACGGTGGGGGTCACTGGCCCACAGGTCGCAGTGAGGATCCCGGGCGCCTCGTTAGGGCCCCTCCCTTCCTGTGCTTACGATGGCTGCCGGGGTGCTGGGCTCCCCACACGCACGCCCACCGGCCCCGCTGCATTCACAGCCACGGTCTCTCTCCTTCCTGGGTGAGGGTCGCGGCAGGCATTGGGCACTGGGGGACAGTGTTGGACTCAGGCACGCCCAGTCCGCGGTGCCAGCGGCCTGACCGGGGCTTGAGGGGGCCCAGGAACGTGGAGGGGCTGGGTGCAGGGCGTCCAGGCTGCGAGGGACGCTCCTTACTCCCCACTCAGCAGCCTCGCGGACATGAGCGACTTGTCCACAGCACGGAAGAGAACCAGGAAAGAGAGTAGACCCCGGGGGGCGGGGGGCTTGGTGACCGTCCGGACAGGGAGCTCCTTCCCTGGTGCTGAGCTACGATCCGGGAATCCCCCGGCCCCTGAAACGGCTGCAGTGTCTTTTTGTTTGCATTTTCAGGGGGAGGGAAGAGGGCCACAGTTTGTGAGGTTTTTGATGGGGCGTATGACACTCTCCCCACCTTAGAGTCCTACTGATTTAGAATAGGAGAGCGCACAGACCACCTCGGAGGGTTTTAGGAGACGCATTTAAGGCTGTAGCATTGAGAATGAACCAGGCTAGGCAACAGTAGGACGCTGGGCTAGGGTCACGATGTGGGGAGCTGGGAGTCAAACCGCTGCTCCCTCTGGCAACAGAGCATTGGGAGGGTCCCCAGGGTGCCCTTCACCTGCCCCATGCCTGTGTCCCCAGGAGGAGACGCCCCTGTTCCTGGCCGCCCGAGAGGGCAGCTATGAGACTGCCAAGGTGCTGCTGGACCACTTTGCCAACCGGGACATCACGGACCACATGGACCGCCTGCCGCGGGACATCGCGCAGGAGCGCATGCACCACGACATCGTCAGGCTGCTGGACGAGTATAACCTGGTGCGCAGCCCCCAGCTGCACGGCGCCACCCTGGGGGGCACGCCCACCCTGTCGCCCCCGCTCTGCTCGCCCAACGGCTACCTGGGCAACCTCAAGCCAGCCGTGCAGGGCAAGAAGGCCCGCAAGCCCAGCACCAAGGGCCCGGCCTGCGGCAAGGAGGCCAAGGACCTCAAGGCACGGAGGAAGAAGTCCCAGGACGGCAAGGGCTGCCTGCTGGACAGCTCTAGCCTGCTGTCGCCTGTGGACTCCCTCGAGTCACCCCACGGCTACTTGTCGGACGTGGCCTCGCCGCCCCTCCTGCCCTCCCCGTTCCAGCAGTCTCCGTCCATGCCTCTCAGCCACCTGCCTGGCATGCCCGACACCCACCTGGGCCTCGGCCACCTGAACGTGGCGGCCAAGCCCGAGGTGGCAGCGCTGGGCGGGGGCGGCCGGCTGGCCTTTGAGGCCGGCCCCCCGCGCCTCTCCCACCTGCCCGTGGCCCCCGGCACCGGCACGGTCCTGGGCTCCGGCGGCGGTGGGGGAGCCATGAATTTCGGCGTGGGTGGGGCCGCCAGCTTGAACGGCCAGTGTGAGTGGCTGTCCCGGCTGCAGAGCGGCATGGTGCCGAACCAGTACAACCCGCTGCGAGGGAACGTGGCGCCGGGCACCCTGAGCACGCCGGCCCCTGCCCTCCAGCACGGCATGGTGGGCCCGCTGCACGGCAGCCTGGCTGCCAGCACCCTGTCCCAGATGATGAGCTACCAGGGCCTGCCCAGCACGCGGCTGGCCACCCAGCCTCACCTGGGGCAGACCCAGCAGGTGCAGCAGGTGCAGCAGCAAAACTTACAGATGCAGCAGCAGAACCTGCCGCCGCCGAACATCCAGCAACAGCAAAACCTGCAGCCGCCACAGCCGCATCTCGGCGTGAGCTCAGCGGCCAGTGGCCACCTGGGCCGGAGCTTCCTGGGCGGGGAGCCGAGCCAGGCGGACGTGCAGCCGCTGGGCCCCAGCAGCCTGACGGTGCACACTGTCCTGCCCCCGGAGGGCCTGGCCCTGCCCACCTCACTGCCGTCCTCGCTGGCCCCGCCCATGACCACGGCGCAGTTTCTGACACCGCCCTCACAGCACAGCTACTCCTCCTCGCCTGTGGACAACACCCCCAGCCACCAGCTGCAGGTGCCTGAGCACCCCTTCCTCACCCCGTCCCCAGAGTCCCCCGACCAGTGGTCCAGCTCGTCCCCGCATTCCAACGTCTCCGACTGGTCTGAGGGCGTGTCCAGCCCGCCCACCAGCATGCAGTCGCAGATCGCCCACATTCCGGAGGCCTTCAAGTAAACAGCCGGCGCCCCGCGGGACCCGGCTTCCTTTCCCAAGGCCTGCTGGGCGTCTGTGTGCGCGCCCCGTGGCCGCTGAACAAGGGAGCCTTTTTTTAAAAAACATGTTTTTATACAAAATAAGAGAACAAGGACTTAAATTTTTTTTTAGTATTTATTTATGTACTTTTATTTTACTCAGAAACACTGCCTTTTTATTTATATGTACTGTTTTCTATGGTTCCAGGTAGAAACTTTTATCTGTTCCAAGAAAATAAACTAGTTCTCAGATTCATGATTTTTCTACTTAGGGTAAAGATTCTTACGTGTTTGTAAAATATAAACAAAGATTCATGATTTATAAATGCCATTTATTTATTGACTTCTTATTTTCATAATCCAAAAAGAAATGATGTTGGAGAAGGGAGGTCTGAACAAGCATCGTCCAAAAAGCTCTGGGCGCCTGGCCTGCTGCCTTCACCCCAGGTGCAGCCGGCCCCCTCCGCCAGCCAGCCGGTGTCACCTGCATTCTTTGAGAAGATGCAGCTAGAGACAAAGAACAGATACACACTTCGGCATGTGGATTAATTTGCATCTAAAATAGGAAGCTTAAGTAAAATGATGTGGATTAGATGTTTTGGTGTTTTTCTAAGGATGTTTTTAAAGCATGCTTTTTACAATGTGCTCTTGGGGTACGCCAAGACTACATTCCATGGTACAGGTCATGAATCTTTGTTTCGGGTTCAGTATTATGTAGTTATCCATTGGTCTTGCAAGTCTCGTTCCTTCCAGAACCACTCCAGTCCCCCCTTCTTCACGTTTAAGCACCGTGTGTAGAAACAGGTCAGATGTGGGCACCCACCTGGGACGCCCGTGGAGGAATCCTGCCCTCGTCCGCGGAAGGCCCTGCCTGGGCCGTGCCTGCTGGGGGCCTCAGCATCTCGACCGGGACGGCCTCTTGCACGTTCAGCAGGAGATGGACTGTCACGGCCCAGGCCCCGGCTCCCAGGACCTGACCGCTGTTGGCTCCTGTTTTTATAGGAGACGTGCCAGAGCAGCCTACAGGAGGCTCTGGAAAGCCGTGGGCCATGTCCTCTGGTCTCCCAGCGGCCCTGCCGGCTGTGGGTAGGGGAGGAGGGGAGCCTGCTCTCAGGCCCCCCTCCAGACTGGGGGTGCTGGCCCAGGGGAGGGGCAGATCCTTGCGATATCAAGTATAAGCCTGTGGCAAAGTAAGTGTCTGTAAATACATTTTTAAAAGTGGATTTTGTTTAAAAAATCTAAATGAACAAGTCTGTCGTATGTTATGCTGATGAGGGATGTCAGAATATGGCTCAGCTCTGTGCGCCCTGGCCCGGTGGCTGCAGCAGCAGCTCCTAGGAGCACAGGCCGGGCCCTGCCACCACCTGCCACGTGCACGGGGGGGTGCTGGGGGCAGCACCCACCTCCTCAGGGCAGTGTCTCCCGTCTTGCGGGGGGTGATGGATGTGCCGTCCCTAGTGGGCATGACCAGACACATCCTAAGGTATTGATTCTTACTGTGTTTTATAAAATAGAGTGTAGTTTACAGAAAAAGGAAACTTTTTAAAAAAGTTATCTACATGTGAAACTGTAGATAATGAAAATGATGTATTTTTTTCATCTTTTTTGTTAACTGATTTGCAATAAAAATGATGATGGTCATTCAGATTTTGCTAAGCTCGGCTGTTGCCTTCGGCTCACTTTCTGGGAGGGATGGAGGGAGGGACATCCTGCTCAGGTCACGGGACTTTTGGCCCCTTCTGATGGGAGTGACGGAGAGGCTGCCCAGGCCTGGCCCATGGAGGTGTCAGGGACTACACTGTCCCCAGAAGTTCCACGAGTGCCTGCGGCCTGCCTGGGCCAGGCCCTGTGAAGGGAAGTGGGGACACAGCAGTGGGGGGAAGGGGGCTTGCAGCCTCATCTGAGGGGACTCATTTGCTGGGGTGACACAGCTCAGGACACCCGGGAATGAGTCTGGCCCCCCTGGCAGCTCAGGGCTGTTACGTCCCTCTGGGCCACAGAGGGGTGAAGGCCCCACCTACTCTGGGAATGGCCCACAGGGAGCCCTGGGCAGGCTAGGGGTGTGTGGGGAGTCTTCAAGGCAGTGTCCAGGCCCCTCAGCGGGCTGGAGACCACGGTTAGGAATGCAGCCCCCAGCAGGAGGGGAAGGGAGCCATGGAAACATATGATCAGGGCAGCACGGGGCATGGTGTAGTGAGTCTGGAAGTTTCCATGAGCCAAAGGGGGCAGACCAGGGCAGACGCAGTGTGGTCCTATGGCCGTGCACCTGGGAGTCCAGGCCCTGGCAGAGCTGCCAGCCCAGCGCAAGTGTGGGCCTCTCGGCCTGGCCCCACTCCACCAGGGCAGGCCACTGGCTTCAAGCCAGAGTGATGGGGAGTCTGAGGTCCCCCTCTCAACTGCAGAGTGCCACCTGCCCAGGCCTGGCCTATCCAAGGACAAATGTGACCCCAAGACTTCCCCACCACGTGTGGGTACTCCGTTTCTGCCAGGCACAGTGCTGGCCCCACAACACGTGGGGGCACACTCGGGTTATGGCGAGTGGCCTGACTGGCCCTCAAAGGGGCTGGACTCAGCGTGGATCCAGCCCAGAGAGCCCCCAGCACCGAGCCCCACTCCTAGGTCAGGTGCGCGCCCAGGAGAAGCGAACACAAGAACTCAGTCCCTGTGCCTGCACGTCCTCTGCAGCAGCACCCACAACAGCCAGAAACGCAGGGACCAGCCGACGGGGTCCGTGCACACCGGGAGGTGAATGCTGGGCAGCCAAACGTCCTGCGTGTGTCTGAGTGTGTTTCTGACGAGCTCAACGTTGAGACGCACAGACTGAGGGAAGCGGCTGCCCTCCCCGTGGGGGTGGCTCAGCCCGTCCACCGACGGCCTGAACAGAACCAAAAGGCCAAACACGGGAGAACTCCCGCCTGCCTGCCTGAGTGGGGACACTGGCCTTCTCCTGCCTTTGGACTCGGACTGAAACATCGGCTCTCCTGGGGCCTCAAGCCAGCTGGCCTCCCGACCGCGCCTCACACCGCCAGGGCCTGGCCTGCGGACGGCAGACCGTGGACTTGTCGGCCCCCGAGTCACAGGAGCCAACGCCCCGCAACAATCTCTCTCTGCATCCACCTGTCCCCCGTTTTGACCGACACACGTGTGCACTAGTATTCTGCCATGGAAAGGAGGCAGCACTGACAAGCACCCCAGCAGGACAGACTTGAGAACACGCTCAGTGACAAAAGCCAGACGCGAAAGGCCATGTGATGTGTGATTCCATCCGTAGGAAAAGTCTGCAGTAATCAAATCCACAGGGACAGAGAGCAGATTGGTGGTTTCCTGGGCAGGGGAACGCAGAGTGATTGCTTAGCAGCTGTGGGGTTCTACTTGGAATGGTGAAATATTCTGGAACTAGGGAGAGGTGGTAGCTGCACAGCACCACAAATGCACTAAATGCCACTTAACTGGACACTTTGAAGTGGTTAATTTTATGTTCTGTGAATCTCACCTCAATACATGATTCTTAAAATGAAAGAAAGGACTTCCAGCAGCGTCTGAACTTCCATGAAGTTCATGCCCACAGACGCAGCAGCATGGGGCTCATGGGACCCCTTGGTCTTCAGGAGAACGTCTCTGCTCCCCAAGTCAGTGGGGCCCCGAGAGCCAGGAGGAAGCCTACAGAAGAGCGAGGGGTCTCTGGTGTTTAAACTGGGCGAGCTGAAAATCGGGCCCTGCCCCGGTCCCAGAAGAACTGTCGCGAGGACTAAATGCAAAGCAGACGCAAACTGTTGGTGACGGCTGCAGAGGTGCCACTCCTTCCAGAAGCGGTGAGCGTCCAGCCTGCACCCACCGCGGTGGGCACCTTGTCCTCCAGGCCCCCTCCCATAGTGACTCGGGCCCCTGGCGCGGTGGGGGGCACAGCAGCCCAAAAGGAGGCCTGAGATGTGCCTGTTTGTCCCCAGGTCCTACACCTGCTCCAGCTCTAACTGGACAACACAGCCCGAGCCCGCTGCTCTACCAGCCTCCACCTCGGAGCAACTCCCGCCCGGCCACACGCGGACTCCCAGGAGGACACAGCCCTCCAAGCCCTTCCCCGGGAGCCAAACTCAGCCAAGATACCCCTGGCTGGCGGCATCTGTTTTGGGCTGAACTGTGTCCCCCCCAAATTCTTATGCTGAAGCCCTAACCCCCACGACCTCAGAATGTGACTGTTTTTGGAGATGAGGCCTTTCCAGAGGTCACTGATGTAAAATGCGCTCGTGAGGGTGGGCCCTGACGCAGCAGGACTGGTGTCCCTGCGAGAAGTGGAGTAGGACGCAGATGGGTGCAGTGGGAGGGCCATGTCACCACGGAGACTCAGGGAGAAGACAGCATCTGCAAGCCAGGGACAGAGGCCTCAGAAGGAGCCAACCCTGCTGACACCTTGATCTTGGACTTCCAGCCTCTGGGACCGAGAGAGAATCCATTTCTGCTGCTGAAGTCCCCAGTCGGTGGTGCTGTTACGGCGGCTCAGCAAACTCACCCAGGTCCAAGGTTACCTCTGGGTGCCCAAGGCCTCTCCCAGGGCCACAACCCCAGCAGCACCACCAGCAGGTCCAGACATCGCTGCTGGCTCCCAGGCACTGTCCCTTCCTCAGGGGTCACACTCCTGGGATCTGTCAGCTTGCAGCTTTCCATACGCAAGACACAGGGCGTCAACATAAGAGGTGCCCCCGCCCTGCGGCTTCCTTCCTTCATGACTGCTGGTGAGACTGGGGGAGGAGGAAAAGCTTCCTTCGATGCTTCAGCACGCTTCAGAGCAGCTCCGTCCAACAGAAAGACAATCGAAACCAAGCATGTAATTCTAAATGTTTCAGTAGCCACGTCAAAGAGGCAAGCAAGACACACGTGAAGCTTATTTTAATAACACATCTTAGTTAATCCAATATACAACAACATGGGTCATTTCAACACGTAACCAATATAAATATTTTAATGAGATATTTTACATTATTTTGGGTTTTTTGGACCGTGTCTTTGAAATCCAGTGTGCATTTCACGCTCACGGCACACCTCGGTATTTTCGGAGGTCAGTGACCGCATGAAGCTCAAGGCTACCATGTTGGAGAATGCAGGTTTAGACCTCAAAAGAATGTCAAGGTGACCTCCAGGCACCTCCGTCTCTAGTGCAGGAAAACACAAGGCACATCACGGCGTGTGTCTGGCTCCGTGTTGTTGCCAGAGCAGAGAAGGCACCTGCAGGGGCACAACCCCAGAGCCCACAGGTTAGGCCCTGGCAGGGCTGCCCGGTGCAGGAGGGGAGGGTCGTAGCCCTTGGGCTGCTCAAAGGGCCCATCGCCCACTGCTGCCTTCACCCACGAAGTCTCGCTTCCAGAAACCGTCCGTGGAACTAGACTGTGCACCCAGTGGTGGAGCTGATTCTCATTCTACGTGGTTCCTCATCTCACTGTGGACCAGTTGTGGCCCGGCCCAATCCACAAACCACCCGGGGAGCACTGCAGGACCGAAGGGGCCGTCACACACACCAAAGAGGGAGAGCTCCACATGTGGCTTCCCAGGGACTGCCCCCAACAGAGGTCCTTGGCAAAACACTAATGTTATTCTGCAAAACTAATTTGAAATGAAACCTAAACAGTGTGATCCAGCTCGGTCACTCGGCGACCGTATCCCAAAGAGTGACCGGTGGAGGTTCGCGGGTTTGGGAAGCCCTGGGTCTGGGAGAAACAGGGTCTCCACTGCAGGACTTCTCAGGCCCTGAGGACTCGCGTGTAGCAGGGGTCTCTCTGGTGTGTGCAGCATTTCCCAAATGGACCCATTCTCGGTTTGCAGCCAGAGGCACAGGGCCGGCGGAACCCATTCTGGGAAACGCTGTCCCCTGCATCTGCGCTGTAAACATGGCTTGAGTGGTGCCACACTGGTCCACCCTGGTGCAGTTCCTGAGTTCTGTTGTTTTGTGTTTTCACCTTCCACGTGGCAGCTGTGGGACTGGAGGTCCCTGTACACTGGTGTCCTTGTGGGCAGACTGGGACCTTTCCGGGCCCGGCGGTAGCCCTTCGACAGGTGCTATTACCACCACACACTCGACGGAGAAACCCGGGCTCCAGGGGCTGCGAGTCTGCGCTACTAAAGCTCTGCTCGCACACAACGGGCGCCCTGTGTGAAGTGCCTCCAACACAGATTTTCGGTGTTCTTTACACAACCTTGAATTGTGGATTGTTCCTATTTCTTAAAAAAAAAAAAATAATAACAACCTTATAAAAGTGTGTAACCTTAAGTAACTCACTTATTCTCTACCAACTTGTTTCCTTATTGGGAAGAAAAAGGATACCTGGCCACGCTGCTCACCAGTGACACCCGCGAAGGTCAGATAAAACGAATCTAGATCCTCTATGTTACAAAGCAACACAGTGGTGGGGTTAAATCAGAGAGCACCGAGCTTGAAAAAGAAACATTCTTCAGTAAACCCTGCCGCTCCCAGAGTGCAGAGGCAGATAATCGCCGGGGGAAGGCTGCAGTCTGCGGGTGACGGGGGAGCCAACACCTTCCTCTGGCTACAGTGGGCCCAGAGCCAGAAGCAGCCCCAGGGCCCCTGGTGCAGGCGCCCAGAGCTGCCCTGGGCGGCCCCGCCGACAACTTGCGGCAGCTCTCTGCCTCCCCCTAGTGGCAGCACCCCGCCTGTGCCCCTTTGGCAATGCCTGGCCCAGGGGTGGGGAACACTTACCGTGGTCTTCTAGGTCCCTGAGGCCTGAATCCAAATTTCACAGAACAGATCCTTTTATTTTTATTAATACATTTTTGTCTTTTATATTTTTATTTTGTTTTTAAAATGAATGTATTTAAAATACCAAAGAATAAAATAAGTTTCAACAAAATAATCCTCCCAGAGTGACTGGCACAATGAGAACATTAGTAGCCATGAGGGTAAACTGACGGCTGCTGTGCGCATGATTTAGTTCTAACTTCCCCCGCCTGACTGGCGTCACCACGCATGAGGCTGGTTGGCGAGAGTTTATGGGGGTCGAGTACGCCAGTCTGGCATCAGCTTTTGCCAAGGGTGCATTGTGTTTCTGTTTGAAGTGGCATTTGTGAACAGTTGCACAGCTCGACAGTATTTTTTAATTCTGTCTGCTTAACAGCCCATCATGTCAAAGAAGACCAAGAGAACGCTGAAGGAGGAAAACAGATTTTTAAATGAGGATAGGGAATTGCAATATTATCTTGCTTCTACTAAAGATGATTTGCTTGCTGTGTGATACTGCAATATCACGATTAAAGAAATTCAATGCTCATCAGCATTATAACACTCATAAGGACCACAAATATTTTAAATTAGAGGGAAAGGCACAAAAGATTGTAGTGCAGAAATTAAAAGATAAAAAGCAAAAGCAGAGACAATTCTTTCAAGCAGCAATAAGACCTGGAAATAACGCCACTGAATCGACTTATAAAGTAGCTCATATACTCGGGAAAAAGGGAAGCCATTCAGTGATGTAGGAATTGTGAAAGAATGAAGTGTCCAAGTTGTAGGATGCTGAGACCCCAATAACGTTTCAAAGTACAAACAACTGCCTCTTTCAAGGAGAACCATAACCGATCAGCAGCATGAATTAGCCTTCAACTTAACAGAAAACTTCATGCAACACTTCATTCGGGTCATAACAAGATTTTCTTTGCTACGAAGAGTTACTTGGCTTTGGGGAGTCTTGGGAACAGAAAACGGGGAATAGATACCTTCAACAACTTTCTAGATAAATGTCGTGAAGTTGGACTGAACTTGGTAAATTTAGTGAGTGTATGCATAAGCATACATTCATTGCATCTTGCACCAGCAAAATCTGTGTGCTAAAGCTACTATTTTAAGTGACACTTTGCAACAAGTTGTAAGTATTGTTAACTGTATTGGTGCAAGTGCAACACAGCATCCTCAGTTTTGTAACATGCTCAAACTGAACAATGAAGTATCCAGTGTGGATTTGCTGTATCATTCTAAAGTGTGTTGGCTATCTCAAGGACAGGTGTCAGCCAAAATTTTATCTCTGCAAGAACAGATAGTTAAATTTTATGAAGAACATAATCAGCAATGTGATATTGAAAGAAGATTTTTATAGGAATGAAGTATTTGTGTGATATGATATCAAATCAAAACGACTTGAATATTTTTTTGCCAGGTAAAACTAAAGTCTATGTATGATATGTGGCTAAAAACCCAAGCATTTTGAAAAAAGCTATCTTTTTGAAAATACTTCTTCAAAAGGAAATTTCAGATGAACATTTTCCCCAGTTAGCAAAGGTTATTGATGAGCAGAATGATATATGCAAATCATCTGAAGAATACACAGCTGTTACGGCCCTATTAATATTAATTGGAGAATACAGTGAAAGGTTCACTGACTTTGAGCATCATGACATCACACCCAAATTAGCATTTCAGCCTCACCCAGTTGATATCACCAAGGCACCTAAAAAACTACAGATGGAATTGATTGAGCACTAGTAGATGTATTTTAAAGTCATTGTTTGATGCTAAGAAAGATCCAAATATGGAAAAATGCAGTGGAATACCCACGCCTCCAGAACATGCCGAAAAATGCTTTCTTGCTTTTCAGCCACTGATTGCTGCGAATCTACATTCTCCTACCTAACTCAGATCAAGACGCCCTTAAGGTCACAAATGACTGATACCCATCTAGAGGATCAAGTGAAACTGTGGACTTCCATGCTACAACCAAATATTCAAATACTTTCCAACAAAAAAGCAGACACAACAAAGTCATTAAAAGGTCACTTAACTTTAAAATTAACAAATATAATCGTTTTCATTTTTTGAAATTATTAAGTACATAGAGGTGGGGCGCAGTGGCTCACGCCTGTAATCCTAACACTCTAGGAGGCCGAGGTGGAGGATCGCTCGAGGTCAGGAGTTCAAGACTAGCCTGAGCAAGAGTGAGACCCCCCCATCTCTACTGAAAAATAGAAAGAAATTATCTGGAAAACTGAAAATATATATAGAAAAAATTAGCCGGGCGTGGTGGCGCATGCCTATAGTCCCAGCTACTCGGGAGGCTGAGGCAGAAGGATCGCTTAAGCCCAGGAGTTTGAGGTTGCTGTGAGCTAGGCTGATGCCACAGCACTCTAGCCAGGGCAAAAGAGTGAGACTCTGTCTCCAAAAAAACAAAAAAAAGTACATAGATTTTTACAAAATAAAGTACGTTTTTAAGTATATCTAATTGAAGTTTCTTGAATGCAGCCTTATTTGATTACAGCTAAATTAATGTGGCTTTCAATATGAAAAGGTTCCCCACCCCTGACCTGGCCCCTGGAGACTTTAGGTGAGGCTCCCAGCTTTACAAGTACCTCACCTAAGGCTCATGGTCAACCCTTTTGACAGCATTATTTTCCCCCCACTTTTAGTAATGATGACAACTGTCAAAGCAGCATCTTTTTTTAAAGTTTATTTTTATTTTTTGTAGAGACAGGGTCTCACCATGTTGCCCAGGCTGGTCTCAAACTCCTGGCCTGAAGTGATCCTCCCACCTTGGCCTTCCAAAGCACTGGGATTACAGGCGTGAGCCACCATGCCTGCCCTTGACAGCATTGCCCTGCTCTGCAGGTAAGGAAGCTTAGGCTCAAAGGGGTTAAGTGACTTAGCCAAGTTCACCCACTGAAGCCAGGGTCCTGTGACTACCCGGTCCATGTCCTCACAACCATATGGGGGGGGGGTCCCCTCCCCTCAGAGGCCTGGGGGGACCTGTAGAGCCTATGTCATCTAGCTCTGTCATCTTTCAGACGGACAAACAGATGCTCAGGGAGAAGGAGCTTGTCAGGTCACCTTGCCAGGAGTTAATGCTGTGGCCAGCCTGGCACCAGATACTGGAGCTCTTCCCAGCTACACCTGGGGCCTCTCTCTTGCCTAGCCACTGTCCCTCAGGCCTACAACTTACACCACCACCCAATGTTTAGGGCTCTTGCCTTCCTGTTGTGCTCGTCCACCTGACTGATGTGTGTGGGCCCCTTGCTGTGCCGGGGGCTGCAGGTGCAGGTGCAGCTGCAGCAAGAGAGCTGGGTCCCTGCCCTTGGGAGTCGCCCAGGGTTCAGCTCAACCCTCCAGTCCAGTCCCAGAACACTTGTCTCTTGCTCAGGGCACACCAAGACCACCTCTTGGGCCCCTGGCTCTCCCTAGTGCCTAGCCAGAGACCTTCAGGAGGCCAAACTGATCAGGAAGTCATTCCTGGCTGAAAAACCTCCAGAAGCTTCCCTTGCTTCCATGCAAATCCCTTAGCAGGGCCTACAGAACCCACGCCTGGCCCCTCGCCCTGCAGAAGCTTCACGTAGCCTGCCCACTTCAGACAGAAGTGCTCTTGTTTCTCGTCCCTGCCGCTCCCCAGCAGCTGCTGCACTGCCCCACCTGGCCTGCACCAGGCCGCCCCCCACCTGCACCAGGCCCACCTGCAGCTGTGCAGTGACCACACTCCCAGGGGCCAGCTCAGCTCCTAGCAGTGCCTGGCACGTGGCAAGGGCTCAGCTAATGTCTGTATGCAGTTTGGGGAAGACGCCCGGGGTTGGTCCAGGGCCCCCACTGCTAAAGGGACACCAGGCAGTTCTTCCTGCAGCTCCAAGCATCTGTGGCGGAGCTGGTGTGAAACTGATACGTCTCGTGCTTTCTACTTTGTCTTTATTGCTTATTTATCATCTTATATGGTTAGTGCTTAGCTCAATGATTCAAGAGAAATGTTCTCTGAGACCTACTCTGTGCCAAGCACGTTTCGGGATGCTGGAGATGAAAGAGTGGCATGCTCATGTCAACCGCGAGGCTGCGGGTGATGCATTTAACACACTTCACGCCTGGCCTGGGTTTCCCCTTTGCCACCCTGTGAGGATGGTTCCAGGAAGTCCTCAGAGGCAGCCCAGGACAGGGTGAGATTATCACCTTCTTTAACAAGCGAGGAAACAGAGGCTTGGAGAGCCCAGGTAGCTTGCCCAAGGCTGTACACCCGGGTGGTGGCCAAGGGTACAGCTGGACACAGAAATTGGCAACCATTGCTTGAACTCTCTTATCTGTGCTCTGCTAGCCACGGTGGGCACGCAAAGGGAAATGCGTCCCCTGTTCCAGGAGGAGGGGCTTCGGGGCCCCCTTCACCCGCAGCCCAGTGCAGAAGAACATTTGCCAGGGTGGGGTTTCCCTTCAGTCCCATGTCAGCCCTGGGAAGGCCCGGACAGAGCAGACAGACGTGCTGTCTTGTTCCATGCCCCGAGCAACACACACAGAGGCTCAGACACGAGAAGAGCAGTGACAACACGGGCACCTGTCTGGGGCCCTCTGCTGTGTGCTTGGCAGGCCTTCCGCTGTGACCTCCAGCACACGGAGGCCAGCGGGCGTGGGGCATCCTACACACTACCCATCAGGCCCCAGAGGTGCCTCCCTCTCCTCACACTCCACCTGGCCACCCTCCAGCCAACCTGGGTGGCACACAGACAGGGCCCCATACTGCAGGAGCCTGCTGAACAGATGCCGAAGAACAAGCTCTAAGGCACAGCTATCTCTGCCTCCCAACCTGCTTCCTCTGCAGCTTTGGCGTCCAGGCCTGAGAGGCTGTGCCAGGGGCTGAACACAGTGCCAGGCCCCGCAAACTCCACAAACCACAACCACCACTTATGGCTGCTACTTTATGCCTGGTAGGACTGAGGGGCAGAGGCTCACAGTGAAGGGCCATCCTGCCTTCATTGTGACTGCTGCCCCTCCCTCAAGGGTGGCAGGTTTTCTGGCACAGCCTCGATGTACACAAGCCCTGCGCCCTGTGTGTTCTGCACAATGTTCCACAACAGTGGTCCCAGAACTTGGTACTGGTGTTGATTCCGGCCCACGTAGGGGGGCTTCAGGGAGGTGATGATATTTGTTTCCAAACTCCACGTGTGAGCTGGGGAGTGGGGGGATTGGGAGAATGGAGAGAACAGAGGACGTTGCAGGCAAAGGGGAGCCTAACCAGGAATGATGGCCATGGTGGCAGGGCACCTTCTAGGTGTAGGCCCTGCATGTTCTACAGCCAGAGTCACCCTACCTCCCTGTTTGCCCCAGACAGTCTCAGTTAATGCCTCCTGTCCTGGCATACATACCAACAGCACCCCATTTCAGTCCCCAACTGTCCAGGTGCTCACCCTGCCTCATCTTAGAGATGAGGACCTGATGCTCAGAGAGGTTAGGAAGTTGACAAAACACACAGCATCTAGGTGGCAGGCTGGGCCTTAAACTGGCCGGTCTATGGCCCAGAGGCTTGATGGGCTTGAGTGTAGGATGCAAGAGCCCTCTACGCCATGCC
The DNA here is from genome assembly GCA_028533085.1 of Varecia variegata. Lineage (NCBI taxonomy): Eukaryota > Metazoa > Chordata > Mammalia > Primates > Lemuridae > Varecia > Varecia variegata. The sequence goes on from CM052443.1 coordinate 127,464,575, forward strand.
AGGACAGACTGGCTATCTCCACTCTTAGGATTAGGGAGAGGATAGGGGAAGAAAAGTAGCCCCAAGGCCCTTGCAGGGCACTTTGCTGATTGACTGCTTTCCTTAAAGTCACCTCTAGGAGTCAACACAATGCTGCCTTTTCAACATCCCTGCCCTAGGGGCCCTGCCCTGGGGTCCAGAGACCTTGTGTTTTATTCCCAGGGCAAGGTGGGTTTCTGCAGCTTATGGTCTCTCCAAGTCAGAGGCCACCAGGGCAGGACCATATGGGTTCCCGGGACACCAGAGGGGCAAATCCTGGGTTCCCAGCTCTTTGGCTCTCTGAATTCAACTTGAGAGCAAAAAAGAGCTAGCCCTGAGCCTGAGAGAGTCTGAGCTTTGCCTCTGCTCCTCCGACCCTTTCGGGAGGGTTTTTGGGACAAAGTGGTTGCAGAGCACCTCGACCACCAGGGAAGTGGATCAAGGGTGGTAGGGGCTGGCGTCACTGTTGCCTCTCCTAGGTGGCCCAGGGCTGAGCCCTACCACGTGTTCCCTAACTCTGTGTTGAAACAGATTGGGAACTTGACTCCCGAAAAGCAAATATTAACTTAGCAGAGCAACCCCCGGTGCCACGTCAGCGGGGCTGAACTCTCCCCGCATCGCCTGGGCATCTGCCATCGTGGCATACAAACCGCACTCTCTCCTTCCCCAGAATACCCGTCCCTCCGAGACCAGCGTGTCTCCCACCCCAGGTGGGCCTCAGCCGGCCCTGGAAGCTCAGCCTGGCGCCATGCAATGAATGGCGCGCCTGCCCGCTGGCAGGAGCGGAGGGCAGGCCGCTGCTCTGCCCCGTCCTTGCCAGGCAGGTGTGCAGGTGAGTGGGCGGGCCTGCTTGCCTGCATCCTCACCTGCTGAGCCTACCTTTCCAACTCCGGAGATGAGGATACAAACGACAGCACCCACCTCTTCCCTGAGATCCCCCACGGCGGGGCTTAGACGGTGTCTGGCCTGGGTGGCACCGGGGACCAGGTAAGGCGACGGGAGGGGCCGGAGGCTGACTCCACCAGCCTCGCCGGGTCTCTGGGGAGCTTGGGGACCGCCCAGGCGCCGGAGCTCGCTCCACACTGATGTCCGCTCGACAGGGCTGGGAGCAGCGGGCCCGTCCTGCCGGGTCCAGGAGCGCTCGGGCCGGGGTGGGCCGGCGCGGAGAACATGCCAGACGAAGAGTGGACTGGCCGAGTCCCGGCGCGGCTCGCGGAGAACGGGCTGCGTGCGCGGTGCAGGCGGCCGCCGGCGGGCTGCACTCCCTGCCAGGGCGGGGACGCCCCCGGGACGCCTCGCGACGCTCCACAGGGGTCGGTGGAAGCTGAAACCCGGCTCCAAGCGCCAGACCCGAGCCCGAAGCCGAAAGCCGTAACCAAGCAACCAGCGCGCGCCCGGCCTCGAGGCGCGCAGGCGCAGTCGGCCGTCAGCAGCGAGACGCATGCGCGATCGCCCTCTGCCCGCCGGCCTCCGAGGCTAACGGAAGAATGGGAGGAGCGCGCACGCGTCAGGGCCGCGCGCAGGTTTCGGCCCCGCCAGGTATCCGTTCTTGCTGCGAGAGCCTGCTGGCATCAGTCCCTTAGACGGATTCTTGCCTTGGGGCCTTGGTTGAAGAATTTCGTGTCTTCTCACATCGTAACACGAAAAAAGACTAGGAGAAAGAGCCAGCGCAACCAGGGCCACGGCCCGGGCGGCCTCGGCGCGCTCGGTCCGTGCAGGTGGGCGAGGGGCGGGGCCAAGGGCTGAGGCGGTGGACGGTCGCTGGCGGGGGGCGGGGCCAAGGGCTGAGGCATTGGACGGACGCTGGTGGGGGCGGGGCCAAGGGGAGGCTGGTGGACGGACGCAGGCGAGGGGCGGGGCCAAGGGCTGAGGCGGTGGACCGACGCAGTAAGCGGCGGGGGCATAGGTGGGCGGGTGAGGGGCGGGGCCAATGGGGAGGGGCCAAGGGATGCGGTGAAGGACGAACGCAGGCGAGGGGCGGGGCCAAGGAATGGGCGGTGAAGGGCTGAAGGAGGCCAGAGGCGGGGCGTGGCGGAAGCGTCGAGGGGCGTGGCGCGCGCTGACGTCGCGGCCGGACACGTCGGCGGAGCGGCGGCCGTGGCGACCGGAGCCGGATGTGCCAAGATGGCTGCGGCGGTTGCCGTGTCTGTGCTCGTCGCCAGCGCCGGGTGGGCTTTCGCCCGCGGTTCCTGAGGGGCCGCCCCGGCCGCGCTGGTGAGGAGGCCAGCGTGGGCCGAGCGGGGCGGAGGCCGGCTGGCGGAGCGAGGCTCCGGAGGCCGGGGCGGGGTGTAGGGGAGGCGGCTGGGCCCAGCCCCGAACGGGCGGCGCGGCTCCGGGGACGCGGCCGGGGCCGAGGGAGGGGACAGAACCCCGGGCCGCCGAGTGCCCGCGGGGCCGGAGGCAGAGGCCGGGCGCTATGCGGGCAGCTGGGGGCGCGGTCCACGCGGAAGACTGACGTGGACCTAGCAAGTGTCCAGATCCCGGCAGGCGCCCGCCGGGCTCGGCTGCGGTGACACTTGTCCTAGTAGTGGCTGCCTCTGTGGAGAGTTGTGTTGGAACGGCTGGACAGTCAACCAGTTCTCATGAGACCTGCAACTTTTTAAAATGAAGGAATGTTTGGGAAATTCTCTGACAGTGTGTCCTTTACGTCGCAGGTTCTGAGGATGTCTTGTCCTCATTGGTTGGAAGACTTTTCCTTAGCAATGCTGGTGGTGAGATAAATTTATGTTTGAACCCAGGAGCAGAGTTGTTATTTGTAATCGGATGTTGCAACGGGAGCCGAGCACCTGTGTTTTATGTCAAGGATTAGCTCGCCCTATTGTGATGAAAGTATTACAGTAGAGCATTCAGGTACATCAAAGCCATTTAAAATCACTTTTTCTACTTCACTTAAAAGCATTTTTAAATGGTTTGTAGGTTGGCTGTGAATTGCTTGTTAAGATTTTGTTTTAAATATGTATGATGCAGATGTTAACTAGAGAGACATTTCCCATCCCCAGATAGGGCAACAAGAAGCAACCAGAACCACAGACACTTGTTCGCAGAGTGATATTTTGCAAGTTTCCACACAGTGCAGCCTCCTTGCAGGTTTTTTTTCCCATCTCATTTCTTAGGGTGCCGGTATTGGTATCTTGAAAAGACAAGTTTGACTTGTGACTCATTTACCCTTAGTAGTAGTTACTACAGTGAGCCTCAAAATCGTACTGCAAGTTTTCTTTGAGGTAAATTTTAATATGATTTCTTTTTACTTCTGTAAACATCTTTCATGAGTGTCAGACTGTCTTTTTGGGTCTTTGTCATTTTTAGCCGCTTTTAGGCTCTTCAGTTGCTCCTGCCTTCTTCAACATCTAAATGCATTTGATTCCAATTTTAACTTAGAAGAGTTGGAGTTTGTTGTGTCAGGTGTCCCCTAGTCTGAGAGGGATGTCACTAGCCATCACCAAGAGGGAGACTGTAGGCAGAGGGTAGACTCACAGGTGCTTCTTGGTGCTCCTGTTGATTTACATTCTTACAGCTAGAGGGCAGCGGCATCGAGAGGAGAGGGATGTGCATGTGTGTTTTAAATACCTCAGTTCTATGGAGCTAAAGTTATACTGAAAACGGTTTTGCTTAAGTACTCACATGCATACAAGACAGTTTAACTAAAAAACTAGGTTTATGAATAATGCATCTTCAAGATCAGCTGGTCTTTTTGAAACAGTGTTCCTTTAAAAAGTTAGATGACCTGAGGTTATAGAATGACTTACTGTACAGAATAAAATTTCTGATAGCCACGAGATAGATGATATATACTTGCCTTGTTTTTCTGCTGGTTAGTAGAGAAAAAGATCAGAAAAAGATCAAAAAAATTTGGAACAATCTTGATTGTTCCAAATGAAATTGGTGTATTGCAAAAAAGCTCTCAATTGGAGAATGTGGGGGTTGGGGATGCTCCTTTGTAGGTAAGTGATGGTGTTTGCTTATAAAACAGTTCTTAGTTAAGTAGAGTTGAGAAAATAATTTTAAGAAAGTTTCTGCAAGGAAAATATTTAAGTATAAACCTGTGAACTTTAGATTCCCCTGTAATTAGCAGTTGGGATTGAGGCATCCCAGAATCCCCTGAGTAGAATCTCATGAGATTATACCTGGAAGAGACCTTAGGAACAAAACATCACATTGATTCTTTCATTTTATACATGAGGAAACTGTTGCGAAAGAGAGGCAGCTGCCCTGAGATACTTAGCTGGATGCCTAGTCTTGCTCTCACAGTGATGCCTATTGAATAAATCCTCTAGGCTTGTGCTCTGTATTTAAAACAACAAGAAAAAACTGCTTAGGATGGTTAAGGGTCTTGTGCTGGAGCCTTAAGTCCACGTCCTGCAAGATGATTTAGAATGCTTGTTGCTCCTAGCAGAAGAGTTTCAGGAGGGGCAGGGAAGTCTGCATGTTCTGACCATAGGAAGTTGCTGTGCCCATTGTGGCCCTATAGCTGGTCCGACCCAAGGGAAGAGGATGCCGGCTCACTGCTCTGCTTATTGTACTTTGAATCCATATCAGTGGAGCTGTGAACATCCTGTGCTTTAAAATGACAGCTTAGAACCAGACCAAGTCTCTGATAGTGTTCGTAATATATGTAGTCTGTTAAAGTCAAGTGGGTTTCAAGGTGCTTATCATTTGGAACGGGTCCCCTACTGGCATAGGAAAGAGTGTGTATGAACAGTCATAGTAGTGAGTTAATGGATTTAAAGGACTAGTTTTCAGGTAGGGATAGGAACTTTCATTTTTATAGCTTTACTTAAAATACATTCATTAATGTTTTCTTTTATCTGAATATCAAGAAGATTTCCAAGGACAGAAAAATGCAGATGCAAAAATGTGTGGATTAAACTCCAGAGTCCTCTTAAGATTTCTCCCTTTGGCTTAATTTTCTCTTTCATTGGCTAAACTTAATCTGTTTGTTTATGAAGGTGGTGCTAGGAAGAAGTACGGATATAAAGAAGAGGACTTTCTAAAGATAAAGCACTTGAATATTTAGAAGCCCGGGTTGACTATTCTAGTTTGTACTTACTGTGTTTTATTTAAAAACAAACAAGAGGCTGGGCGAGGTGGCTCATGCCTGTAATCCTAGCACTCTGGGAGGCCAAGGCAGGTGGATCGCTTGAGGTCAGGAGTTCGAGACCAGCCTGAGCAAGAGCGAGACCTCGTCTCTACTAAAAATAGAAAGAAATTATCTGGCCAACTAAAAAATATACATAGAAAAAATTAGCCGGGCATGGTGGCACATGCCTGTAGTCCCAGGTACTCGGGAGGCTGAGGCAGTAGGATCGCTTAAGCCCAGGAGTTTGAGGTTGCTGTGAGCTAGGTTGATGCCACGGCACTCACTCTAGCCCGGGCAACAGAGCGAGACTCTGTCTCAAAAAAAAAAAAAAAAAAAACAAAAACAAAAACAAGAATAACAAAAAAACTGTGATGAGATTTTTGCCCTTTTGTTTTCTTTCTTTTTAATTTTTTTAGACATGGATCTCACCCTGTTGCCCAGCCTGAAGTGCAGTGGCGCGATCATAGCTCACTGCGTCCTTGAACTCCTGGGCTCAGTGATCCTCCCGCATCAGCCTCCCTAGTAGCTGTGACTACAGGCATGCGACATTAGGCCTGGCTAACTTGTTTATTTTTACTTATTTGTTTTCGTAGAGATGAGGTTTCAATATGTTGTCCAGGCTGGTCTCAAACTCCTGGTCTCCCACCTCAGCATCCCAAAGTGTTGAGCTTACAGGCACGAGCCACTGCACCTGGCCCCCTTTTGTTTTCTGTAAGAGGTTTGTTGGCACTTTGCCTGTTGTTGAAAATTTTTGAATCCAGTTAAAACATTAGTTTTAAAGCTGCTTTAAGTTTCTTTGGGGTTTTCGTTCCAGGCATAGTTATAACTCCAGTGGTAAGAGGTGACATTGTTTTGCTGTTGGTGCTTTCATACCTTAAACCAGGTACAAGACAAAAAAAAGAGAAATTTTACATTGTGAGACAAAAGGCATTTAGATGAATATATTTATTTTTCAGATTTTATAACTGTACTTTATAATGCTCTTTCATTAAAGGATGTGGAAAAGGAAATTTTAAACTTTTGTATTTCTTTTGAGATTTAAAATTAAGATGTATGAAAAGTATGATATGCAGTTCTTTCTTAGTAAAGGAGTTGCTCTTTCTGGATCTGGTGATGGTTTACAGAAAATGTGGAGGACCTAGGCTAATGTATCGGACTAGTAGCCAGATTCTGCCTCGTCCCTGCCAATGTCGTGGGTGTCTGCAGAGGCAGTGGTCATTCTGAGCAGGGAGTCCCAGAGGAGGGAGCAACTGTCACACACACTCAGCCAGCTCAGGGCCAAACTGTCCAGTGCTCTCACTTTGTCTGCTGCCTCCCAGAGCTCTTGGGACAGCCCCTCAAGGACAGATGCTCTCTGCTAGGGCAGGAGGGTGAGAGACATGTATTCTCCAGGATTTAAGTGACTTGAAATCAATTTCAGTCTTCCCTTTTCCCTTAGTTTTCCTGATTGCAGCCAGGACTTTGGTTTTTTCATTGTTGTTTTGTTTTCTTTAAGAGACAAGGTCTCGCTCTGTTGCCCAGGCTGGAGTGCATTGTCATGATCACAGCTCACTGCACCCTCAAACTCCTGGGTTTAAGCAGTCCTCTCGCCTCAGCCTCAGCCTCCCAAGGTGCGTGCCACCAGGCCCGGCTATTTTTTTTTTTTTTTTGTGGTAGAGATGGGAGTCTCTCTATTTTGCCTAGACTGTAGAACTTTGAATGTATGGGTTGCTCATTTTGTCTTTTTCTTTTTCAGCTCAAATTAAGGAAAAGTTATATCCTTCTTCCTCGTATAAGCAACATCTACTTGTGCAAGAGATCAGCCATGCAGCCGCCGCCCCAGGCAGTCCCATCTGGTGTGGCTGGACCACCTCCGGCCGGGAATCCTCAGAGCATGTTCTGGGCTAACAGCCCTTACAGAAGACGGACCAATAATAACGTACCAGTGACCCCAATAACTTGCCCCTTGCAGCCAGTAACGGATCCGTTTGCTTTCAGTAGGCAGGCCCTCCAAAATACACCGCTGGGCAGTTTGTCCAAAAGCAGCCCACCCATCTTGCAAAGTTCAGGACCCCCGGGGTTTCCTCAGCGCCCTGGTTTGCCTGTGCCTCACACAGATGCCAGGGATAGCTCCCAAGGACCCTGTGAGCCTCTGCCAAGACCTCTGTCACAGCCCAGAGCAGATGCCAGTTCATTTCCTGGTGCGTTGACACCTTCAGCGCTGCCCAGGGCTGAGGTGATCAGGAGTGCAGAGGTCCATCCCGGCTCAGAGCCTGGAGTTCAGGCTCCACCGTGTCTGCCTCACTACATTCCAGGAGTGGGTCCTGACACGTCTCAGGGGACCCATCTGCATGGGAACGTGCCTGGGCCTGACCGACCCCTGAGTAGGCAAAACCCGCATGATGGTGTGGTAGCCCCAGCAGCGTCCCCCTTTTCCCCCCAGCCTCGTCAACAGATGCCGGGTCAGTGGGGCCCAGTGCATGCAAGCCCACAGCCCTCAGGTCAGCATCACTCACCCTGCCCGGAAGGACCTGTTCAGAGCGCAGTGCCCCATGCCACCAGCGTTCCCCATCTGCCCCCTTCATCCAGCCCACATCAAGGTGTTGGCCATGAGCAACAGAACCCACTGGTGTCTCTTTCAGCACCCTTGGTCAGTGACAGGAGAAGTGAGGTGGCCCATCTGCAAAGTGGAAGCTACTCAGCAAATAACTTTGATCCTGAAAATACATTCAGGCAAAACCCCAGAGCTGGGAATACTTGGGCAAGCCAGGAGTTCAGGCAGAATCCAGGAGTGACTAAAGAGCACTGGCCAGCCCCCACTCTTGTGAGCCCCCTCACTCAGGGAGATCACCCAGAAAACCACATGCACTACCCCCCAGGGACTGGGGCCAGCCTCTCCCTTCCAGATACAGACTCGGGAGCGCTCTCAATGTTTTTCCAAGGGGGAGAGACAGAAAATGAGGAGAATCTCTCGTCTGAAAAAGCAGGCTCTGCTGGTAAATCAGACTTTGACGGTTTCTCCCCCAGCCCTGGACCGGGCCATCCATCCTCACTTGCACACATGGGAGCGGGTGGCATCTGCCAGGCCTTTCTCAAAGGCTCCAACGTGGAGACCACACAGCAGGGTGGAGATACATACCTTTATTTTTCTCAGTCTGCAGGCATTCAACATGATCAGCAAACTGCTAAAAATGCTGCTAGTGACATGTGGGGTGACACAGCGAGTGCAGGGACTCGGGGTGCCAGCAGTTCACAGTGTGAGAATATTGAGAACTTAGAATTCATTCAGAATCAAGAAGTTCTGCCAAGCGAGTCCCTACATTTGGACCCTTTGTCTCCAAGTGATCAGTTCAGATACGGGGTCCTTCCTGGGCCGGCTGTCCCCAGGCACAATGTTGTGGGCCACCCCGGAGCCCCTGAAGCAATGGTGCATCCCGTGAGATCGGATAGTGTGTCATCCAGCTACAGCAGCAAAAGCCACAGGAGTCTTTCAAGTTCAACCAGGCCCCAAGAACTAGTTGGCACATTTATTCAGCAAGAAGTTGGAAAACCTGAAGATGAAGTTTCAGGTAGTTTTTTTAAGCAAATCGATTCTTCTCCCGTAGGAGGTGAAACAGATGAGACTACTGTGAGCCAGAACTACCATAGCAGCGTGTCCCAGCCCTCAACTCCAAGCCCCCCAAAACCGACAGGAATATTTCAAACAAGTGCAAATAGTTCTTTTGAACCAGTAAAATCTCACTTAGTTGGGGTAAAACCAGTCGAGGCAGACCGCGCCAACGTGGTGGGTGAAGTGAGAGGGACCCGTGCCCGCCAGAAGAAGTGCAGACCACCTGATGCTTCCCCTGGCAACCTGGAACAGCCGCCAGACAACATGGAGACCTTCTTTGCACCCCAGGTCTGTCCTCTGCCTCTAAACACCACTGCAGAAGCTGGGCACGTGCTTCCGCACACTGGGGCGCCACCCTTGGATACTGTGTATCCGACACCGGAGAGGAAGCCCTCAGGCAGGGCTCAGGGGATGGTGAAGTGTGAGAGCCCAGCGACGACTCTGTGGGCACAAAATGAGCTGCCGGATTTTGGAGGCAACGTCCTTCTAGCCCCAGCGGCTCCTGCTCTTCAGGTACCAGCAAAACCTCAGCCGTCTGCAGTTGTACAGCCTCCAGAAGAGGTGGTGTCTGGGCAGCAGTCACAGAAGCCAGGCTCTGCCAGCCCCCTGCAGAACCGAGATGGGATTGGTGCTTCCGAGAACCTTGAGAACCCTCCCAACGTGGGAGAAGAGGAGGCCCTCCAGCCACAGGCAAGTTCTGGTCATGCCGACGCGTTACCCTCACCGCCCACTGAGTCTCTGCAACATCTGCCAGTCCTGATGGCCCAGCCTGACCAGAGCTATAATCTGGCTCAGCCCATTAATTTCTCTGTGTCCTTATCGAATCCTAATGGGAAGAATCAGTCCTGGAGAGATGCTTTGGTGGGGGATAAACCTGCAGTAGGCTGCAGGGTGCTCAGTGGTGATTCCGGGGAAAACGTTCCTTCGTCTGGGATCCCAGCCAGCTCTGTCCTTAGCTTTTCTCTGCCTAGTAGTCTTGCCCAGAGTAATTTTCCACAAGGTTCTGGTTCTTCTGAAATGGTTTCTAATCAGCCTGCCAATTTGCTGGTTCAACCGCCATCCCATCCACTTCCAAAGAACTTGATTCCAGAGAGTCAAAAGAATCACAATGCAGAAAACGTTCTTCCCGAGTTTGTTAATAGCCCTGCTGGAAGCACGAGTGTGATGTTAGTTCCACCTGCAAACAGTACTGTGGTGCCTAATAGTAACAAGGCAAATCACTCCGGTAATCGGGAAGAAACTTACGGAGCCCTAGACTTTACATTAAATAGGACTTTGGAAAACCCTGTAAGAATGTATAGCCCATCCCGTTCCGATGGCCTGGCCTCTCAGCACACCCTTGCCAATCATCCCGGACAGTCTGGGCCTGGGCCGCATAACCCAGACCGTTTCTACCAACAGGTAATGAAAGATGCACAGGACCATCCTGGCCTGGGAAGAGCCCCGCAAGAGCTAGCGTCGCCTCGGCAGAACTCTCCTCCACAAGTGTCCAAAGCAACGTCTGCGGAACCTTCAAATGCAGAAAGTCCGCCAGCACAAGGACAGTCCCAAAACTCAGCCCAGGCACCAGCAAGCCTGGCTCCAGCTGACGCAGGTCAGCAGCTGCTGCCTCGGCTGCCTCAGTCCTCCAGTGTGTCATTGGTGTCCACTGGCTCCAGCCAGGCAGCCACGCAGTCAGAACAGCAGTGGCCACAGCCGACACCTCCGCACTCCTTGGGCCCACCGCCTCAGGACTTGGCGTCCTACTACTACTACAGACCTCTGTACGACAGCTACCAGTCTCAGTACCCCTCCCTGTACCCACCGGATCCTGGGGCGGCCTCCCTCTATTACCCGGTATGTAGAGCTCTCATGTTTAACCCACTTTTCTCTCCTTGCTTTGACTAGTTGGGTTTGTTTCTGTCATGGTGTGTTCTTTGGTGGTGTTTGCTTGATTCAGAGGTAACCCACAGTCCCCAGGGCATGTGGAATACCAGTTCTGAGCACAACACCAGCTCTGAGCAGTGCTTCCTGAGAGAAGTATTCCCTGGTCCCAGAGCAGAGCACAGGCCACCTCTTAGAAGCTCACACCACAAATTAGCATATTGAATTGCTTATAATATCTGCTTAATTTTGTTTAATCCAGCCTCGCCAATTTAGGTGACAAAAAGAGCCCTTTGTTTCCTGTAATACCTGTTGGCTCTGCAGAATTAGAGTTCTGAGTTGCACCCTTTGGGAAGCTGGGATAGCCTTTGGAAGCTTTTGTGTGGTTTTGAGAATAACCATAGTCTTTCACATCCCTCCTTGAGAATAAAAACATTGAGGGAAAAAGTTAGGTTTGGAATATTATCTACATGCAGCAGCTAAGAGAGGTGGAATTCCATGAGCTTCTGTCAAATACGTGGTGATACCAACAGCAAAGTGGGGAGGCCCTGCTTGTTAACACAGAAGATTCTTTCATGCCTTTCTTCACAGTGACACGAGTGTTGTTCAGATTAGATTCTGTTTAAATCCTGCAGCAGTTTGAAAAAGTGTGGTCCACGTGGACACGTTTGATCATTATCTGCTTTTCCTCACCACTGACCCCGATTCAGTATCACCCCAGGTAGTGTTGTGTGAGGGGAAGTCTTGTGTGTGGGGCCCGTCAGACCCAGGCCTGGGTGGTGAGCAAAGGCCTCAGAGTTGGAAGGCATCCCCAGGAGCGGGGCTGCTTTGGCCAGGCAGGCGCTGCCTACAGCCCTGGGGCCGGGCCTCCCTCCTTGGCCTTGAGTAGATGGTTTGTGCACCTGCAGACAGTTACACGTTTGAGCCCCCAGGCCTGTGAATCCTAGATTCTGGAAGGAGCCTTATACTTTTTATTTCCACGTGAGGAAGTTTAGCTTTGAGCTCTGGGAGCGGCAGAGCGAGAGGAGCCACGGACTCACGTCAGGTCCTGTGCAGGGCCCCTGGAGCCAGCTGCACTCTGTGTGAGCTGTTTCCTTCCGGCTGCCGTGGTGTCCAGTCATGGGCAAGAACGAATCCGTTTTTCCATGATTTCACGTTACCTGCCAGGTAGTGGCAGAGAGTAGAGGCTTTTAGACACGGAAGGATGAATTCTAGGTTCTACCCAGGTCACCTCATCTGTCTTCAGATCTTCATGTGTCCACTCGGGCAATTCCTTAGAGACAGGTCTGAAAGCATCGTAAATATAAAACGTAATCCTGTTTTTGAGGCTGTCTGTAGCTTTGGGACCCATTCACGTGTTCGTAAAGCTTTACGGAGATGGCGTCTGAAGCTGGACACAGGCATTATTCAAATCCTGACGTCTCCACATTGGAGACATCAAGAAGCAGACACCTAACAACCCCCACAGACGTCGCTGTGGCCCTTTGGGGTTGCCTGCGGACATGCTGGTGCTCTCTGCCCATCTGGGTGGTCTCCTGAGCAGGGCCAGGGCTGTCAGTGAGAGGAAGATCCCACTGCAGGCCTGAGCGGCACCACCGTTGGTAGGTGGTCGTTTGCATTAAGGAAGCCCCACAGCCAGTGCTGCTTTTAGAGAGTGGTCGTCTGTAACGTTTAGAGCTTGAGCTGGTTGCTCTGAGTTTGCTCTTGGCTGGTATCTAACGCAGCCCAAATGCTTCCTCCCATAGGACGTCTACGGCCTCTATGAGCCTCGATACAGGCCCTACGACAGTGCAGCATCTGCGTACGCTGAGACCTACCGCTACGCCGAGCCTGAGCGGCCCAGTTCCCGAGCAAGTCACTGCTCCGACCGGCCACCTCCCAGGTGCGGCTGCCTCCACTCTGGCTGCTTCACTGTCGTACACAGTCTGATGTTTATGTTGTTGATTGTGGCGGTAACTTAATGATTTGAAAAATTTTGTATCTGTAAAGAATTATACAAACCCATGTAATATATGTTTACATTTTGCCAATATGGACAAATTGCAGAATGTGTTTTTAAATTGAGTTAAGCACACTGCCACCAGCAGTCATTACTTGTGATAGTTAGCATTTGGCCACCTCCTAGTCAGGCCAGACCCTGAGCAGGTCCACAGAGAAGCAGCCTTGGACTTGTGCATGTGTGCTCTGGATGGGGCGCTTGTTCCTGTTGTCCAGGCACGTCTTGCTCTGGCAGTTTGCTAATGGGATATTCGCGGTCCTTAGACTGTAGCAGCTTTTAACTGTTGCAGACTTTTCCCTGCCACTGAGTCTCCAGAGGCCAGGGGGTGCTGGTCACAGAGATGACGTGGTCCTTAGATCCACCAGGCAGCACCAGAATGCAGGGCCTGAAAACCCACGTTCTCTCCCTGATACCATCACCTCTGCCGGAGGCCGGCAGGCGTCTTGGACCTGCTCGTCTCCTACGCTGGCCCCGCATGCTTTTGTTTGCAGTTGCAGAAATGGATTTGGGAAGAACCATGGCACCATGCCTTCAGCTGAGTAAGCCTTTAAGCCAGGTCAGAGTCCTGTGTTCTTGGAGCAGAAGAGGCTGTTTTTGATTTTTGTTTCCGCTCAGAGAAGTTGGCAGTGGGAGAACAGCAGTGGTGGCGTGGGTCCTGGCGGCCGTGCTCAGCTGTGCCTGCCTTCCAGAGCTTTTGCTGCACTTTCTCCTTGTCGGACCGAGGAGTAATGGTCTCACTGCTACAGGTGTTGCTGCAAGGGTATATTGGTTTTTAGACTTTGTAATACAGAAAAGTCAAATCATTATGAAGACTGTGTACCTGTACTTTGTTTCAAAAGGTTTCTTATGCTGAGTCTTTGAGGTTTGTAGTGGCTTACCTAAAGACAAAAGGCTCTGAACGTCTGCTCATTCGGCTGGCCCAGGTGTACGCTGCTGCAAAGGTGCACCCTGAACCGTGCGTAGCTGGGTGTTCCGGGTGCTTTAGGAAGCACAGCAGCACAGTGAGGCTTTGTCTCTCAGGAAACTTCACTTGAGATAAAATTCCCAGGATTTTAGCTACTGTGTATCACCACGTCACCAGGGAGGTGCGACCTGATGTTAATGTAGTGTTCTGACTCCAGAGCCTGCAAAGTGAGGGCAGACAGGCAAGTGTTTTCCAGAGCCCTGGGAGGCAAGAGAGGGCAGAGGAGGCAGAGCTAGGGTGAGCTCTCGCTGGCCTGGTTTCCTTCACCTGCCAACCTGCAGGTTCACACAGGATGATTTCAGGTGGCCAAAGGCAGCTCCGTGCTGTTCAGAAGCCTCCCCCAGAGGCTAGTTCAGGTGCCACGGGAGTGGTTTTGTCGCTGTAGCGGCTAGAATTCTCTTCTGTCAGCTGCCCCGCTGCTCCAGCTGTCTTCAGCGCTTACTGTGACCATTCTTCCTTCTCCTCCCGGGCCACACACAAGCACATGCACGTGTATTTGGTCTCAGTGCTGATGTTTGCTACTAGCTTGTCTGTCTGCACCAGTGGGCTCAAATCATGGCAGGAGCTGCTTGAGGTTAGAACACCTCATTCGCTGTTGTGACTGTTATTCCTGACAAATGAGTGGGCTGGAGAGCAGTGCAGCTGTTGCCAGGTGGCAGAGGGCCCGGCCGTCCACCCCGGCATGCCGCACTGCTCGGCCACAGTGACAGCCCTGCCAACCAACAGCCCGGGTGGTCACTCTAGACTGCATCTGTGTACATGGCAGTGGGTTCTGGAACCCCCTGCTCTCACGAGCGCTGCACCAGCCAAGCAGCCAGACGGGCCGAATGACCGTGTGGCTCCTGTGACAGTTCCTGAAGGACCATGAGAAAAGTCACATTATAAAAATCTGATATTGTATAAAACCTGCTATTAGGCTGGGTGTGGTAGCTCACGCCTGTAATCCTAGCATTCTGGGAGGCCGAGGAAGGAGGATCGCTTGAGCTCAGGAGTTCAAGACCAGCCTGAATAAGAAAATTTTAAAATGCTTGTAAGTCCTTTTAAGAAAATCTCATAAGTACCAGAAGTTCTGATAATTGATCATTTTGCTAAATGTGGTTTTTCTGTAGCAAAAGTCAGGGTCATGCCTTGGTCCTAGGGGCCAGCCTAGGGGCCCCTGTAGGAGTCTGACCACAGGTCAGCTCCAGGAGACACAAGGGGTCACCCCGTCCAGTCCTGCTCCCAGGAGCCTCCACGCAGGCTCTCCGGCGGGCACACCTGTGAGCGTGCAGCGAGCATCCATCAGGCAGTCTGGTGTAAAGGCGTTGACATTGGCATTTTAGGGTGGTTTTGGTGGCTCAGTGCTTTTTTCTTCTGCTAAGCACGATATAAAAAATTTTAGGACCTATTTTAGTGTTGACTTTTATAGCATGTAGCAGTGAGAACACCAAAAGGGTCAGTTCTTTTTTGCTGATTAGCTCTTAAATATTAATAATTATATTACTGAGATAAATTTTAATTAGCAGTATGGTGAGGAATTCCACAATCTCATCCATGTTACTGTTTGAATCTTCTAGTTAGAATTTTTTTATGACCAAAGTGCTCTGATAAATG
Source organism: Varecia variegata (assembly GCA_028533085.1). NCBI lineage: Eukaryota > Metazoa > Chordata > Mammalia > Primates > Lemuridae > Varecia > Varecia variegata. The sequence goes on from CM052443.1 coordinate 127,479,678, forward strand.
CTTTTGCTTTTATAATTTGTATAATTTACATTGTCTGATATCACACTTTAAGAAACAGGTAATTTGTTTTTGAACAGCACTGTGTGTTTTTTCAGGCAGGGGTATCCTGAAGGATACTATAATTCCAGAAGTGGGTGGAGCAGTCAGAGTGATCACTATGCGAGTTACTACTCCAGCCAGTACGATTATGGAGGTATGTTTAGGAATTTTAAAAAGTCGGCCGTTCACAGATGGATTGTCTGAGAGACTGCCGCGCTCTGCTGGGTGACTTCTGAGAAACTTTCCTTTAGTAGTCTCTTCATGTTTTTATCCAAGAGCCAAAGTTGTTGAAGATGCTTTGCATCTGAAAATAATTGTGTTGATATTTTTCATTAAGAAATCACACCTTAATTACAGCATGAATGTAGCTTTATCCCATTGGCAGTTTTCTTTGATTTGCTAGCAAATCTTAATCATCACTAGTTCCAGAGCCACCTTTTCCACATGTGACTACTGAAATGTAAATTGATGAAAACAAAACAAAGGGAGAAACCAGCCCCTCAGTCTCACCAGCCATGTCTCCCATGCTCAGTGGCCTCAGGAGGCTGGTGGCTGCTGCGTGGGACAGTGCAGACATGGGCCGTGTTATGGGTGCTTCCCTGCAGTGTGTGTGGCACAGTGGCCGTGTCCCTGGGAAGAGCTACTGGTCGCTGCTGCCCTGGCTGTGTCCTGTGCTCCGGGCCCTGCAGCCCCTCTGGCGTCCCGCTGGGGCCAGCCCCGCCTTCGGCTTCCTAGAGGGCTGCTTCTGCCCTCTAGTGTTTGCGCCTCTTTTAAATGTAAATTCTGTACACAATTGCTAAAAGTGCACATCCCCTTTTGTTTATAATGTTCATGTGCCTTTTAAAGTTACCTTTTAATATTGAGGTGATTTTTAAAAAATCTTCCGGATCACATTAAGGAGAAGAAATATTAGTAAAATTTATAGTTACAGGATTGACTATTAAGAAGTAGTAACTATGAAAAAGAACTTAATAAAGACGTTTTTTAGCATCTCTTCTAAAGTTATTTTTTTAATCAAAAACCCTTGTATTTAGAGAAAAATTAGGTAGTAAATACACAGGCAAGACACAGCTGGGGGTCCTCTGGGACGTCGTAGCTGCCTCCTGTTCTGCTGACTTTCAGGAGGAAAGTTTGGTTTCTCCAGGAGTCCTTAAAGCGTTCTTAGGTAGTGGCGGGGTGCAGCTTCTGTAGTGAAATCCAGAGGAGTTTCTCGGTTTGCATGTTACTGTATTAATTCATTAAGTCCTTGCTTACAGATCCAGGCCGCTGGGATCGTTTCCACTACAGTGCTAGAGTCAAGGACCCCCGCGCCTGTGACCGGAGGTACTGGTGTGATGTGGAGTACGACCCGTACAGGAAAGAATACTATGCCTATGGTGACAGGTTGGTAAACCACACTGGGATGAAGGAGGCTGGTGGTAAACAAACGTGTGTTCTTTCTCGTCTGTCCTTGTGTCTTTGGAGTTTATCAAAGAGCTGTAGTTGTCTGGGGGTTTCTGGTGAGCAGCTGCCTAGTGTTTTGGTCACTGTCTGAGAAAGGAAGGATGGACCAGGCCCTCCCGGCATTGCCAGCTCTTGGACTGTTAGAGGAGACCCTGCCTCAGAATGAATGCTCATGCAGTGGCTTCAGAACCACCTAGGGGTCATGACTCATCCCTCATTTGTCATGCCTGCACCCAGAGTTGTGACCACGGTCAGGATGCACTTGAGTTCTCTAAAATCATGAACCCAAGTCTGAGCTGTGGGCTGCTGTCATGGGACGCATTGTAGTGTCAGCTCTAACTCGTACTCTTGGAAATGGCAGGGTGGCCGGGGGTAAGAGGACCTGCTGGGCCTTGGTCTGTTGTCTGGCAGCTGCACGTTGTGCCCCGAGCAGTCCTCCGAAACTGCCCTTTCTTTGCCTCTGGCCCCTGATTCCTCCAGGCCTGAGAAAAGTGACGACCCCTGGCGGTATGACCCTCGCTTCACCGGGAGTTTTGACGATGACGCAGAGCCCCACAGAGACCCGTATGGGGAGGAGGCGGACAGGCGCAGCGTCCACAGTGAGCACTCGGCGCGGAGCCTGCGTAGCGCGCACAGCCTGCCAAGCCGCCGCAGCAGCCTCAGCTCCCACTCGCACCAGGTGCGCTCAGCAGGGTGGCGTTTGGGGCTGGGGGGTTGGGGCGAGGATCTGCCACCCCGTCCCAGAGCAGGCGGACGGTTCTGTCAGGCACGGTTATCTTTGTTGCAGTTCTGACACCATACCTAAAGTCCTGCTGGTGTTACTGGGGAACTAATTTACCCATTCGCTTTGTTTTCTAAGAGTCAGATTTACAGAAACCACAACGTCACTGCCGGTTCCTATGAGGCCCCACTTCCTCCAGGCTCCTTTCGTGGTGATTATGCCTACGGCACCTACGGCAGCACTTTCCACGGTGCCCAGGGCTTCCCCGAGTATGGCTACCCCACAGACAGCGGCTGGTCCACCCTGGAGCAAGGTGCGTGTGCAGCAGGGCAGGGGGGCGCTGGGTCACCTGCGGGGTGGCTGCCAGCCTGGGGTCAGGATGCGGAGTCAGGGCTGTGACTGGCATTTGTGACAGGCTGTGTCCCAGCCCGTCCTTGTGAGTGGCAGGGTGAGTAAGGACAGGCCGATGCCTCCCTTCGGTTATGGCGGGGCTCGCAGGTCTAAGAGCGGCTGTCTGTCCACACGTGCGTTTCTCCAGTGTGGCTCTGAGCATGGCCCACTCCAGGCTCCTGGGTGGCCCCTGATGGTGTCTCCAATGTTGACCATGGCTGAGTAGTTTGGAGGGAACTTCTCATTCCCTTTGAAGGCTCCTGTTCCTGGACTTATCCCCAGCGGCACATTCTAACTTCCCTTCTAAATGTTTGGCCAAAGGCTGTTTGGGAAAACTGCAAAAATATATGTAAAGTTATACAGAATATAACAGTGGCCTTCCTTTCTTAAAGTATTACTTCAGTTAAAGATTTTTTGTTTCTTGAGACAGGGTCTCTGTTGCCCAGGCCGGAGTGCAGTGGTGTCATCACAGCTCACTGCAACCTTGAACTCCTGGGCTCAAGCAATCCTCCTGCCTCAGTGTCCTGAGTGGTTGGGATTATAGGCACATGCCACCACGCCTGGCTAGTTTTTCTTACTTTTTGTAGAGACGGAGTCTCACTGTGTTGTCCAGACTGGTCTCGAACTTCTGGCCTCCCTAAATGCTGGGACAGGCATGAGCCACTGTGCTTGGCTCTTAATTTTCTTTTTGATTCAAGGTGTTGACTCTTGTCATTTCTGAGAGATGGTTGTGATATTCAGTCGGAAGGTGCATTTGTGAGAGACAGCTCCGGAGCAGGGAGGGCCCAGGAGGAGCCCCGTTACCTGTAGAAAGGGCTCAGGAGCTGTCTGTAGGAGCTTTTTCATTGTAGATGAGAAGGGGTCTCACTTTTAACGATTTAAACATTTTTCTGACATATGCTTAGGTTCTACTTCTTTTACTGTAGATATTTAACAATTATTGCAGATATTTAACAATTTTTTTTTTTTTATTTGAGACAGAGCAAGACTGCCCCAGTCTCCTGAGTAGCTGGGACTACAGGTGCATGCCACCATACCCAGCTAATTTTTCTTTTTTTCTTTTTTTTTTTGTAGAGACAGAGTCTCACTCTTGCTCAGGCTGGCCTAAACTCCTGGTCTCAAGCCATCCACCTGGGTTGGCCTCCCAAAGTGCTAAGATTGTAGGTGTGAGCCACCGCGCCCGGCCAACAGTTATTGACTTTCTGCTAAATCTAAGCTATGATTTCAGCTGTGTTGAAAATCTAGGCATTGATCTGGCTCAGAAGCATTAAAAAGTGACAAACTGTTTCTTTTTCAATTTTTTTATAGTTCCATCAAGACCAACTTCTCCTGAAAAATTTTCAGTGCCTCATATCTGTGCCAGGTTTGGTCCTGGTGGCCAGCTTATCAAAGTGCTTCCGAACCTGCCTTCAGAGGGACAGCCCGCGCTGGTTGAGATCCACAGCATGGAGGTAATGGCGCGGGGGCAGCGCGGTGCCGCTGCTTGGCTCACACTTGTGCTCTGCAGCTGCCACCTGCAGCTGCCAGTTGTTGTGTCTGGACATGCAGCCGTGGAAATGTTTATTCCTATGAGTCTCCAAGTTGTAGGTGTTTTGCTCTGTTTGGTCGTAGCATTTTCTTCCTCGAAGCCAGCGTTTGAAGCATCTGCGTAGGGTGTTAGGCTTGGTTTTACTGCGTTCGCGTCTCTGTCTTGGTTGACATCTGTTCGCTTTCCTGGTAACTTTCAGTGACGGCTGAGGTGCTTCTCGGTGCAGTGCCGGTGGGCCAGGTGCTGCTGAGCTCAGGGAGGCTGCAGGCGCCCTGGCCTGCAGCCCTGGCCGGCCTCTTCTGTGACACGTGTTGGGGCCCTGCTTCAGAGTTTGGGGGAAAAAAATGGATCTCACCACTTAAAGTTTAAAAATCACTGTTGTAGCCCAGACGTGACTGTTCCATTAAACAACCTTGAGCCTTCACCACACATGGTGGCACAGGCCACCCTCTTGGGCAGTGTCTGTAATGCAGTCTGGCAGTGTAGCCAGCAAACGTGGCTCAGGCATTCACTGCATAGTGTCCCATGTGAGCGACTCTGTCCCCTCTCCTTGTAGACCTTGCTGCAGCACACGTCTGAGCAGGAGGAGATGCGGGCATTCCCGGGGCCACTCGGCAAGTACGTTCTTGTTGGGAGTTCCCTGATGTCTGTGCGGTAGCAGTTGCTGAGCTTGGCCTCAGAGACAGTACTGTTCACTGCATGTTTGTTCCTTTGCAGAGGTGACACCCATAAAGTGGACGTCATTAACTTTGCACAGAACAAGGCTACAAAGTGTTTGCAGGACGAAAATTTAATTGACAGAGAGTCTGCAAGTCTTCTTTGGAATTTCATCGTTCTCTTGTGTAGACAGAATGGGGTATGTGTATTTTTACTCCTGCTGTGTTTCTCTTCGTTGGCCTTTAGTCTTGGGGCTGCTCGGTCCTGTGAGGACCTGGGCTGGGTCCATGTCCTCGGCTGTGGGCAGTGGGCGATGCCGCCGTCAGGGGCTCCCTCTGGATCGGGTGCCTTAGCAGCAGTTTGGGGATGTGGGAGAAAGGAGAAACATAGTTTTGGGGTGAGCTGAAGTTTTAGCCCAGCTGTTGTCAGCGTTTCAGGGGGACTGCGGGTACGTCTGTCATGTCCCTGGCTGTGCCCAGAGTGTGTGTAATGTGTGTTGAGGATCCTCACCTGCCAAGCAAATTTGTCACCTCACTGGAAATTCTGTTCCTGGTCAAGCCTTGTGTGCTCCCTCCCACCCCGTCACCCTTACAGACCGTGGTGGGAACAGACATTGCGGAGCTTTTGTTACGAGACCACAGAACAGTGTGGCTCCCTGGGAAGTCCCCCAATGAGGCAAACCTGATTGACTTCACTAACGAGGCTGTGGAGCATGTGGAAGAGGAAGAAGCTGGCGAGGCCCAGCTCTCGTTCCTCACGGACAGCCAGCCGGCCACGGCCAGCACTCTGGAGAAAGAGACCGAGAGGTTCAGAGAGCTGCTGCTTTATGGCCGTAAGAAGGTAAGCTGTCCCCGAGTCACAGAGCACCAGGTGTCTTCGAGTGTGCACCAGGGGAGTGGCAGAGCCTTGCTCTCGGGTGTGTCAGTGGTGTCCTGGGTCTCGCCATTTCATGAGCTGTCCGGTCCCTCGTACGTCATCTCTCTGAATGTGTGAACGTTGGTTTCCTTTAAGTATTGCCAGTGCCAATGACTTGCACATTCTGTTTTCAGTCATTCAGCAAGTAAATGTGTGTGCTGAGCACAGGCTACATCCCTGTCATGTGCCAAGTCTCAGGGTTAAAGACATGCACGAGACAAACCCGTTCTCACAAAGCTGAGTGGGAGTTGGGAGGACGTGCCAAGCGCAGGCCAGGCGTAGGCTCATCGCGACAGAGGCCAAGGGCAGATGTGTGCCGCCGGGCAGCTGTAGTCACACTGGTGTGGAGGGGCACTTGGGTCCCAGAGTGCCTCCAGAGCCCTGCGGGAGGGAGGGAGGGAGGGACTGAGATAGGAGCCTGTTCTGGGGAGGGGAGGGACGTGTCCAGAGTGAGCCTGCTGGGATAGTGTGTGCGTGGGAGGGGGCTCTGGGGTGGGCGTCTGTTCAGGACTCGCTCAGGGTGAGAGGCTGGTCCCACTGGCTCGTGTGGCTCTGAGCAGCAGGGACACCTGATAGGCCTGGAGTTCTCTGTGCTCACATATCCCAATACGCTGAGGAGGGTCATATGTGATCATTATGATCTCAACGTGGACATTTGGCAACTGATTGAAACCTGTCAGCTTTGACTAACATTTATCTCTATGGCAACGTTTGCCTCTCGGCCAGCAGTGGTGGGCGTTGAGGTGTGTTGCCCCCCAGATTACTTAGGGTAAGGGAGGCTGCTGCCTGTGCTGGGCAGTTCCCCACGGGGGGCCCGTGGCACCTGGCACTGGGAGTGAAGGTTGCTGTGCAGCGCCTCACGGGGGCAGGACGGTGTGGGCACGAGGGCACTGCTTGGTTGTCCCTGCTGGTTCTTTATGCGAAAATGGGTAATAAAAGCAGTGACATCTACTGTAGGGACTTTGAACTAAGGAAAATGGTGAAATATTGGATTTTCTTTAATATGGAAACTGCCTTTGGTGGGCTTTTCTCTCAGTCTGCTGTCAGCCGTTTCTCCCTTCCTGTCGGTGCGTACATGGTACGTGGCAGTTTCCTCTGCTAGTCACCTGAGTGACTCTGGCAATTGGCACAACCACTGAACTGCTTTGCAGGACGCCCTGGAGTCCGCAATGAAGAATGGCTTGTGGGGTCACGCTCTGCTGCTTGCCAGTAAGATGGACAGCCGGACACACGCCCGCGTCATGACCAGGTACGGAACCTCCCGGCGTGGGCTGGTCGGCTCCCTGCGGCACACGGGTACTGGCACCGCCCGCCAGGGACAGCAGGCGGGTCTCACTCCTGCTGCGGTGCTGCTGCACAGGGACGCAGGCCTGCTTGGCCCTCCTCGTTGGGTCATATTGCTGAGGGTTTTTAAGTTTTGTTTTACTAACTGAATGGTTTTTAACACATTTTCTTTTTTTTTTTTTTTTTTTTGAGACAGAGTCTCACTCTGTTGCCTGGGCTAGAGTGAGTGCCGTGGCGTCAACCTAGCTCACAGCAACCTCAAACTCCTGGGCTCAAGCAATCCTCCTGCCTCAGCCTCCCAAGTAGCTGGGACTACAGGCATGCACCACCATGCCCGGCTAATTTTTTCTATATATTTTTAGTTGTCCGGTTAATTTCTTTCTATTTTTTTTTTTAGTAGAGACAGGGTCTTGCTTTTGCTCAGGCTGGTCTTGAACTCCTGACCTTGAGCGATCCACCCGCCTCGGCCTCCCAGAGTGCTAGGATTACAGGCATGAGCCACTGTGCCTGGCTGTTTTTAACACTTTCTATAAAATCTCAGTGAATTCCTTCATCTTTAAGGGTTTGTTTTATTTTTTTAAGTATTGAGATGTGTACACTTTGCCTAAACACGAGTCTAATCACTAAATAAAAGGGCTAATGTAAGACTTTTTAAAATCTGAGCCAGAAGTAAATCTTGTTGTTTTTGTGTCTCCCTAGGTTTGCCAACAGTCTTCCCATCAACGACCCTCTGCAGACCGTGTACCAGCTCATGTCCGGGCGGATGCCTGCTGCGTCCATGGTACGTGACGGCTCGTGATGGCCCCTTTCCGTTTGGCCCGTGCTCTGACCAGGCTTGCTCCTGGAGCTCAGCGTCATGAGTTAGAGTGCTATGCTCTTCCCAGGGTAAGGGTCTGGGTTTTTTTTCCTAATTTTAGTGTTGTGGAGACGAGAAGTGGGGAGATTGGAGGCCACACCTCGCCATGGTCCTGTCCAACTTGAACAACAACGTGGATGTGGAGTCCAGGACGATGGCCACGATGGGTGACACTCTGGGTAGGTGAGGTGCTGGGGCCGGGAGGTGGCCCTGGAGCGGGTGTGAGGGCTCTAGGTGTGAGTCGCGGCAGGGGTGGTGAGGACCGCAGGCATCTTCGTTCCTCCGGCCTGTCCTTGTGGTGTCTCCCGCTAACCCTCCCGTGTCCGTGAGGAGTCCCAGTGATGGGGACTTGGCCTGTTTTGTGTCTCTCTTCAGCTTCAAAAGGTCTCCTCGATGCTGCACACTTCTGCTACCTTATGGCCCAGGTTGGATTTGGGGTTTATACAAAGAAATCTACAAAACTTGTCTTAATTGGATCAAATCACAGGTAAGGAATCAAGTAAATGTAGTATCTGTTTTCCTTTGGAAAGAAAAAAATCCCTCTCCTTTGCTAATTCGGAGATGGCCAGCCTCACATCTTTGTCACATCGTGGGACATGCTTCTGAGTTATGTGCTCCAAGGTTGACTATGCCAATAACTGGCCATTTTTTTAATCAGAATAATTCATTTCCTCCAACAGTTTGCCGTTTTGCAAGTTTGCAACCAATGAAGCTATTCAGAGGACAGAAGCCTATGAATACGCCCGGTCACTGGGGGCCCAGAGTGGCCCCCTGCCTGACTTCCAGGTGAGCAGGCGTCCCACATGAGCTGGTGGTCAGTGCTGACCAGCTTTGGGTTGTTTAGGGTTTTTGAGTTCTTATGCAAAAAATGATGTAATTTTTGGGAAATCTTCTTGGGAAGACATTTGATCTATAGTGCTCAAAAAGCAAACCATATAGAATTGAGAAATTTTGTTTGCATTTTGGTTCTTAATATTCTAAACATTACAAACCTTCAGTACTTGGTTTTAAGAAGTTTTATATCAGCTATTTTTAGTATTTGGGGAAGGAAGGTGTTATCTGACACAGCATAGTGTGTGTGTGTGTGTGTGTGTGTGTAGAACACATCTAAAGCACTAGTAGAGATGCTTCTGGTACGTTTGCAGCCGCATGGCGGGCTGTGGTCTCAGGGTGTCTCTCTGAGTGTCACTCTTGTTATGAGCCTGGTGGCTCTGCTACAGGTGTTGGGGGAAAGCAGAGCAAGTTTCTCAAAAGCTTAGTTGTTTACTTGGATCTTAAAGCATCCCAGGGAATGGAGGCTGGTTGCTGTTAGGCATGACAGGGAACGCTGCGGGACAGCTAAGCTTTGTTTTTTTGTTTGTTTTAGGTGTTTAAATTCATCTACTCTTGCCGCCTGGCCGAAATGGGCCTTGCCACACAAGCCTTTCATTACTGCGAAGTGATTGCTAAAAGCGTCCTGACGCGGCCCCACGAGTATTCCCCAGTGCTGATCAGCCAGCTGATTCAGGTCCGTCTCTTTGCCTTCCCCACGGCACCTACTGACTGGGCCGCTGAGGCACATTGGGATTGCTGGGCTCGGGATGGCCTGGTGACTTGGACACTCGTTGTAGTGGACACTCGGAACCTACTTCTTGGCTGGATGAAGATCTTGAAACGTGCTTGGGCAGGGATGCTGTGTTTTGCATCTTAGCATGGGGATTCTCAGGCACTCGTGCCAGTACAGAAATTTGGCAGTAAGCTTCAAAATCAGAAGGACTTGTCTCCAGGACATTCCTATTTTGAGGCAATTTAGTCTGGTGGTTAAGAGCTTAAGCTTCTGGAGTCTGGAGCTTGACTGCGCCACTGTGAGCCCCACTCTGACCCGTGAAATGGGGCCACGAGGCCGCCAGGAGCCCAATGAGAAGTACACAGGGCAGGGGCAGAAAGCACTGGTGGGAGCCTGGCACGTGGCGGCCAGCAAGGCTGGGTCAGGTGTTTCCCCTCCCCCCGCTAGCTCCATTTTTGGAAATGTGCTCGTGTGATAGCTACAGAAATTTATTTTGGAAATTTTAAGACCTATGTCATAGTACAAAGAATAATTAATGAGTCCTTATGGCCTCGACCCCCAGCATCACCAGCTGCTAATACAAGGCCAAACTTGTCTGTACCACCCACTGCCCCCTGACTTCATCCCCCGCTGCCCCCACCGCACCCCCAACTCCTAATCAAAGAATACGTACATTCCGGGTCAGTTCAGCATTTTGACGAGTAAAGTCGAGTCTGCGTGATCAGATGGTGGCCGCAGGAGCTGCTGATAGCATGCGCGTGGCTGGGGGCTCGCCTGCAGTGACCTCATGGGCAGGTTGTTTCTAATCACCCAGTGTCATCTGTGTTGGGCATGTCATGTAAGCACGCTTCAGAAACATGTATGCGACTAAGTAAAGCTTTATCTCTAATTTAACACCGAAGCTGCATTTGTTTGAGTAAGGTATGTTTTGAAAATGGTTTTGCTGGCCATCACCTGGTTGTAACTGGGTCTTTGTTTTTCGTGTGTGTCTAGGTAGCTTCCCAGTTACGACTCTTTGATCCTCAGCTGAAAGAGAAGCCAGAAGAGGAATCTTTTGTGGAGCCTGCTTGGTTGGTTCACCTGCAACATGTGGAGAAGCAGATCAAGGTACAGTGTTTGCTTTTACAACAGGACAGCCTTCTCTTAGGACTTGGCACAGAGACATTTGACAAGGTGGTTTTTGTCTCTGTTGTTTTCACACCGAAAGTATTCAATCTAAACAATATAGTCATAAAGTTTGCCTGTCGTTAGAATTTCCTAATTCCCAGAATGGGGCTTAGTGGCGTAACGCTCTCCTGCAGTAGCGACGGTGGCTGGGGCTGGGGAGAAGGCTGTTGCCGTGAGCCGCAGGCCGCCAGACGTGCGTCCACAGGCTGGACTTGGTTCTCCTTTAGGAGGGGACTGTGGTGTGGAGTCAGGATGGAGCCTTCCCCCAGCAGTGTCCCAGCACGCCCAGCTCTGAGGTGGGACAATTGGATGGTCCAGGACTCGGTCAGCAGGCGGACCTGGAGACTGATAACCTGCTGCTGGTGGTGCCTGCACCCAGCACCGATCAGCTGAGCCAGGGTGTGCGGCTGCTGCCTTCAGGTGAGCCCAAGCTCCCGGCTGGCCGGGCAGGCGCCTGCGCACCTTGCCGGGGAACTGCTGTGCGCATGGGACGCTTGTGTTTTGCTGCCAGGAGAACCAAGAATGACAGTGGTTTGGGCAGCTCCTCTTCTTCTTCTCCTCACGTGTCCTCTCTTGGGGAGCCCGTCAAGTTCATGGCTGCAAATTCCCATATGCTGATGACCCTGCCATTCCCACCCCAGCCAGCCCTGTGTCCTGGACGCCAGCTGTGTCCTCAGCCTGCCCACACACTTCTCAGGGGCCCCTCAAACGTGCCGTCTGGACTGGGGCCCTCCGCAGGCACTGGATGCAGCCTGCGCCTCCTCATCCGCCCGTTTCAGGAAGGGCAGCCCTGATTCTTCCAACAATTGGGGCCCAAACCTCCTCTCATTCGACCTCTAGTTTGTCAGTAAATCTCGTCAGCACGTCCTACCCACGTCACACCCTCCCTGCCTGCCTGGATGGGCACCCTTCCTTCCCCACCCGCCTCCTGCATTTACCCCAGACTCATCTGAGGACAGGACAGGCTCTGCACAGTGCCCGCGCCCTGCAACCTCCTGCACTGCCCCTCCCATTTCGTGCTCCAGCCGTGTCTGTGACCCAGGCCACTGCCACCTCCCCTCCTGCCGTCCACCCCTCTTCATCCGTAGATGCCCTGTCACCACTCCCCAGCCAATTGTTCTTCTTAGCTTTTATTTTATCTTATTTGGCTCATCCAACCCCCACCTCCCCGAGCAGGACTCCGCGTCTGTCCCGTTGATGATGTGTCCGGTGCCCAGCATGGTGCAGGCAGGCAGCAGCTCTCCCTGGTTGTGTGTTGAGTTGGAGGGAGGGGGGTGAATGAATGAGAGTGGCCTGTTGGACTTCTGGTAGTGGAGGAGAGGAGTCAGTGCGCATAGCAGAGCTGTGTGCCCAGCGGCCATTCACCAGCTTGCATTTGGGTGTTGCAGTAGACTGGAGCCTGTGCCTCCCCTCGTGCTTGGTGACGTGCACACGCATCCATCCTGCCCCCGACCCCTAGGAAGTAAATGTTCTGCTTTTCTCCAAACCCCTGATGGGGTGGTGTTTTCAGCACTTTGTGCTTTGGTTATTGGATCTCCCACCCCTTAATGAAAGCAAGGTGGCTTTCACTCGGGTTATTTCACTCGAAATAACTAGTAATAAATGTGTTTAGTGTACGCCAGTCAGCTCCTTCTAGTGACCGGAGTTAACCTCTGTAACCTTTGACCTCTTCTCCACTGCCCCTGTGCAGCTCCACAGACGCTCTCCGATGGCCAGTTGGCCAACCCTGCCAGGGTGCCGATGTTCCCGGTGCTGCCGCCCCCAGGCCCCCCCGAGCCAGGTCCTGGCTATGGACTGCCAGGGTCTGCACCTGGCTTCCCAGAGCCCTCCAGGCCTGATCCTGCAGCTCTGTACCCAGGGCCTGGCCTGCCACCTGGCATAGCATCTCTGCAGGAGAGTAGACAACTCCCGGAGTCCAGGAGCACAGACCCAGGTGGGTCTGCCAACATGCTGTCCTGGGAGCATAGGGGGAATTGGGGGGAGAGACTGAAGTCATCTGGGCTTGGAACAAGTTATGTTGCCTTAATGTAGACCAAAAATCCTGGTTACAGACTGAACGGGTTAAGAATCTGACTACAGTAGGAATATTAATACTAGTTTCTTTCGTGACTTGGCTTTTTGTTATAATGTGAGCCTACATGACCATTCAGAGCATGACAGAATGACCTGGCTACTCCCAGGGTCTGTCTTCAGATGGTGCTTCTGAGGTCCTTGTGAGGTGTACAAGTGGAGTTGTGATCGTCTATCTGGAGGTGGATTTGGTGGATCTGATCTCTGGTCTGTGCCTGTCTTTGTCTGTTTGGACAAAGCAAAACATAAGCCAGGCTTTAAAAAACAAAATAATTTCCAAATATTTGGGAAAATTTTCAGTGTTGGTTTCTGAAAACAACACTGGTGAGCCCAGGAAGAAGCTGGTATGTTCCCTGACTTGTGTGTCACAGAACATCCTGCTTCCTTCTGTTCCACGTCCAGTGGCACTGGGGTCATGGTTGCCCTCTTTCCCGTTGACAGGGACACTGCCACAGGAGCCGCCTGTTGGAAACTCACTTTCGGAGCTAAGTGAAGAGGATTTTGGTGGAAAATTTGCTAATCTGGTACTTCCCACGTATTTTAACTGTTTTCCATGAAGTTCATTGAATAGGTACCCAAACTCCTTGTTCAGGTGTACATAGAGAAATAATAAAGATGACAAAATTATTTTTTAAATTGTTTCTTAAAGAGGAAATGCTTCTAGATAGTTTTAATCCTTAAAATATGAAGAGTTGGTGAAAATGTTGGTAAGGAAAGACCGGGGAAGAGAGACTTCAGTAGTGTAAAAATAGTTGCTTTAACTAAGTAGAAGAAATACCCAGATATAATGAAATCCCTTACTAATTTTAACTTTTCCAAAATGGAGAACTTTCTTGATTTCTATACCTTTTCTTCTACCATAGAATTTCTAACATTTTCACTTTTTTCCTAAAATTGAGTTTCATTTCACCAGACATATTTGGTATCAATACCTCTTCTCTTTACCCTGATCCTAACCAGGAGGGACAGCTATTTTCATACAGCCTGCATTCTGGAACCTTCTTTACGGGAACCCAGCTCTTTATGGCCATCCAATCAGTAGGCGATTGCTGTAGTTTAAACTTTCATTGTATATGTTACCAAAATAGTCTGTCCCTGGGACAGTAAAAAAGAGGGTTTAACTGCATTGAGAACAATGTAAGTGCACATTGCCCAGCCCTGCCCAGTCTTGTCCTGGGTGCAGGTGCGTGTTCTACTTCTTCCAGCCGGCAGTTCCCACGGACGCCGGAGTCTGCATTCTGAGTACCCCACACTCCCGAACAGGGCTGCTTGTTAAGTACGGCAGCTCTTGCCCTGGCCAGGCGGAGGCTCCCGGGCACCCCGTGGCAGGGGCTGCAGGGGCTGCATTCCTCAGTCCCCTCCCTGCTCTGGTCACTAGGATCAGCTGACCTCGCGGGGATGTTTGGGGGAAGCTGTGTGGGCAGGTGCTTCCCCCGCTCTCCTCTGGGTCCTATATGAGGAGCCCCAGGAGAGCCTGCTTCCGTTGTCGCCTTGGGACAGGACCCCTCGAGAACAGCGCAGGACTCAGAGACCCCCGCAGGATGGGATCGTGCTAACTTGGGTTCTGCGCAGCCTCCTCTGTCTCTGACGCCTGCTCCCGAAATGAAGAGACCTGGACAAGCTGTCAAGAAAGAAGTCAAAGAACCTAAGAAGGTAAAGCACAGCCCACCCCTAGCGTTCGCGTCCCGCTGGGCAGGGAGGGCCGGGCAGGTTCTGAGCAAGCAGGCTCAGCTTCCCAGAGGCAGCTCTCCTCGTACGCTGGAGGCAAGGGAAAGGCATTAGTTTCTTGGTTAATTAAACCAAACATTTAAAATTCTTTTTATACACACAGTCAAGTGTGTAAAGTGTACAACAGTGTGGTGAGCATGTATATGTTTGTACACACATGTAACCACCACCCACGTCAGTATGAGGACACCTCCAGGCCCCCAGTTCCCCCATGGTGACTTCCTGTCGACCCACCCCGGAGGGTGACCAGAGGGGTCAGAGGGCAGCAGTTGGTTTGTTCTTGTTGTGTCGGTGTCTGCTGTAAGCCTGTGCCACAGTTTCCTTTCTCCCAGTAATAGACATTTGGATTATTTTCAGTTTGGGGACATTATCAATAGAGTTAGAGTGAGCATTCTTGTCTGTATCTTTCGGTGAGTGAATGTACTCATTTCTCTTGGGTATGTGGCAAGGAGTGGAGCTTTTAGGTCACAGGATAAGTGTCTGCTCAGCTTTTGAGGACACTGCTGAACAGTCTTCCTAAATGGCTGTGGCAGGTTGCACTGCCAGCAGCGGAGGATGACAGTCCCAGCCATTCCACGTCGCCAGCCCTTAGGCCTTCAGCACGTTGCTGGGTTGGAGGTATTTCCCCGCTGAGTCATGGTGCTGAGCACCTTGTTCTGAGCTCATTACCGTCTCTGCTCTTCTGTGTAGTGTTTGTTCCAGTCTCTGTACACTTTTTAACATTTTTATTTAAATGTTAAATAAAAGCTGTGTTGCTCAGGCTGGTCTTGAACTCCTGTCCTCCTGCCTCTGGAGTAGCTGGGATTACAGGCGAGAGCCGCAATGCCCCCCTTGTCAGTTTTCAGTTGGGTTGTTTCAGTGCCTTGCGGGAGGCCTCGCTGCACTGTGGGTGCGAGTCCTGTTGTTAGGTGTGCGTATTGCGAACATCCTCCCGTCTGCACCTTGCCTCTGGACTGCCAGTGGTGCCTTGTAAAGAGCCTGGTTCTTCATGCTAGTGGAGTTCCTTTATCAGGTTTTTCTTTGATGGCTACTGTCTTAAAAATAAGCACACATTTAATTCAAAATGTGTGTGAATTGTGAGATAAAACGTGACACTTCAAATAGGTTTTAAGCAAACAGACTATTCCAGATCTCAGGTATAAGTTTATCTGCTCAGTAAACTTCATAGAGAAACAGAAGTGAGAGTGTGTAGGTAGCTACTGATGCTTTTTTCTTTTTTTTAATTAGAAATGAAGTACAGCATGTGAAGAATAAAGTAAATTCCCCCAACACCCATGTTCTCCCAGCATGGGAAACGGGGGACTTTGTTGTGTGGGACCCCACACTGCCTTCCTCAGCCTGCCTTCCGCTCCGTGGAGCGGGAGCATGTGCAGGCTTCGTCTGTCCGTGTTTAGACATGGAAAGCTCCTAAAGGCATATTATTGGTCTGACTTAATTATGGCAAAATGCACATACGTGAAATTTACCACCTTAGCCATTTTTAAGCGCACAGTTGAGTGGCGTTGAGCATTCACGTCCACCTCCAGTGCTTTTTCATCTTTCCAAACTGGAACTCTGTCCGCCCGAGACGCTGACTCCCTGTTCCCCTCCCGCAGCCCCTGGTAACACCCATGCTCCTTCCTGTCTGTGTGGGTCCGACAGCTGTAGGGACCTCAAGGAAATGGATCATGCAACGTTTATCTTTTTATGTCTGGCGTATTTCACTGAGCATAACGTTTGCAAGGTTGTTGTGATGGTTTTTATATTTAGAGTGAATCCTGGTTCTCTCGTTGGCTACCTGGGAAAAAAAGGACAGAAGCGTATTTGCCAGATGACAAGAACAAATCGGTGAGTATCATAAAATATGCACAGTGGGGAGCGGGAGGAATTTTAATGATTTGTCAGTCACTTTCAGGACAGACCTGAGTAGATGTTTTCTGAAGTTTGAAAGTGTCATAATTTATCAGATTCTAATACTGTTTAGCTTCAATCTACTGATTATTTTTCCTTTTTAAAATCTTGGCAGATTGTTTGGGATGAAAAGAAAAACCAGTGGGTGAATTTAAATGAACCGGAAGAAGAGGTAAGTTACGATTTCAGTTATTATTGGGCATTATTAGGCTGTAAGTGGAAGGAAAAGCCTTTCCTGCGCCTATACTGTGCGGGGTTTTGGCACTCCTTGTGGAGCATCCTGTGGAATGTCCCGGGGGTGTCTGGGTGCGGAGTGGATTTCTGAAGCTGTTCCTCCCTCTGCAGAGGAAGGCCCCGCCCCCACCTCCAGCTGTGTCTCCCAAGGCTGCGCAGGCCTCGCCCGCCGGCCCCTCGGGGGTGAATGTGTTCTCTAGGAGAGCAGGTGAGCTCCCTGCGGCAGAGTGCAGTTGGAGAGATACGGGGCTTTAGCCCTTGTAACGGGTACGAGATGGCATTTGTCACACTGCAGAAGGCGATGTCAGTGTCATGAAGATGAATCCTTGGGGGGAAGGGTTTAGCCCTTGTAACGGGTACGAGATGGCATTTGTCACACTGCAGAAGGCGATGTCAGTGTCATGAAGATGAATCCTTGGGGGGAGAGTCCAGTTCTGCAGAGTATCAGATACCCCGCAGCACACCATCCATCGGTGCTGATGAACTGCGGGCACGGAGTGTCCGATGAGTCAGAGCAGAACTGGAGACGTGGTGGCAGGAAGCAGGAAACCTCCCTGGGGGCAGGAGCCCACACAAAGCTGCCCGGCAGAGAGGCGCCCTCTTCATGGTCAGGCCACGGGTGGCTCCCAGGGCATCCTGCTTGCTCCTCCTCTGCCGCAAGGGAAACGGAGCTGTTGGAAGCCTGAGGTCACTTCCTGTACGGACCCAGTTTGCTTCCCCTCCCTCCTTGTAGCCGGAACTAGAGCTCGCTACGTTGATGTTCTGAACCCGCGTGGGACCCAGCGGAGTGAACCAGCGCTTCCTCCCGCAGACTTTTTTGCTCCACTGGCCCCGCTCCCTATTCCTGCTAGCTTCGCACCAAACCCAGGTAGGCAGGACCTGAGCGAGCCCCGGCGTGCCAGCCTTCTGGCTTCCTGACCTTTGACCTTCTCTCTTTTTGTGAGTCTCTGGCCTAAATCTCCCTTTAAAAGAATGACCTGACCAGCATGCAAAGAACCCAAAGTTTGTGCTTTTTTTCCCCCATTTCTTTACCTTTTCCTCTGTGAGTATACGACGTGAAACTCTTCTTCTTGGGGTGTTTTAAATGAAATCCCAGCGATGTTCTGGACAGAATGACGGCCTCCTGCACTCTCGTTCACAGATGCAGAAGAGCTGCAACTTGCAGACGGGGCTGGCGGGGAACGGCAGGCTCCAGCCGGGGGCCAGGCCAGTCCAGAGGTGAGCAGTGCAGCAGGAAGTGGGGAAGGCACCCAGTGAGGACGTGCCTGCCAGTCCTGCCCAAGATGGGCTCCTGCCTTCTGCGTATTGGCGTCCAGTCTGTACACGGATAACGTTCCATCCGAAACGTTTGACGCTCGTGTGTGTACAGACGGAAAGCAGAGTGGAGGTTGCCAGGGGCTGGGGGAGGGGAACAGGGAGCTGCTGTTTAAGGAGTATGTAGTTTAGTTGGGGAAGATTAAAAATTTCTAGAGATGGTTGGTGGTGATGGTTGCACAACAGTGTGAATGTACTTAATGCCACTGGACTGTGCACTCAGAAACGGTCACAATGGTAAATTTTATGTGTATTTTACCACAATAAAAAAATTTTATAAAGTTACTCTAACTTAAAAAAAGGAGAAATTACCTACTAGTAATAAAAAATAAAGTGTATCTTCACCTAAAAAAACAAACGAAATCCCATGTGAAGTCGAACAGCTCAGCCCAGAGTCTCTGAAGTTGGATAGGCCCAGGTCTGATCCTTGTTCTCCACTCATTAGTAAATGCCTGTTTTGTTTACTGTTTAAAGTGTGGGGTGGTCACTTAACCTCTCTAAGCCTCAGTTTCCCCCTCTGTAAAATGGGAATAACAGTAGTACCAAATGGCAAAGCTGTCGTGGGCCCTTGAGGACTGTGCAGCACATAGTAGGTGCTCAGCAGTGAGCTGTTGGGGTCTGGAGCTTACAGGACAGTGCGAGTGGGTCGCCACGGGGAGATGCTTTCTTTTCATGACTTCTCACCACAGAGCATTTTACGTGGAAGTGGGTGTTTGTAACCCGGGCCAGAGGAATGGGTGACTGTTTTTCTGCCTGGTGTGAAAGACTTTAAATTCCCTGGGATTTGGTAGTTGCTGCATTTCTTGTTTTTCTCTGCAGGTTTTAAGTTCCGCAGCACTGCACCCTGGCTCTGAACTCCCAGCCCCGCGACCGGACTGTTCCCAGGGAGGGGAGGTAAGGAACACCATGCCCGTGGCTGCCACGGCTCAGTTTTATTCTCCAAGTGCCTCTTCCTTTAAAAATGGATGATAATGGGCAGGAAAAGTCAGTTTAGAAATGAAAACACGTCACAGTGTTGTATTCCTAGAAAAAAATTGCGATTGTTTGAGCAAAACTGTTTAGGACCTCCAAATAGGGCATGAGGGGTTTGAGGTGACCGTGGTAAGTCACCCCCAACACAGCATGAAATATCTGAAATTTCGTGATGCCATAAGGTAAAGCTGGCTTAGGGCAAGGGCTGGACAGTTTCCCCCAGCCTTACCCCAAAACTAATGGTTATTTCTTAATAACAACATCATATTAAAATAGAAATTTTAAGCTAACTCTGGCTTTTTCCCCTTTTGAATTGTATCAATTCTAATGGCATCAAAAAGCTTTTGAAATTGAACTGACAGCTTGGACATGCATGTTGATTTTCCTGTCTGTGTTTTGTGTGTGTTCTTGCTGTTTTGTAGCTTTCGCGCTGTAGTTCAATGAGTTCATTATCACGTGAAGTAAGCCAGCATTTTAACCAGGTACCTGTGGCTGGCGGCTCCCACTCACCTTGAGGATGAGTTGTGTCGCTTTGTGTTTAAGAGTGCCGGAGCGGGCGCGTCGTGTGTGCTGTGCAGCCGCCCCACCCGCTGTCTCACGCAAACACCACGTGGCCAAGGATGCAGTGTTCCTTTCTTTAAATGGCCTTAAAGGGATTCTGTTGTTAAATATCAGATGCCTTGATGATTGAATTGACCCCAAATGCTCACAGAAACGTTGCTCTTTCTCAATTGGTTTCCAAATGAACGGGCCTGGGGTGCAGCCTCACTGTGTGGGCGTTCCTGGGCCAGGATGCTCTCCTCTGGGAGGAGGGGTTCTTCTTTCTGATGAAGCATGGCAAGGTTTGTTTGAGGCCAGTGAGAGTGGCAGTGACAGCGTCTTGCAGCCAGTCTGGGTGGGGACGAAGGAATACTCCATCTTCTGTGTGTACCATGCGACTGAGCCGTGTCCAGTGGCTCAGCAGAAAGGCTTGACACGACAGTGCTGCCTGCACATTGGAACGCTGGGCTTCAGAGCTGGGTACTCGAGGTCTGAAGTAATCAAGAAACCTACTAACTGCTTAGACTGACACTGATGTGACGTCCCAGTGCTACGCACTCCTTATCTTTGCATGTTCCCGTGTCTGAAGCATTTTACTCTGCATGTTGCTTTTATTTTTACCATTTCTATGATCCATTAAATAATTAAAGCCAGTATTGCAAGCAGTATCTTTGACCTGCTTCTGTCGCTTACTTAGAAGTATCCTAAATCCTCACTTAGAAATGGGCTCTGTGTCCGTGATTGAAACACCAGCTGTCGTGCAGTACAGCCTTGCTGAGGTGACTTCTCTGTGGTTCTCAGGCTCCTGGCGACCTCCCCACTGCAGGAGGCACCGTGCCCTTCTACAACCCTGCTCAGCTGGCACAGGTGAGTGGCCCTTGTCTTCCTCCACGTGTGACACCAGCTCGCTTGCTGACTTCCCGACCCAGTGCTCGGTGACTCTCAGCGTCCCTTCCCAGACTCCCTGCATAATGGGAATGGCGCGCCACCGAGCGACGGCCCACGGGCGTGCTGGGAGAAGCAGCGCCCTCTCCCCGTCCCGCCACCTCTGCCTCTCCAGAGGCCGTCACTTGGAGCTCCTCTAGCCGACCTGGGTACTCAGCCCCCCGTCACCCAGGTGACTGCGTCGGCGCTGCTCCTTGGCCTTTGGGCTCAGGCTCCTGCTCCTCCCTCACCCTGGGGCGGAGTCGGACTCCTCTGCTGCTGCCTTTCTTGGTCATTCCGTTTGTCTTGGCCACACACACCCCCCACAAGCTGCTGCTTTTGTTTTATGTTTTTCTTTTTTTATTTTTTGTTTCCCAGCAGCTTCTTGACAAAAAGGTGCACAGGTGAGTTTGTAGAGACCCTTCCCGTCTCAAAATTCCTTTATCCTACCGGTGTGTTCGGTCGATTGTGTGGCTGGGTAGAATTCTTGGGCAGAAATCATTTTCTTCAGAACGGAAGATGGTTGTACATTTCTGGTGCCAGCTCTAGCCGAGGTTCCAGGACCTTCTGCGTGCAGTTCCCTGCAGGGTCCTCTTTGCGTTCTCTTTGGAAGCCTGAAGGGGCTTCTCCATCCCCAGGGCTGTCTGACTCCCTCAGGGTGTGCCCTCGGCCACTGCTGGCCTGGGCGCACACACTTCAGGTGGGGAATGTTTTTGAATGTTCCCTCTGGTTTTCCTTCCTGAACCTTCTCTTTCCTCGCTCTGGTTTCTTGCCTGTAGAGAACAGACTGTCTGCCAGTTTAGGGGAGCTGAGAGCGGGCAGCAGTCTGGGGGTGTCCTGGCACTCAGCCCCCACTGCCATGCCAGTCTGCCCGCAGCGGCCTGTGGGCCGGCCTCACGCCTCTTGACTGCAGTCCTGCCACGGGCCGCACTCCCTGCCCTGGTCCTGCAGGGCTGCTGCACCCCCGTCTGCTGCCTGGGCCGGCTCTTGGTTTTCAGCTTCAAGATTCGGTTGTTTTCTTCCCTCCTGTTAACCTTTATCTTACAGTTTGCCTTTACAAAAATCCCTTGGCTTTGACCTCGGGTTTCGAGAGGGAGCAGAGGCTGTACCTGGTGTCCCTGCAGCAGCAGGCCAGGCACAGGCCACCGTCCCTCCCTGGACTCACTGAACACTCAGCAGGCCAGCACTGCAGAATTGGCCTCAGGTCTAAGAGCCCTGACAAAACCAAGGCACCTCCTGTCCGCCGTGATAGCAGACGCTGCTGGCAGACGAGTCAGCACTTTTAAGGGAGCCTGACTTGGTGCGGACTTGTCTGTTCTCCTGGGCTTGCAGGACAGAAACGCAGCGTTCCACTTGCCGACGTCAGCAACCTATGCGGTTACCACATAGACCAGCGCTCTGCGGCATCGTCCCTGGGCATTGTCCACCCTGGTGGACATGCAGAGATCAATATTATTCATTTCTTTTCAGGCCTCTGCCACCTCTGGGAGCTCAAGGCTGGGGAGGATTGGCCAGAGGAAATACCCGACATTGAACTAGAGCTGTCCCTGTTTGGGGTTTGCATTTGGAACCCTGAGAAGACTGTTCTCCACCAAGAACCCAACTGCCTATCTGTGGCCTTGCTCCTGTTCCCAGACAGGGCAGTAACTCAAAGCTGGCCACACTCTGCAGCTCCCTCTCCTCACCCCCGTCTTGATGAATTATTTCAGAAATTAACCCCACCGTTCCTTTCAGATGCTGGATGGAAAGAGTGAATCTCTGACTCAGAGTCTCTCACCGAAAACAATGTTACTTAAGTCATTTCAGATGATTTAGGATATATTCTCAGTCATTTAAGAATATTCCATTCAGTGAATCTAGACTTGTTTGCTGCAGGAGGGCAATGCGTCAGTAACCTGGGGCCTCTCTCAAAACTCAACTGTGAATTGTTGCCCTGTTAATCCCAGGGCTCCTTTAAGATGTTGGGGGAAAGAGTGAATGTGTGACTCAAGAGGGAGACACGGCCACCTGCCCTGCAGCCAGGGGCAGCTCTGCCCTAACCATTTCTGAGCCTGCAAGAATGAAAGCTGCGTTCACAGGCAGCACCTCAGCAAAGCGTGGGGTTCGTTTGGCAACAGTTCACAGCTAGGTTTCGAGAGCGGCTCTGGTTACTGAAGCAAATTTCTCTCCTGTAGCAACAGCCTCATTCCACTTTCTGTGGCCTAATTAGGACCGTGGGTGATTTCATGCACCCGGAAGACAGGCACTGCCCCTCCCCGCCACGAGGTGCGGCTCAGCGGTTAGGAAAGAGCCCCAGAGCACTGGGCTGGCTCGGAGTGATTGGCCACTGTTAGAACTGTGACCGAAAGAGACCTGATTTTTATTGCACACATAAGTAGTCTGGTGAGTCTCACGTCAGTGTGCCCCCTGGGTGGGCACACTCTTTGAGGAGCGCTGCACCTTCTCAAGAATGGTTTCCATAGTTCGACTGGATGACCGGCTTTCTCTCACCTGGGCGTCATCATTTGAGGATTGGTGACATCTTGAAGAAAGTGGCTTATACAGTTTCTTGCCAGCAGCTCTGGAACCTAAGAGCCCTCCCGCTGCTCCTTGCTGACCCGGCCGTGAGGACCGGCCTGGGGAAGACCTCCGCTCAGCGGACCCAGAGCTTCAAGGCTTCCTCGACTGTTCTGAAAACTGTTCGTGTTCTTGTTAAGACTAAAGAGACTGAAAAAAAGAAAAGATTTAAATATTTATAAAAATCAGTAGGTAATAATTTCTGTAGGCTCTGCTGGGGGGACGTAAGCAGTTAGGTATTTTAAATTTTAAATTTGAATGTAGAAATTGTAGAATGCGGAATTAGCACAGGCCCTTCCCAGTTTTCTGTTTCACTTGATCATCTAGGAAAGACCCAGACTGTTTTCCAGGATGTTCCACAGACCTGTCTGACTGGATCCATTTGTTCTTGTCTCTTTGAGAAAGGCCTGTCCCTGTGGATGGGCAGCCCTGTGTCCCTGGGTGAGGTCCTGTGGTTCCGGGACCTCCTCCAGCCCAGCCCTGCGGCTGTTCTCTGGTGGACTGCTCACCACTTTTGATTCAAGAAGCTTCCTGCAGGTGGGAGCTGCTATTTTTCCTAAATGCAAATTGTTACACTGCAAATTGTTGAATAAAATATTTTGCGCTCTCAAGCACTTCATCCCTTTTGTTTGTTGGAAGCCGGTGGGTGCAGGTGTCCGGCAGGCAGCCTGGCACACTCCTCCAGGCCTGGCTGGGGCTGTGGGGGTGGGGGCGGGGCAGGGCGGGCTGCC
>CM052443.1:127503282-127561234 GCA_028533085.1 Varecia variegata
GAAGAGGCGGCGAGGTGACCCCGGGGTGCAGGGGTGGGGCGGGTGGGCGCGGGGCCGGGGTGCAGGTCTCGGGCGGGGTGGGCGCGGGGCCGGGATTCGGGGCCGGGGCCCGGGCGCGGTCGTTGCCCCGCCTGCCCTCGCTCCGCCCCGAGCGGCCGTAGGGGAGCGGGAGCGGGGTCGGGGTCGGGGCCCACCGCCGGCCGCCGCCCGCTTCCTCTACGCAGTGCGCACCGTCTGCGAGGCGGGCGCCCACCTGCCCCACGGTCGTCCTTAGGAGCGTTAAATGCGCCTGAGGGAGCCGTGGGCCCTGACCGCGGGGTTTTCCTTTAGGGATTGCGGGGACTCCAGGGCATCCAGCCATGCAGCAACGGCGCCTGTCCCTTTGGGACCCGCTCAGGCCTGAACAGGAGCCGCTGCCGAGTTTCTTTTCTGTGCTGCGCCCGGTGACCTCTGACCTCGTATCCCTGACACTGTGTGTTGCCCGCGGCCCAGGGAGGCGGCCTCGCCAGGGAGGGTCAGGCTGTGGCCGCCCCTGAGGGCTGGCGAGGCGGCCCGACCATGCCGTCCGAGTCAGTGTGCCTGCGACCTCGCCAGCAGCCTGAAGGCAGGATGCTCAAGGGACAGCTTCCAAGCTCCGACAAAGACCTGGCACAGAGCTCCAGCCCGGGGTCCCCGCCCTCCACCGCCTGTCGGGGCCTGGAGAAGAGCCCCGTAATTCCTTTCAGCATTCCGGCAAAACTTAGCAGTGGGGACCCACAAGCGGAGGCAAAACCCATTGCCCCGCAGCCCCCGGCCAGGCCCAGGCTGGAGCGAGCCTTGTCCCTGGATGACAAGGGCTGGAGGAGAAGGCGTTTTCGAGGCAGCCACGAGGACCTGGCAGCCCATAATGGGGCCAGTCCCTCCAGGGGCTCCGAGCAGAGGGAGGCACCCCCAGGCCCCAGCCCCAGTCTCTCCCCACCCTGCCTGAGCACCTCCTTGCAGGAAATCCCCAAGTGCCGCAGGGGCCCGGGCAGCGAGGGAGGGAGCCCATCTCCGGTGGGTAAGCGTCTCTCCGGGGTGCTCAGCGGCTCCCTGGACCTCCTACACAGAGATGAGCTCTGCACGGCGCGCTCCCCCAGGTTGGCCGGCCTGCTTCCCCCTCGCCCACCGCCCGCCATGGACCTGGACATCACCTCCGACTCCCTGAGGACAGCAAACAAGGTTGACTCAGATCACGCCGACTACAAGCTCCGCGTGCAGACCAGGCTGGTTCGGGCCCACAGCAGCCTGGGCCCTGGCCGGCCCCGGAGCCCCCTGGCCTGCGACAGCTGTTCCCTTCGCTCGGCCAAATCAGCCTTCAGCCTCCTGGCGCCCATCCGCACCAAGGATGTCCGCAGCAGGTAGGCTGGGTGCGGGGCGTGTCGTCCTCAGTCTCTGTGTTAACGTTCAAGGCAGGCTGCACGAGAGCCGCGTGAGTGCGTGGTGACAGTGTTAAGATACATCAGCAGAGTAAAGCGAGTCTACCCGCAGCCACCCCCGCGCGTCATTCCAGAACTTTCCTTGTGTGTTTCAGAATCATTTGTGGGTATGAGGTGCCTATAAAAATACGTCATCTTGACTCGATAGATAGATGAGATCCAGTGCTGCATGCTATTCTGTATCTTGCATTTGCTTTCTCGTTCTCACTTTGTCTTCCTTGCCAGCGTGCGTGCCTCCGCCCCGTCGTCTCCGCTGCGGCAGTGATGCCGCGGGTGCGCCGAGCCGGCTTTCATGCCACCCCTCTGCCCACGGCACCCGTGTCGGTGCGCTCCAGCTGTTGCGGGAAGGGATGCTGTGGCCAGCCGCTGGGGAGGGCTCCTGGGGGGCACGTGCGGTGTTTTCCAGATGGATGGGTGGACATGAACTTGGCCGGGCCCAGGGGCAGTGACTGTGAGAGCTCCCCAGAGTCCACTCACTCCTGGGGAGAGGAGAGCAGCCAGGCCTGGCTTCCTGGGACCACCCCGCGCTGTCTGGAACCACAGGCCCTCGCTGTTCCGTGATTAGATTTGCTAAA
Source organism: Varecia variegata (assembly GCA_028533085.1). NCBI lineage: Eukaryota > Metazoa > Chordata > Mammalia > Primates > Lemuridae > Varecia > Varecia variegata. Next base: position 127,505,315 of record CM052443.1, read on the forward strand.
CACGCCATCACAGGTCTGCCGGCCCCTGTGGCTGAGGGGTTCACGTCACGGGAGGATGCACAGGCCTTGGCTTCCTGCACTTGGACTTTCTGTGGCTTTAATAATTAATCCATATTGTTTTTCATAGCTCTAAAAGAACCTGGGTGCTGCCCACGGTGTCGTCCCTCTCATGATTCCCAAACACACACCTCCAGCTCACCTCTCTGAGGCCAGAGCTGTGAATTCACCAGACGGGGGGTTCCACAGACTTTTGAGTTCAGCCCCTCCAAACCCATGACCTCCTCTCCCAAGCCTGGCCTCGTCCTGAGACCATGGGATCTCGGTCTGGGGCCTGTACTGGGCCCCCCTGCTCCCTTCCCTTCCTCCCCTCCCCACGGCCATGGTGGCCAAGTCCCGTCTGTCCAGACGTGTTGGGGGTGGGAGGGAGAGGAGGTGTGGGGTGGTCCCCACGTTGGTGTCCTGGGGCTGCCATAACCAATAACTGTAGACTGAGCGGTTTAAAACAGCAGAACTTGACCCTCTCCCAGCTCTGTAAGACGGGCGTGCCGGCAGGGCTCTGGGGCAGACCCTTCCTCCCTCTCTCGCCCTCGGATCCAGCACCTGCACTCACACTTGGAGAGAACTGTTTCATTGGTTAAAATTATTCACTGCGTGCTTCCTTTTGAATGGTGAGATTTCTTAGTGCATTTAAAGTATTATTACGTTTTGAAAATTATGTGCAACTTACTTAGATATGTCCTTTATGGAAAACGAGAATTCGGTCTCAAAGTGGGATCAAGTTGTTGTTTACAGACAACTGGGAAGCGCTGGGCTGATGGGGCTTCTCACCCAGTTCTCTGCCAAAGAGCCCCCGTTTCCAGACCTTCGGTTTGTTCTAGAATAGAGGTTGGCAAACCTTTTCTGTCAAGGCCAGATAGTATTTTCAGCTTTGTGGGCCAGAGGCCGTGTCCCAGCTCAGCTGCTGTCGTAGTCGGAAAGAGCCACAGACGCCACGGGACAGAGGGGTGGCCGTGTGTCAACGAAGCTCTATACTTAGGGATGAAACTTGAATTTTATATAATTTTTATGGATCACAAAGTACTATTCTTTTTTCTTTTTCAACCTTGTAAGAGTGTAGAGACCATTCTTAGCTCGTGGGCTGTACACAGGCCGTACCTGGCCCTGCTCCTGAACAGCCCTTTGCTTGCCGCCAGGCCTGGAGGGTGGAGGGGGCTTCCCCGCCACCTCCCTCTGGAAGCCGGCTGGCGCCTCCCGCAGAGCACCTGCGCGTGCTGGCGCTGGCCGGGGCGGGGGGCCGCTCTGCTCCAGAGCCTGGACATAGGCCGGTGCCCTTGGCCTTGGCCTGCCACTCCCTGCAGCTGAGCGAACCGACCTCGCGGCTTCCCGAGTAGAGAAGACAGGCAGGGGGCCCCGGGCTTCCAGGCCAGCTGCCGACGGCCCGGGCCCTGCTCACCTGTGGTCTCCGTCGCCTGGCGCTCTGCGGCGGGAGCGCGCTGCGTCCTGACAGCTGGTGTGTGAGCATATCTGTCCTGTTAGGAGTTTGCAAATTTTTGGGGTGAGATAAGGAGGATCCCCGCTCCTGACGTGGTGTACGTCATGTCCTGTGGACGTGCACGTGGAGAGGTGAAGGATTTCTCACGGGTGCCGGTTGGAACACTGGGTGTGGCTTCCGTCGGCGGCCGCGGCTCAGGAGACGGGACGTGCCACTCGAGTTGCTCTCCCCTTCAAAGGACTGTTGGTCCCTGCGTGCGGGAGGAAGGTGTGAGATTTTCCTAGCAAGTTAGGATGAAGAGAGTAGGCCAGAGGTTTGGAAAACGCTCAGGGGTCCCATCGACTCAACGGCGTTGCGTTGACTCCAGGCATCCAGTGCCCCCGGGGACCGCTGTGAAGTGGCAGTAATGTAACAAAATCAAATGCGCACACGAACACACTCACAGTGACAAGAGAGCCAGAAACGGGCCGTTGGAGCTGAGGGGTCCTACCCTTCTCTGGAAGGCGGGTACAGGGGCCGGCTTGGAGGGCGCAGTGGGAGGGGGCACCGGCCCACCAGGTGGGGTGAGCTCGGGGCAGAGGACGGAGCGTTGACCGAGTTGCATGGGTTAGCTCAGCCCCGGGGAAAAGCCGTCCACGTCCCATCGTCTTGAGCTGCCCTCTGTCACCAAAGTGCAGCCTCATCACGTCAGCTCGGCTCCGCTCCCAGGGCTCGTCCTCAACAGACAGGACCAGGGACTGCCCCTGTGGCGGGAACAGGACCGAGATAACCAGGAAGAAGTGACCTTGGAAGACATAGAGGTGGCATCCTTGAGGAGTCGAGAATCTGTCACAGAGTGAACCGAGGAAGGGTCCTGCGAAAGGAGCAGTTGCTCTCGACGCCCAGGACAGGTGCTGCCCCGGCCGTCGGGCTCTGAGGCCGCCGGACAGGGTGTCGTGGAGGACCGCTGAGCCGATGCCATCGGAACCCGCCGTCCGTCCACCCTGGCGTCGCTGGGGCGGGACAGGCAGACGCAGCACGTGACCGGGATGCCCGGTGCCGGTGAGCTTGGGCGTCCTGCCTGGAAATGGGAAAGAACCTGAGGAACACCTGCAGGGGACAGTGGAGGCCCTGCGTGGGGGCGTGGTGCGACTCCACAGGACCGAGGATGTGGCTTCTCCAGCAAGTGGGTGGCTGGGCGGGGCGCGTGGTAGAGACGAGGAGACGCAAGAGACGGTGGGGACATCACCGAGGTCCCGATTTGGGGAGCAGCCTGGCCTCAGCCGGGGTGAAGGGCGGGGGTGGAAGTGGGTTGGAGCAGGGTTCCAGAAGGAGGGCTCCCCGAAAGAAGAGGGGCAGACAGCGCAACTGGGAAAAGCCGGAGGCTTCCGCAGTGAGGGGCATTGGGTGCAGAAGGAAAGCCATCAGAAGGGGCGGCACGGTCACCTGTCTGGAGAGCAGCCGAGACGGGCGTCACCGGATCCGCCTGGGTCAGGGCAGAGACGTTTCTCAGTGGTTGGAAACAAGGTCACTGTAATGTTTCATGGTAGGAGAATGTCATGGGAGATTCTTATTTCAGTGTCTGTATAAATAAAGTTTTGTCGGCACAGCTGTGCCCATCGTGTCAGTTGTGGTGGCTCTTGTACTATAGCGACAGAGCCTAGTGGTTGTGACAGAGACCAGGTGTCCCATGAAGCCAAAAATACGTACAGTCGGCTCTTTCCAGAACCAGCTTGCCAAGCCTTGTGGCAGAAGCCGCTGGTGTGGAGCGTGTCCTGGGCTGGGGCAGGACCGGGCCGGGTTTTTTGGTTTTTGTCACAGGCTTTGAGCATAATTCTATGTGTTTGGCCATTTGTGTGCTTCATCATGTTGCAGTCTGAACGTGGCTTGAAACCGTGGGGTGTCGTGAAGACACGTATGCACACGGGGCCTTTGGACCTCCCGTCCTAGCCGGTCCGGCCTGTGCTGGGCTGCGGGGGGGATCAGAGAGCTGGCCCCTCCCCAGGAGCATGCTGGGTGTACCCTGCTCTGCGTGCACCCCGCTCTGCGTGCACCCCGCCCTGCGTGCACCCTCGCCATCAAAAAAGCCCAAAACGTCACCTTTGTGCCCTTTTTTCCCAGGAGGCAGCCGAGGTCAGTGTAAATCCGTGGTGGGCGTGTGCACGACTGGGAACGGGGCTCACTGTCCCCCAGCGCAGACAGGGCCTTCAGAGAGTCTTGACCCCAGGGGGCACAGCTCCTGCCATCCACGGGCTCTGCTGTTTCCCCGTAGGGGACACTGAGTCCCCAGAGGTGTGTCTGGCACGGCCCCTGCTGTGCCCAGGACTCCTGGGCTGCTGCCGCCCCAAGGTCAGTCTCCTCTCTTCACAGGAGCTACCTGGAGGGGAGTCTCCTGGCCAGCGGGGCCCTGCTGGGGGCGGACGAGCTGGCCCGCTACTTCCCGGACCGGAACGTGGCCCTCTTCGTGGCCACCTGGAACATGCAGGGCCAGAAGGTGAGCGGCACCGGGCTGGGCGTGATGTGAGTGCGAAGGTGGCTCGGGACAGAGGTAGGGTCGCCTGGGGAGCCAGCTCCCTGCGTGGCCTGGGAGGGACAGAGCCCCACGGCTCACCCCCTGCGGCCCACAGCACAGGGTGGTGAGGGTGGGTGAGGGGGTCACACCCTTCCTTTGTGAGGGTCCTGGGTCCCTGACGCCCCCCGCCCCTCCCTGCCCACGTGGCTGCAGGGAGGCCGGGCATGCAGCGGTGAGCCCCAAGCCCGCCGGGATGGCGTCTGTGCTCGCGGGACCAGGGAGGTGTGCCTGGGGGCGGCCAGTGGTGGCTGCCCCGGGGGATACTCAGACGAGGGACAAGCCGTACGGGCCAGGTGCCCAGGTGCCGAGCGGGCATGGCCCGGGGCCAGCGCAGCCTTGGCTGTAGACAAACGGTGGGTGTTAGACAAACTTGTGTTTGGAGAGAGAAACTGAGGCAAGGCTGGCCCACCCAGACCTGGAGCATCTTTGGTGTCGGGCTCCTCGGAGACCTGGCACACTGCTATTCATCGACTGCCAGGCAGATCCCTTCTCGGCTGTGGCCTCGGTTTCCCCCCTTCAGGAGAGTCTCTCAGCAGCACTTCTAGATGGGACACCCGGCCCGGGGGGCGCCTGCTGGCCTCGGCCGACCCCACGTGGCTCTTCTCCCCAGGAGCTGCCGCCAAGCCTGGACGAGCTCCTGCTTCCTGCCGAGGCAGACTACGCCCAGGACCTGTATGTCGTCGGGGTGCAGGAGGGCTGCTCCGACAGGTAGGGCGCGGCTCGTGCCCCCCAAGCCCGCCCAGCCTCCCGCGTCCTGCTGGTGGGCTCTGAGACCCCACGCGCGGCCAGACACGGGCAGCCTCTAAGCCTGGGGTGAACGTGGGAGGCAGTTTCTTCTCAAATGGTGACTGAGAGAATTTAAAGTAAATGATATTTTATTTTTTGTGATCAAATAGTTGATTTTAGAGAAGGAAAGGTAGCCAAGAGCGAGGCTGGTGTTTTGTGCAGCCTGGTGGCCCCCGCGGCCCTGCCAGCCTGCCCGACTCACCCTGGGGGCCTCGTGTGGGCTCCGAGTCGCGACGAGGACGGCAGGGGCCCCTTGTACAGACGCTCCCGAGGGAGGGCTCTGCCTGGCCTGCAGGGGGGCAGGCGGCTGCTCTGCCCGGGGGAAGGAGCCAGGACTGTGACCCACTGGCAGGTCCCGGCTCCTGGCCCTGGAGACCCTCCTTTTGCAAACTGCCCACGACGCCCTCCTCCTGCTCACCGGCCGTTCTCGGTGTGAGGCCGCGAGCCCAAACCGTGGCTTCCCCTGGTGGCTCCTCCCGGGGCGGGGCAGCGGGTCTCGGGGTGGAGCTGGGAGGCCCCGAGTGCCCCCCGCAGCCACGCGTCCCCCCCTGCAGGCGGGAGTGGGAGACTCGTCTGCAGGAGACGCTGGGTCCCCACTACGTGCTGCTCTCCTCGGCGGCCCACGGGGTGCTCTACCTGTCCCTGTTCATCCGCCGGGACCTCATCTGGTTCTGCTCAGGTGGGTGCAGCCAGAGGGTGCACGGGACCCCACACGCGTGCTCCCCTCTCGTGGCCCGGCCTTCGCCTCGATGGGAGACAGAGTCCAGCCTTCGGGGCGCTGCGTGCCACGTGGCTGCCCTGGCGACCCCACCCCTCGCACGAACAGGGACACGACCCACGGGGCCGTGGGCGGCGTCCCGCACAGGTGACCTGAGGGGCTGTGTGCCTCCCCGAGCAGAGGTGGAGTGCTCCACGGTGACCACACGCATCGTGTCGCAGATCAAGACCAAGGGCGCCTTGGGCGTCAGCTTCACCTTCTTTGGCACCTCCTTCCTGTTCATCACGTCGCACTTCACCTGTAAGTCCTCGGCGCCTGGGCCCCGTGTGTGCGTGGAAACCCTTCCTCTCCGCTGACGGCCTCGCCCGGGGCAGGGGAGCCTGGTCACCCGGCAGCGTCTCGGGGGGCCGCAGGGCAGCTCCGCGCGTCTCGGGCACAAGCCTGACGAGGCCCCGAGCGCGGACCTCGGCGTTCGGGACCGTCGCTGGCCAGGCCTCGCCGCACACACCTGTGCTGAGCACGGTCCCGAGGTGGGGGCTCCCTGCGGGGACTTGAGTGTGCAGAACCCCGCGCCCCCCCGCCTGGCTTCTGTTCCCACAGCTGGGGACGGGAAGGTGGCGGAGCGGCTGCTGGACTACACCAGGACCGTGCAGGCCCTGGCCCTGCCGCGGAACGTGCCGGACACCAACCCCTATCGCTCCAGCGCAGGTGAGGCCCGCGGCCAGCTCACACGTGGGGTCTCCCTCCCGCCCTTCCGCAGTTCAGCGGAAACAGCGTCTGCAGCTTCTGAGAGTCGAGGCCAGAACGGTTGCTCTCGGCGCCCAGCCCTCACGAGGGGCGGCCGTCCTTGGCCCAGTCGGCAGCCAGGCAGGCGGTGCCCTCCAGGCTGAGCGTGGCATCGGCAGCCCGGGTCCGCGTCCTCACTGCCCACCCCACGCCTTCCCCGGCGGTGCGGTGGGGCTGAGACGCGACCGTCGCTGCGTGAGCCTCAGGCCGCTGGGTGCTCCTGGGGCCGCCCTGGGTGCGCAGGCTGCCGGCGTCTGCCTCCCTGCCAGCCAGCACCGAGACCCGCTTCCTCTTGGGGGAGGGGAGGGACCCAGACCGAGGACCCGTCCCCTGCGTGGGCCCGGCTGCCTGTCGCCGAGGCCTAATGCCAGTGCACGTCTGCTGCAGCGGACGTCACCACCCGCTTTGACGAGGTGTTCTGGTTCGGAGACTTCAACTTCCGCCTGAGCGCTGGGCGCGCCACCGTGGACGCCCTCCTGCTGCAGGGCCCGGAGGCAGACGTGCCGGCACTGCTGCAGCGCGACCAGCTGACCCAGGAGATGAGGAAAGGTGAGCGACCCGGGGGCCGCAGCCCAGGCGGCCAGTCTGAGCGCCCGTCCCGGTCTGAGCGCCTGTCCCCTTGCAGGGTCTGTCTTCAAGGGCTTCCAGGAGCCAGACATCCACTTCCTGCCGTCGTATAAGTTCGACATTGGGAAGGACACCTACGACAGCACGTCCAAGCAGAGGACCCCTTCCTACACGGTGAGCGCCACACCGCCCTGCCTCCCAGGCAGCCCTGGCCCTGCCACCAGCCACCTGCCAAACACGACGGCTTCAGGGCAGGGACCTCCCGTTAGCCAGGAGCTCACGTCTAGCATTGGATGAGACTGGCACACTGCCCAGGCCGGAGCCCGAGATAGCCTGGCCTTGAAACTCAGCTCCGCACCCCAGCCGGGTCACCTGGGTCCAGCGACCCCGCGTCTGAGTGTCCTGTGGCAGAGACAGGGCCGCTGAACCCTCGCACTGGCTCCCTGAGTGTCTGCCGGGCACACCTGCCTTCTTGCCGTGCCCCCCAGGCCCACAGCTCCAGGCTGGGCACGTCGTGAGTCTGTGGAAAGCCACTGAGGCAGAGCCGGGTGGGAGCAGGTGCCGTCCCCGCAGGGTCACTCGGGCAGCAAGGGACAGGCCTCTGGCCCACAGACACCAGCAGCAAGATGCGCGTGAGGGTGGGGGTCCAGGAAGGGGCTCCTGGGGCCTTGCCGAAGGACAGCAGGAAGGGCGCAGGCCACACCTCACGGCCCGTGGCGCGTAATCGGTCCTCCTGCTTCTGGAATCTCTTCCTGAAGGACCGGGTCTTGTACAGAAGCCGCCACAAGGGTGACATCTGCCCGGTGAAGTACGCTTCCTGCCCTGGGATCAAGACGTCCGACCACCGCCCTGTGTACGGCCTGTTCCGGGTGAAAGTGCGGCCCGGCCGTGACAAGTCAGTGTCTCCTGTGCGCGTCCTCCCTCCCAGGGCCTGGGCGTCAGCGGCACGTGGGTGTGGGTGTCCCTGTCGCTGTCATATCACCTGCAACATCCAGATAGATAGGAGCAGGGTGTCCTGTGTGCCTGCAGAGGCCCAGGAAGCCTCGGGGTTGACCCGGAAGCTTGTCGCGTGGCCTGCAGTAGAGTGGCAGGAAGGCAGGGCCTGGCCGGAGCTTTAGGAGTGAAGCCGAGGGGAGCCCGGCGGGTGGCGGGGGACGGAGGCCCTGGCGGCGCCCGGCCCTTCCATTGCGGGGGCTGCGAGGAGCGAGGGCCCCTCCCAGCGGTTCTCTCCTCCACAGCATCCCACTGGCCGCCGGCAAGTTTGACCGAGAACTGTACTTAATAGGAATTAAAAGACGGATTTCAAAAGAAATTCAGAGGCAGCAGGCGCTGAAGAACCAGAACTCCAGCACCATCTGCACCGTTTCTTGAGGCTGCACGAGGACTCGCCAACTGCAGCGTGGAGGGCATTTGACCAAAAGGCACTGGATGACGGAAGCGTCCGCCACTGGGTGGCCTCTCATCCTCTTTGGGACCCTCGTGAGCCAGCCCAGGCCGTCCTACTTTCTCCTCAAGCGGGGCTTGGCGAGGCCGCGCCCTGCGTGTCCGTGTCCCAGCAGGGAAGCCGGCCCTGGGCCTGAGCACACCTGTCCCGGCCAGGACGTGTCCCTGTGGGCACAGGCGGAGCTTCGCTCTCAGGGCAGGCAGCGCTCCGACCCCACACCGCAGCACCGCGCCCCCAGCAGCCCCCACGCCCCAGAGGCAGTCGCGGGGTCCCCCACTCTTCCTGCCGGCGAGCGCCAGCGCTCTCTCTCAACACCTTGTTCACGCCGTCACGCCCGGATTGGATGTCTCCGGATCTGCGTCCTCCTGGCAGCCCCTCGCAATCCCCAAGAGCTGGGCCCTTCCCCCCTCGAGGACCCCTCGCCACACGGGTGTCTGCGAGGCTGGGTTGGGGCCGGGCCACCGCTCAGACCCCTGGAGTGCCTGAGAGCCCAGCTGACGAAGCCAGATGCTTGGACGTGACGCGGGTCCCCCTCTGTTAGGCTGCACGTCACCCGCCTTGGGACAAGGAGGCCCCGGCTGAATAAGACACTACTTCCCATCTCCTGTCCTGTGAAAACATGTCACAGTTTGGTGACGTCAGCCACAGAACATTAGTAGAGCAGTGCTGGGAACTGCCGGAAGCTCGGAGTGTCACCATTGTCCACCTGGCCAGGGTCCACCACCACGTCCGGGGTTTTCCTTGGAGAGGGTTCGTCCTTGCTCTTTGCATCTTACCCCATCTTTTGAAAAAAATAATGTAGGCCTGGGATGTGTGAAAATCTAGGGACATTCAATCTAGTCCTTTAAATTATTTATTTTTCCATATTTATGTTTTTAAATAAATGCATATATTCGATCTTAAACTCTCTTTCTAGCCAAAGATTGAATCTTGGGAAGGAACAACCTATGCATACCCTATTCTTAAATGCTCTTATTTTAAAAGGCTGTGAAATTCAAAGGCAGAAAGTTTGGACGCAACCGTCAAGCTGCTGACCACGCTGCTGTCTGACTCCCGCCGCTGCAAACCCTGCTCCGTTTGCCGCCCGGACGCCAGTGTCCCCTGAAAAAGGGTCTTCCAGGGAAAAGTGGCGACTTCAGACTGGAGTGGACCGTGATGAAATTAGGAACAATTGCAATGAAAAATATAGAAAACTTCGATTAGCATTACCTTCCAAAATACGGAAGCAATACACACCCAATCTGTTGATAGCAATGAGAGAAATTCCATTAACGAGAGGTTACCGCCAGCCCCGTCTACACCATTCAGTCCGTACGTATGAGATTTTGTTCAGACAAATCGATTAATTAAAAATCTCTTTGTTACAAAGATTTTTATGGTAATGGGCCTTGAAATGAGTGAGACTTGATGGATTCTGTCTAGGCATTTTCTCTGACCCAAACCACAGGGAGGACATCTGAGCCCGGAGCGTCTGTTCGGCAGGGTATCAAGAATTCACGGCCTTGGAGGATCATCGCACACGTCTAATAAGATCGTGGTTCAAAAGTCAAGTGATGTGCTTGATCCTAGACTTTAGATTTTAGATGAATGGAATTTCACTTGGAAAATTAGTTTAAAATTCAAATTAATGCGATGGAAGTTGGCCAACAGCAATGGAAACAAGCTTCATAAAGAATCATGAAACACAACCGAGTGTGAGGGCAGTTTTTTAAAATCCAGCTCCCGTTCTCTCAGCACGTTCGCTTGCGTCTTTCGACAGGTGTTTCTGGGTCCTGCTCCGGGCCTGGCAGGTACAGCGTGGGGCAAGCGCACTCTGAGATGGGACCGCACGTGGTGCCAGGCCGGGTGGGCGTGTGGCCAGGGACGGCGCCAGCCAGCGCTGGGCTGGAGCGGAGGGAGGCCCAGGGAGAGCCCTCGGTGGGGGCGGAAGTAGAGAGAGCCTGCGCTAGCGTCCACTTCCCAAGCACTGGGCACCAAAGCCTGGTTAGCAGCAGTTTCCGGAATGCGGCCGGGCTGCTCAGGCCTCCGCCCTCACCGTGAGGCTACCGGACACCAGCGTGTGCTGCCCAGGGCTTTCCCCGCAGCACAGTAATACTAGCAAGTTTCTAACTGAAAATTCAGTTAGAATATATTACAACACGTTACAGACCACTCTCCTAGGGCTCCAGCCCCAGCGGACTGGATCCTACCAGGCAGGGAGGGAGCTGACTTCCCGCCAGGCAGATTCAGTCATTGCGCCGGGGTGTGTGTGTGTGTGTGTGTGTGTGGGTGTGTGAAGGCTTCCAGGTTTCCAAAAGGTAACAATAGGCCAGTGCTGGGAACACCGAACCGCGATTTTCCTCTGCCCTCACGCCAACACGGCAGCACGGAAGATTTATGCGACCCCAAAACCCGTGGGGATTTCCCCACCCAGCAGCAAGCAAGCAGTTCTGTGGGGACACCCCTGGGTGTCTTCTAATACAGTCCTGACAATCCTGGAGGTGGCATCAGACCCCACAGGGCCCCCAGCCACCACCCACGCATCGGGGCCTTCAGGTGGGCTCCCACGAAGCCCCCTTTGGCTCTCATCGGCTGGAGCGGCTCAGAACTCAGGGAATCACATTTACCAGCTCGTCACAAAGGACGCAGAGGTGCGTGGGGCGAGGTGTGAGGCGGGGCGTGGAGCCTCCCTGCCCTCCCTGGCCACCACCCTCCTTGTGTCAGCGACCCGGAAGCTCCCTGAGCCCCATCCCCTCGGGCCTGGTGTGGAGACGCCACTGGATGGACTCGAAGAACGGCGACGGCGTGGCAACGGACTGGCGCCAGGGCCGGGAAGCCCAGCAGGGGTCCCGCAGCACCGGGCCTCCCGGTGTGGGCGGGACCCTCTGGAACGGAGGTCTCGGGCAGGAGGAAGGAGGACGGGAGGTCAGGGAGATTCCATCTCCTGAGGCTGCTCCCGGGGCCTAGAGCAGCCCAACAGTCACAGCCAGACGTCTCTGGAAGTCACGAGCCAGAAACCGCGGACAAAACCCCTGTATAGATGTGTATGTAAAACGCTATCACAGCCCGAGTACAGCACGAGAACCGAGTGACGGAAGTAGCGCTTGAAAGTCTGATTGCCTTAAAATACCCACTCCCTCCTGCACCCGCACAGCTGGGCTCCTAGCTGTTCAAAAACCATGACCAGGCCGGGCCGGTGGCTCACGCCTGTAATCCTAGCACTTGGGAGGCCGAGGCGGGCGGATTGTTTGAGCTCAGGAGTTTGAGACCAGCCTGAGCAAGAGCGAGACCCCGTCTCTACAAAAAATAGAAAGAAATTATCTGGCCAACTAAAAATATATAGAAAAAAAAAAAAATGAGCTGGGCATGGTGGCGCATGCCTGTAGTCCCAGCTACTTGGGAGGCTGAGGCAGGAGGATTGCTTGAGCCCAGGAGTTTGAGGTTGCTGTGAGCTAAGCAGACGCCACGGCACTCACTCTAGCCCGGGCAACAGAGTGAGACTCTGTCTCAAAAAAAAAAAACCATGACCAGAGACCATCCTCTTCCAAGCAAACCGGGCAGCACCATCTCTGCAGTGCACTGGCTGCTGCAGGCCACGACTGTCCTCTGGACTGTGGCCGCACTCAGTGGCTCCAGGTGGCTAAGACAGGTTCCCAAGCTACTGACACTCCCCGGACCCCCACCCCCATGGGGCTCCCCGGGTGGTCTCTGTGAGGACCACTGATGTACACCGTGTCAAAAGTCTTAACCTGTCACTTCTACTTCCAAGCCACGTGGCCTACAGCTGTCCTGAAACCCCAGCAGCATCTGCAGGCCGAGTCCCGAGGCTCTGCGTCCCCACGTTGAAGCGCCATGGCTGTGCCACCACCACCCGCTCCCTCCACGCTCCTCAGCTCTGCCCCGTGCACACCCGACACCTCCGAAATCAGGACGCACCTTACAGTGAAGGACAAGCGGCTTCAAGGCATTGGGTCAAGCTGGATGATTCCCAGGGAGAAAGGTCCCCGTTTTAGGAAAGCTGTCAGGACAGGCCTGCGGCAGCACCTTCCTCAACCAAGGGAGACAGGACACTGGTAAGAGGGGCGTTCACCATTTTATTGCCAGTGACAACGGGTGTGAGGCACAGGGACTCGCTCCGCAGGGCAGGCCGAGCCCGTCTGGTCCAGCTTGTCAGAGGTGAGTCCCGGGACCCGTCGCAGAACACCGCGGTCCGGTGTGTGCGGCACGGGCCTCCCGGGAAGCCGGGACCCCCGCGGGTGCCTCCCTGCTCGGTGGCTAAGTTCCCAGGAACTCCCGTGGGTCCCGTGGGCCCGGCAGGCCCCGAATTGCTGACAACGGTGACGTGCCTGCCTGGTTTTGCCACAGCGAGCTGCTTTTAACCTTTCTGCAGTTCGCCTGGTTTCTAGCCGGGAGTGGTGAAGGCGAGTGTTTATTCGCTGATCGGCACGCTCAGTCCTGAAGGAGAGGAAACCAAGCGGGTGTTCCTGCAGCGCTGACTTCGCTCGCCCGGCTGAAGAGGAGGGTCCCTCCATGCGCACTGTTCACAGAACCAGGCGTCTGTCACCAGACTCACACGCAGGCAGCACGTGTGGAAGCAGGATCTGGCCACAGCCGCTGGGCCCAGTGGCATCTGGGGGGGTCTCTACCGGAAGAGCCGGTACATCCTGGGCAGGCGCCCGTCCTTGCTGGACAGTGCCGCCTGGATGTGCTCATACGCAGGCAGGTCGGTCAGGTCGCCCAGGGCGGCCACCGCTGGTTTCCCTCGCAGCATCTTAGAAGCAACTCTCTTGATGTCTTCCGGCTTCACGTTGCCTGGTACAAGAGCAAGAGGGCATCAGACGCGTTCTGTCTCCACATCAAGGCCACCAATCTACGTCACTCCCACCATGCTGGGCCGGTTGGGGTGAGATGACAGAACTGAGTTGTTCTTAAAGGGGCAAGAGCCAAAGTTTAAAATGATTTTCAATCGCGTAAGGACATACCCAGCACGAGTTAATAGATTTAGAAGAGACCAAGCTCCTTGTCTGATGCGTTAACTTTATGACAGGTCTACCGGCCTCTGGGGACCCGGGACCTGCTGGGAGGCGAGTGACGAGAACCACATCCTCCAAGAACGCCCCAGCAGATTTATGTTCCCTGGGGAGAATGGACACTCGTGCTCAAGGATCCAAAGGCGATTCCTGAAGGAAGGACAAGGGCCCACGCAGGGGCAGGGCAGGACTTCATGCCCAGGAGGACAAGGGTGAGGTCCCCTCGCTGGATTGGAGATGCCACTGGGAGACGGCCAGAGGCCGAGCCTACCTACTAAGCAACTCTGTGCCAGGTTTTGAAACTGGCCCCCAGAAGACGCCTACGCAAGCAAGATCTGGCACACAGTTCGGGGAATTTCAGGGACCACCTGAAGGTCACTCACTGGGGCCACAGAAACCTGGGGCTGAGACACCTGCCGGGGAGCCAAACAGCAAAGCCCCGTCCCAAGTGACTCTGACATTCCGCTGAGTGCTTCTCAGCCGTTAGTTCACTGAGGCCTCGTTCTTGTTTACCCCAGAGACAGTCTCACTGTCGCCCGGGCTGGAGTGCAGTGGCGTCACCACAGCTCACTACAGCCTCAGACTGCTGGGCTCAAGTGCTCCTCCTGCCTCAGCCTCCGAGGAGCTGGGACTACAGGAGTGTGCCACTGTGCCAGGCTAATTTAAAAAATTTTTTTTGTAGTGATGGGGTCTCACTATGTTGCCCAGACTGGTCTCAAATTCCTGGTCTCAAGCAATGCTCCCACCTTGGCCTCCCAAAGTGCTGAGATTATGTGTGAGCCACCGCACCCAGCCTGAGCCCCCTTCACAAACCCCAAGCAGCAGTGACAGCCCTTCCAGGGGTGGAGAAGGCCTGGTCACATGCTAAGGTGCCCAGCTGGCACAGGAAGCCAGGGAGTGAGACAGACTGTGCGAGCCCAGGGCCCTGCCCTCAGGCCTCCTCACTGAGGACGCCTGGCGAAGGCCCAGGCTTGCGGACGGGGCAGCCCTGCCCATGGGGGCCCACGAAAGTCCGCAGGAAGGCAGAATGTGTCATCAGAGCCCTGACCGAGGCTGTCAGCAGCCACTTCACTGCCGACATGGTACTCACGGATGAGCGTGCACAGCTCGTGGGGCAGCTTTCTGGAATGTGTGGCCAGCACCTGCCTCCCCACGTCCTCGAAGATGACGGGTCTGGACTCCAAGTTCATCATGAGCATGGACATCAGCTGTGTCTTGGCACGCTCCAGCTCCACCTGGGGCCAACAACCAGGTCGGCGGGGCATTTACACCATCACCCGCCTGTCACAGCCTGCAGGTACTGACGGGAACCTGTCCCGGCAAAAGGCCCCTGGGTGCCCTAGGCTGAAAACCAGGGAGGGAAGGGCCTTCCCCTGTGCCTGGGCCCAGGCCCAAGTCAGGAGAAAACCGGCCACGTTTCCTCCCTGGCATCCCTTGGGTAAGGGCTGACACTACCCCTCAGAGAGCTTGTGCCACGTTGGGATAAGGGAGCCATGTGCTTCCCTGGAGTTCTTTTTTACTGTCGGAGTGCCATGCAGCGGGAGAAGGTAAAACGTTAAAACTCCCAAACTCCAGGACCCCACAGCAGCCACACAGGACAAGCAGGAGGGAAATAACGCAACGCAGATTCCGGGGCCCCACGAGACCCCAGTCAGGGCCCAGCCAACTGGTTTCCACAAAGTCCTTGGGGAACTTCTGAGGACAGCGCCTCTGCCCCGAGGCTGCGGCCAGTTACAGGAGTTAAACCACCAGGGCTCCGTGAGTCAGGGCTCCGGAGCTGGATCTGAGGGCACGCACATGCCAACCAACTAGGCGCCGTCAAACTTTGAAAACAAACACTGAGAACAGGTAGTGGCTGCTGAGATACCGGATCATCTTCTAAGTAAAATAATTCCCAATTTAAACAGGTCTTTTGGTTTTTGCCACTTCAGGCAAATATCTAAATAAATTTATCTCAAATTGGCCTCACATTAGAGAAGGGTGTTGTTCTCTAGTAGGATACTGATGGAATTAAAGAATGTTAATTTTTAAACAATTTTTTTCTTAAATAATGCTTCTTTTGCAGTAAAAAATGAATACAGGGCCGGGTGCAGTGGCTCACGCCTGTAATCCTAGCAACTATGGGAGCCGAGGCGGGAGGATCACTTGAGGTCAGGAGTTTGAGACCAGCCTAAGCAAGAGTGAGACCCCGTCTCTACTAAAAATAGAAAAAATTAGACAGGCGACTAAAAATAGAAAAATCAGCTAGGCATGGTGGCACCTATAGTCCCAGCTACTTGGGAGGCTGAGGCAGGAGGATTGCTTGAGCCTCGGAGTTGGAGGTTGCTCTCAGCTAGGCTGACGCCACGGCACTCTAGCCTGGGTGACAGAGGGAGACTCTGTCTCAAAAAGCAAAAAAAAAAAAAAAAAGAAATGAGTATGTAATCACTGCAGAAAACATGAAACACGTAGAAAAGAAGAATTAAAGGCAAAGCATGTACGACAACACCTACAGGCACATGACTCCCAGGCTGGCGTGCCCTGATGCTGTGTGTGTATAAAACTGGTTTATTTGTGCCAGTTGGGGTCCAGGAGGTAACAAGACTTCCAAACATACAAGGCATCAAAACCTACGCTAAAGAAACGAGTAAGTAAAAACAGGTTCAAACATAAAATAGAGCCAGAAAAAGGCTGGAAACGGCGCCGTGCGGTGCTGCGGCTCATTGTGTCGCGGGCTAATTCGCGGTCACCTTAGGGGGCGCCTGAGCAGGACGCACAAACGCACTGCAATGTCTTCAGCAGAGCTGAGAGGTCACGTGGTCAGTCCCACGCTGCACCAGCCGGCGGATCAAAGCAGACCAAGCGCTCAGGGCAGGTGTGGTGGGCTGTGCTCGGGGTCACCACCAGGCAGGAGGGCTCTGGGGGGCTCCTGAGTGCCACGGCCAGCCCTGAGCCCCTCAGCTGCACCATCCTGCTGGCCAGTGTGGCCTTGGGGTTGGGGACTGCGCCCGCTGCTGGCCACTCCTACAGCGTGGCTCTCTCCCTGGCAGGTGCTGTGGGCAAGTTTGGAAATGGCTCCATGCCTTACTTACCACGTCCACGGTTCCGCTCATTAAAATAAATTCCTTTGTGATGATTTCTACCATTTCTCGAACCTGCAAAGAAGAGCAAGGCCCTGAGAGTGTGAGCTGCACTCCAGCCTGCTGACCCCTCTCAGGCAGGCATGGCCCTGGTCAGGAGGAGCAGCTCCAGCGGAGAACTGCGGCCGTGGGCGGGACTCGGAAGCCGCTCCTGCCCTGGGGGCGGCCCTCACCTGTCTGGGGTCGGCGCTGGCGTGGATGCACAGGAGGCCCGTGTCTTCGTAGCTGTGGTGGTAGGAGGTGGCGTTGTACATCCAGTGGTGCCTGTGGAGGAACACGGAGTTGCTGGGGTGGGGGAGGGGACTTGCCAACGTCAGGCCACAGGAAACTGGAGAAAGGACACCTGGAAGGTGGCATCATGGTGCAAAAACCCACTCGGCCTGGTCTGGCAGCCTGAGGACAGCCACTCAAGACGACGGCAACCTACCTGTTGAGCACGTTGAGGTACAGCCTGGAGAACATGCCTTTGCCAGGCCCCCCGGCCGAGAAGGAGCCGCCTCCCCCCATCATCATGTTCAACACGGCGAAGGGGATGAAGTCTCCCTCCTGCGGGGACAGCAGGGCAGGGCTTGGCCAGAGTCCACACTGTGCCTGGGGCACGCCACCTGTCCAGCCCCTGGGCTTACCAAGAAGGAACAGCTCTCAAGTCCCACCATGATGTGTGTGAGCTCGGGGATCGGGGTCGGGCCCAGGCTGACGTTGGACATGTCCCTTTCCAGCTGTAACCGAGAACAACAAACAAGCGTGGCCCAGGTGAAAAACCACCAGGACTCGCAACTGCCCAGAGCACCCTGACGGTGGCTACACAGAAACCGGGTGCCGACGGCTCCCAGCTGCAGTGGACACGTTCCCTGCTGTCCTGGGACGACAGTAACTTAAGGCAAAGCGGCAAATGCAGTAAATGTCACCCCCTCCGGAATAAATACAGACACAAGTCAGAAGACGTACACAGCCCACGATCACAAGACCTTTCCCGTCACCACTTTACCTTGACCATCCCCCCAGTGTACTGTGCTACCGATCTGTCAACGTCCGCGGCTGGCGTGGCCCCCCAGGCTGGCTGGACGCCCAGGAGGTACTTTCTGGCACATTCCACCAGGTGCTCGTGCTCAACGCCCACTCCAGCCAGCACCATGCGATCGGGCGTGTAGTAGTTTCTCAGGTAAGAATGAAGCACTTCTCGACCCATCTTGGCTATGTTTTCTGTGGGGCAAAAACGGTGGAGGCCAACGGTGTTCTCCCTGTAGGCTGCCTGGGAGAGAGGGAGACAGACGGGAGCGGCTGTGCAGTGCGGTTTCCTCCCGCCGGCCTCCGCCCCCTCCTCCCGCCGTGCCTCTGGGAAAACCGACGCAGGCTGCTCTTCTAGCCAGAGTCTGACAGTGGCAGCTTTGTATTCATGTGTGGATTCATGAAAACAATAAAATCTGCTTCTCCACAATGAAAATTCATAGGAAATGTAAACTGAAAGGGTCATTTTATAGATGGAGTGGGCAACGTCTTGTTACGGCAAGAACCGTAAAACACAAACACTGCATAAACAGCAGACTCGGCAATTCAGAGTGTTCCGTGAGCTCCCATGACCTGCAAGACAGGATCGGGGAGGGGCCACCGCTCCCCACCGCCCGCCCCTTGATAAGGACCGCTGATCTGGAGGGGCGTTCGCAAGTTTTATGTTTTACTTCATGAATCATCTCAGTGAGAAGTGGTTCTGGGTCAGGCCGCATGTTCAGGTCCTCTAGCTCAAACTGGACAGCCATCCGTGTCATCTCGATCTCTTCATCTGCAAAAGAACCCAAGGGCAAGGGCTCAGTCTGCTCAGAGAATGAAACAAGCACTAATCCCGAGCCACGGAGCGGGGCGAGTGCTGTTGACTGGTGGGCGCCGGCACACCGCCACCCTCATCCGGGGGAGACCTCGGGGTGCTTGTGTGAGTGAGGGAAACAGCATTACGGTCAATCGAGATAAAGGGACTTGAGCCTCTCGTCCCAGTTCTGCCATGAAGCAGCCAGTGGGCCCTGCCCCGGCCCCAGTGTCCTCACCTGTGGAAGGCACTGCAGGGGCCTGCCTGGCTATCTCAGAGCGTTGCTGGGAGGACACAAGATCAGGTGTGAAGGCACTTAGAACATAGGCACAGACTCCCGCCAGGGGTGCCACTCCGTCAGCTAACTGCAGCAAATGCCACAGAGATCGTAGCTCCAGCCAAGTATGGTGGCTCAAGCCTGTATTCCCAGCACTTTGGGAAGCCGAGGCAGGAAGGTGGCTGGAGCCCAGGAGTTCAAGGCTGCAGGGAGCTGTGATCGCCCACTGTACTCCAGCCTGGGTGACAGAGCGAGGCCCTGTCTTAACCGCAGTCCTGGACTGGACACTGAGGCTAGACGGCTGTGACACGGCACACACTCAGACCGTCTGGATCGACCGACACGCCCCTTTCTCCCAGTCCACTCCAGGCAGGGAACTCATAGTCCTGCCATCTGCAAGGCCAATGAGGGTCATGGAAACTTCTGGCAGCATGCCAGTCAAGGTATTTAAAGACAGGATGAGGGTACCTTTCTAAAACAAAAAACCAATTTCACTGAAAACATCAAAGGGCTCAGAGCTGTATCAAAGTATTAAGCACTCCCTGAAGTGCCAAGGACTTTTCCAATCACCAGGCTTATTTCTACAGAAATCACGCCGCCACTGCTAGGTAGGCCAGGGCTCCAATAGCACGGTGCTCGTGGCTGCAACACTTCAACAAGCCTCCCTGGTCTCCCACGCCCACCTCAAGCGTTGGCAGCGGAGATCCACACCTGTTAGCCGGGGCTGCAGGACCACGTCGGCCAGCAAGCCAACCACCGTGTCCAGGCCTTTGCTGTTGGCAGACACAGCGTACATGGTGGTGTCTCTGGAAGGAAAAACAAGCCAACGGTGACCTGGCATCTAGGGGACGTTCACACCTGGTGTGCCAGTGGGTATTTCCTACCATTTTGTGTCAGGGACCGGCAGACGTTTTTCCCCCTTTCCCCGCTTAGCGTATGAATTCCTGGCAGGCAGGAACCCCAGCTACACACAGGTTAAGTACTTCAGTAAAAGACACTGCTGAGTCAAATTGGAGCCAATGCTAACAGAGATTTCTATAACCACAGGCACTCTCAGAAGGGAAAGCGTTTCATCTGTGCTTTCTAAGTGTATGCTAAATGCACAGACTGGAGGCTGGGCCCAGTGGCTCATGCCTATAATCCTTGCACTTTGGGAGGCCAAGGAGGGAGGATTGCTTTGGGAGGCTCCTGGCAGGAGGCCAGGAGTTCGAGATTAGCCTGAGTAAGAGACCCCATCTCTACAAAAAATAGAAAAAGTAGCCAGGCATGGTGGCATGTGCCTGTAGTCCCAGATACTTGGGAGACTAGGGCAGGAGGAAGGCTTGAGCCCAGGAGTTTGAGGCTGTAGTAAGCTATGATAGTGCCACTGCATTCTAGCCTCGGCAATAGAAACCCCGTCCAGGGGGAAAAAAAGAAAAAATGAACAGCCTGGAAACACACCCAGTGTTGGACGGCTGGGGGACAGAGATGACTTAGCTCTTGCAGAGCTTGTTGTCCACGGTAACACTGACTCCCAGCGTGAGGCAGCACATCATCAGAAGTGCACACAGCCGGGTGGGGAAGAAGCAGCCACGGAAAATCACAGAACTGAGATCAAGTGAAATCACAAATCTGAGATCAAGTGAAATCAAGTGAGACCATGGAGAATAGACACAATCGTCACTCGGGAAAGAGCCTGTCAGGTGGGACACAGTCAGCAGTGCCTCTGCAGAGGGGACTTGGCTAGACCTTCACCCTGGAGAGGAGCCATTCTCAGTGACAGTCCCACGTTGGGAGAATGGCAGGAACAAAAGCCTGAGCTGTGGCTGAGTCAGGACACCAGCCTGCCTGACCAGAGGACAGAGTTCATTTGGCAGAAAGAAGAAGAGACCTGGGGTCTGAGGCAAGCTAGGGAGGACCTCACATGCCAGGCAAGGAGACTGGACATCATGCATAGGCAGCAGGAGCCAGAGGTTTTCTAAGAGATGTGAATATATTACCTCCATGCTAACTTTAATTCTTAGCATTTAACGTGTCTTTTATGGGTCATTTTTTTAGCATTCAAATTTAAATAATCAACCTTCTAAAACATTTGTCTGTGATCTACATCCGCCCATCTCACATTGCCCAGAGCTTTCTGAGAGTGCTCCACACCTGGTACACAAAAGATCAATGCCCCAGCCCTACCCCAACTGTGCTCCAGCTGATACTGCCCGCCCCCCCTTCCCCAGCACACTACTGCCTCTTCCAGCACTGACCCTTGGCACAGCTGCCTGGGTCTGGAAAGGCCTCCTGCCTCACTTGTCTAGCAAATTCCTCAGGAACCAGCCCCAGTGCCACATTTCCTATGATTCTGTTCCCAACTCCAGATCAATTTCATGGCTTGTCCTCCTGGCTCACAGCACCTTTGGCTCTGGGGTCCATTACCTACACGTGGCCCTTGCCCTATCCGCCAGCAGCCTGGGACAGGGCCTACTCTGTACCCCTAGCACGGGGCTGTCAGCTGGCTGAAGTGACGGGGCTAAGTGGGTTTCCAGGAACTGTGTCTCTGTGTAAGTGCTGCCTGCCCAGTTCTCCACCTAGGCCAGGGCTGCTTTCTCACCGTGAAGCTCCACAACTTCTCCAATGGGAGGGGCTCAGTAGGGCCTTAAGCAAGGATGAGAACAATATTTTCACAAGGACACAAAGTAAGTTGGTTCATAAAAGCTGGTGTACCTTGACGTCTGGCAATCACAAATACCCCCGTGCTTTTCCAAGGTAAGCAGGATGTCATCCTTGCTGTCGAATCGAGCAGTAGACTAGTGAAAATGAATAAAAAAATCTAAATAAGCAATCCAAACAACCCCTAAAATATAATTAAGAAAATTTACTTTTGCTTTGAAAACACACAAATTATCTTTTAACTTAAACATCTTTTATTAGTATTAATTTAGCAACTTCATCATTTATTAAAATAACCGTTCTAAAACAGACAAACTTGAAAGATCCTTCTCAAGTATAGTCTCAAAAGTGACGAATTGGACACTGACCGAAAATGCCAACTTTTCCAAAAAGTGAGCAATTCCACTAAGATATTTTGCTTCATATCTTGATCCTGAATTAATAAGAACTGGTAATAAAAAGAAAATTAACAGGTTAAAGCAAATGTTCCACATAGAAAATTTAGTCAAGAGTAACCTTCCAAAACTGTGAATATGACTCAATAACCAGATGTAATTATATGAAGGTGATCAATACATTCATCATCTTCTTGTGATGATGGTTTTGCAGGTATGTGTGTATGTCAACACTTATGAAATCATAAATCTTATGTTTGTGATGGAAAACTTTTAGAATTACAGAAAGGTTAAAAAAAAAAAAGTGGGGGGGGGGCAACCCATCCTAAATGCCATTACCAAAAATGGCCACTGTTCATATTTCATATCCTCTAACATGTTTCCACTCGGTACAATTCACAACTGACTACTCATTACAACTGACAATCAATAAAGCATGCACATGTTAAAACAAGAAGACCACCTGCAACACTACCAACAGTACTTACTTCCTACCGTACAAAATTGTCCAAATTTATTCTGAGAGGCCACACGAAGCCCATTATCCAGTGTGGTAACTTTGGTTTCAAACTTTTCCTGTCCGTCGACTGTAGCAAAAACAGGCTTAGGTACTCCAGGTAAGGGAGAAGAGAGGGGGATGTTGGGATAGGTGCCACCACTACTGAACTGTCTGTAGGCCTTGGGTCCAAACCTGAAACAGAGAAACTGGCCCGGTTACAACAGAGTTAAGACAACTGGTCCTGTGGTAACCACATAGGTGCAATTAATTATGTTTTGTTGGCATTAACAGTCAATATCTGCTGTTCTAACATGGAGGAGTGACCCAGGCTCAGCTAAGTTGGTTCAGTTCTTTGGGTCTCAACTGCCATCTCTGTAAAATAGGGCTGATGACAGTGACTCGCTCCAAGTGCAGTTTGTACAAGCGAAGCCCTTAGCACAGCTCTGCCCTTCACCAGAATCAGTGAAGTCTGGGTAGAAGCCACACCCCTTATTAACTCAGTCTGAGTGGTGATCAGGCCTCCTTCTCCCTCTACTAAACTCAACTCCTGAATCCCCCCCTCCTTGCCCATTAGGTCCCAGCTACCCCTTCTTTCGTTCCTCATCTCTTGGCTTAAATGTCACCCTGATGAAGGGCTATCTCTTATCAGTCTGTCCAGTCTTTCCTGTTATTTTCCACTAAACGTTGCTTATTTACTTCAAAGCATTGACAGGACTGCCAACATTTCATTCATGCTATTGTCTGTAACCACTTCCAGAGGACAGCAACTTCGCTTCTGTTCACTTCCCTAACCCTGAAACAGTGTTAGTTATGTAATAAGAGATTAATACATATTTGCTGCCTGAACGAATGTGCCAACGTGGGAAAGGCAGGCCTGGCCACTTGGGCAGGAGCAGCGGTGGGCACGGAGAGTCCTTCACGTCAGAAATCAACAGTCGAGAGGACACGGCGCAGCAATCGAGAGCCCTACACTCTGGTGTCAGACAAAGCCCCCGGTTCTGTGGGTCTAACAGAGCCGAGGCCCCGCCGGAGGGAGCACGAGGCAGGAAAAGGGCAGAGATGACACATGGCGCCGTGTCGCCTGCAAAAACAAAAGACGGAGCTTCCAGAAAGACTCGAGCAGCCCCGGCCCCAGGCCAAGGCCTGGCTCGCCTTCGGCTCACCTCGGCCGGGAGCGGCCCCAAGAACCCGAACCCCGCAGCAACCGCGTCGCCGCCAGCACCACAGCCGCCATCTTAGGTCTCCACCCACCGCTTCTGTCGTCACTTCCGTTTCCGCCGGCGGCGCTCCAGCCCCCGGCTTCGGCTCGCGGCGTTCCGGCGCGCGCTTCCGGTGCGCAGACCGGAAGCCTCGGCGGGAAGCTCGGACGAGCTGCGGCGGCCGAGCGGCGGGCGACGGGGGCGGACGACGGGGGCCGCGGCCCGGGCGGAGCCGGGGCCATGGAGCCGCCGCTGCCGGGCTAGGCAGGTCCAGCCCGCCGGTCCCGCGGCGATGTCGGGCTACCCGCGCCGCCCGGGCGCCACCCCGCTGTCCCGAGCCCGGAGCCTCGTCATTCCCGACGGTGAGCGGGGCCGGGCCGGGAGGGGCGGGAGGGCAGGCGGGCGAGGCGCCCGAGCGCGACGCGGGCCTCCTGGGCCGCGTGGTGCAGGTAGGTGGCCTGCCCCAGCGCGCGGGCGGCGCGGCTCGCAGTAAAGTCGCTCTTATTGTTACTTACAGCTCCAGCGTTCTATGAGCGCCGGTCTTGTCTCCCCCAGCTAGACTGTGAGCGTCCCCATGGCAGGGACCTGGACTCCCACTTCTTCGGCATTCGGCCGACTTTTATGTGCTATGTGCCCAGTCCGGTGCTAGCTTCCGTGGGAGATACAGGTGAGAGACGAGGGCGCCGGCCTCAGGGAAGCGCCCTTTCCTGTACTACCTGTAGGTACCCCTGCTATAGCGTTATCTCCGCCATTGACCCAACAATGAGCACTGAGCGCTCACTGTGTGCCAGGCACTGGGAGTACAAAGGTGAAGTCCCCGCCCCCTAGGAGCTCACAGCCTGGTTGTGGGGAGACCGTCCCCCAAGACAGTTCCAGGACAGCCTCCTCAGTGCCCAATGGGAGCACAGGAGACCACCCCATTATTCTAGGTGGTGGTGGGCCGGAATGAGGACAGGGGAACCTTCCAGTAGGTGGTGATTGGAAACCGAGCTGGAGCCATCTGTGTCCACAGTTGGGCATCGGGCAGGTGTTGTTCATCCTCATTCTTCCCAAGCAGCTGGGTGTGCGGGAGTGTTTATAGATGGTTATGCCGGGGTCTGAGGACATTCAGGGAGTATCACAAGACAGAGAAGGACATGTTCACTCTCAGCTGGGCATCAGAACCTACCAGGAGCATCTTTAAAATCACAGACACCAGGGCCAGTCAGTGGAAGTCAGACCATCTCCACAGTCAGGAGTCCTGGGGCTTGTATTTAAGTTCCCCAGGCAGTGAGAGCGAGTGCAGTGGAGACTCCATGTCCAAAAAAATAAAAAAAAAATGTAGTCATAAAGGCTCCCATGATCATGGTGGGGTGACAATGTTTCTTTGCAGATTGTGGCTATGGAAAGGGGAAATGTACTAAGCAAGGTCCATCAGGAGCCCACGAGACACGTTTTGGAGGTAGAGTAGTTTGGTACTCCTTTCTTTCTCTACAGCACACAGTGCCAGGCACGTGTCTGTGGTGGGGCTGTCGGTTTGACTAGATATAAGTGGCTCCTTATATCCAAAAGAGAGGTGGGGTCAGAATCCCAAAGATGCAGTCTGGGCCCTAGAGGAGAAGGAATGGGGGTGCAAGGGCAGGAGAGCTGGAGGTCGGGCTGGGATTGCAGGAGCCAGCCTTACACGGACAGGGTGGGCACCTGGGAGAGGCTGGGCTCACTGGTGAACCAGAGGCCCGAAGTGGGGCTGGTGGGTACCAGGAGAGTCAGAAGGAAGCGGACGAAGAGGGAGGGGAGAAGTGGATGAGTGGGCCTGAGCTAGGTAAACCAGATCAAGAGGTCAGAGAGAGGACTGAGGAGCGCCTGGTTCCCACGCTTTGCGGCTCCTCCCCCAGTGAACTCGGCACCTAGAGTGGGGGCAGCATCGTCCTCTGAAGGACCCCCAGGGATTCCTGTAGGCAGCAGTGTGGGAACCGCAGGGCTGAGGGATGGAAAGGAGAAGAATTTGGAATTTGGAAGCAGAATGTTTCCTTGCCCACCTTTCGGTCAGCTTTCTCACTGCCTAATGTCACCCGAGTCGTGGTGGAGTGGTGAGAGTGGCATTCCCAATTTCAGATGTGGCCACGCTCTGCAAAGAGATGAGTAGGAAGGTTCCCTTTTAATGATCTTCAGTAGACTTTATGCCTTTGCAATTCTGTTATTTCAGATGACAAACTTGAAGATCTTGAAGAGGCAAATCCATTCTCCTTTAAAGAATTTCTGAAAACCAAGAACCTTGGCCTGTCCAAAGAAGACACAACCAACAGAATTTATTCAAAGGTAAATCTAAGGCGTTGTTTTCAATGACTTTAGACAGAAAAGGCCTTCAGAGGACGCCTCTTTTCTGATTTGCAGTGTTCCTTTGGAGGAGATCATGGAAGAATGTGCGGCAAAGCGAGGCAGCTGTTAACACTGGTGGAGAAGTTTTTCAGGGTTAAGAAGCTATTTGGATCCTTGTAGTAGACAAGATAGGATCTTTCTCTGTACTCCGAGGTTGGACACAGGGAAAGAAAGGCACGAGGTGGCTTCTGGGTTGGCAGGGGTTTTTTTTGTTGTTTTTTGGATTTTTTTTTGAGACGGTCTCGCTCTCTTGCCTGGGCTAGGATGCAGTGGTGTCATCGTAGCTCACTGCCACCTCAGACTCTTGGGATCAAGTGATCCTTCTGCCTCAGCCTCCCAAGTAGGTGGGACACCAGGCACACACCACCACACCTGGCTAATTTTAATATATTTTGTCGAGACAGGGAGTTGCTACATTGCTCAAGTTGGTCTCGAACTCCTGGGCTCAAGTGGTCCTCCCACCTCAGCCTTCCAAGTTGCTAGGATTACAGGTGTGAGCCATCGTGCAGGCTGAGTCAGCAGCGTTGCTCCACTGTTTTTTTTAGGAAGCCTCGAGGCACTCACTGGGACTCGACCACAACTCCCCAACCTCCCAGCCCGTGGGGTATGGCCTGGAATATCAGCAGCCATTTTTCGAAGACCCGACGGGGGCTGGTGACCTCCTGGACGAGGAAGAGGACGAGGATGACGGTTGGACTGGGGCTTATCTGCCTTCCGCCATGGAGCAGACGCACTCTGCAAGGGTCACTGCCAGCACGTCGCCCTGTGGCACATACCTCTCATTTTTTTCCACCCCATCGGAGCTGGCAGGGCCCAAGTCTCTGCCTTCATGGACGTTGAGTGACACTGACTCTCATGTGTCTCTGACATCTGCCGCGGGGAGTCCTAGCGCAGACTTTGCGGCTCACGGAGAGTCTCTGGGAGACCGGCACTTGCGGACGCTGCAGATAAGTTACGAGGCAGTAAGTGAGGGGCTTGCGTTGGTGCCTGGCACAAAGCGCCAGTCTGAGCAGGGCTCTCCTGGAGGGAACTGGAGCCACCCTGCTTGCTGGGTGGCCTAGGATTTGGTGCCAAGGATAAGACCCTGTGTTGTGTAACAGCCTGCTATATGGCTTCCCTGCCCCTTCAACTTTGGTTACGTATGTGAATACAACTGGCTAAAAGTACCGTGATGGGAATTTTTATTTGTTTATTTATTTTTTGAGACAGAGTCTCACTCTGTTGCCCCGGCTAGAGTGAGTGCCGTGGCGTCAGCCTAGCTCACAGCAACCTTAAACTCCTGGGCTTAAGCGATCCTCCTGCCTCAGCCTCCCAAGTAGCTGGGGCTACAGTCATGTGCCACCATGCCCGGCTAAGTTTTTGTGTATATAGTTTTAGTTGTCCAGATAATTTCTTTGTATTTTTTAGTAGAGACGGGGTCTTGCTCTTGCTCAGGCTGGTTTTAAACTCCTGAGCTCAAGCGATCCTCCCGCCTTGGCCTCCCAGAGTGCTAGGATTACAGACATGAGCCACCATGCCCGGCCCATGATGGGAATTTTTAAAGCAATTATAGTCACCTATAAAAAGTTAACAAGCTTTGAGTAAAATTGGAGTCTGTGACCACAGGTCTTTAAAAAGTGGGCACCTTTATTCATGGTCTTCATGAGTGCACTGCAGGTTGACTCTCCACTGACCTGGACGTTTCCGTTTATCAAGAAGTTCTACACATTGTAGAAGTACATACCCCTTTTGAGTGAGACGTACTGAGTTTCTAATAAGGATTTTCTTTCTCTACAGCTGAAAGATGAAAATTCTAAGCTAAGAAGAAAGCTGAATGAGATTCAGAGCTTCTCTGAAACTCAAACAGAAATGTATGTAAGCTTCAGTTAGGAACGTAAAACCCCTAACACTCAAGGAAGTCGGTTTTTAAATGATGATGGACTAATCAGAGTTGAACTGAGTCTGGGTTTTATTGTATGTAAATCTTCAGTGTCAACACAGTTCTTGTGTTCTGTGTAAAACAAGGACCAGAGTCCTTGTTGGAGCTGCGGAGCTGTGAGCCAGCCCCTCCTCTCCACGCCTGCGTCAGCACAGCGGGTCCCCCCCTGAGGTCGCCGCTGCCTGGCGTCTGCACCTGCGGCTCATTCTCTCTCGGGCTCTTGGTGGCTTTTATCCAGCTAATCAAATCAAAGCATCTTTTAAAAGTTTTCTTAAAATTAGCCATATGAGTTGTTAACACTCAGGTTTTTCTTTAACAAGGGTGAGGACGCTTGAGCGGAAATTAGAAGCAAAAATGATCAAGGAGGAGAGTGACTTCCATGACCTGGAGTCGGTGGTTCAGCAGGTGGAGCAGAACCTGGAGCTCATGACAGTACGGAGCCATGTCTCTCCGCACTAGGGGGGGTGGCGCAGGACGCTCCTTCGGAGCAAGAGCTGTTGCTGGCGGCATCAGAGTCAGCAGGGTGCCCCGGGCCTGTGGGGCGAGTTGCGCTCAGGCTGACCCTTGGCACTGTGGTCACGCTCTTCCGAGGCTTAGACGGCCCCAAAGGCCATCAGTGAGCAGAGGGCCAAGCACAGGCTCTGTGGGACGAGCCCCACGGGGAGGGTGGTGGCCACAGAGGGTGGTCCGTGGCTCCCTGCTGCCTGTCCGGGCAGGTGTGCTGTGTGGACATGAGGACCCCAGTGATGCTTTTTGTGTTTATTTTTTGGGTAACAGAAACGGGCTGTAAAGGCAGAAAATCACGTCATGAAACTGAAGCAGGAAATGAATTTGCTCCAGGTAATTAGGGGAAAGTCCTACATGTTTTCCTTTGATGCGTGGAGTCACATGTATATGGATGTAACACACTGACCGCCACACTAGAAAAAAATTTTTCCTTGGGCCATGGTGTTTTATTAGGAAAATAGAATACAAACTTTGAAAACAAAACGATCCCTTCTAATTTAATGAAAAATTCATTTTTATTGTTTCCTGTGCATGAGTTATATGCCACTTGAAAAGCAGTTCTTGCGGCTCCCAGGGTGAAGAGACGTATGAGTTACGTATGCTTCACGAGGCCCCAGGCTCAAAACTAGTGTGAGTTAAATACAACTCATGTGGCAGTTAACGTGTTAAGAAAAAAGATGTGAAAGCTGTCTGCTGGGGTTCACCCTGTGCCCTGAGCAGATCCAGGACTTCAACTCAGGACGGCACTGGCTTTCTATCAGGGGCCTTAAATAAAGGGAGGTCATGGAGTTCTTTCGGGTGTCTGGTGTCTAGGCTGGGGTGGAGCCAGGTGCTGAGTACATGGTGGACTTTGGCGGAAGGTATAAGGCCCGTCTCCCTTAGGAGCCTCCCTAGTGAGGCCAGAGCGCCTGGCGAGGGGAGGCCGGGTCCCCGAGAGCGGGTCCTCGCCTCTGGGGTGGCACATTGGTTTCCAGTTGGGTTGCCTTGCGGGTGCTCTCTGCTCAGCCATACACACCCCACCCCCACCCCAGGCACAGGTCTCCAGCTTCAAACGTGAGAACGAAGCCCTGCGGTCAGGCCAGGGCGCCAGCCTGACGGTGGTGAAGCAGAACACGGACGTGGCCTTGCAGAACCTCCGTGTGGTCATGAACAGCGCACAGGCTTCCATAAAGTGAGCGCCTCGTGGGGCTGGGAGACCTCAGGCCAAGTGAGGGCCAGTGGAATGGCCATCAGCTCTCGTGGGTGGGGCCGCAGACCGGGACGGACATGGGTTAAATGGTCCTGGCCCCTCCAGGTCCTGATGTGGACAGACCAGGGCTCTTTTTAACCTGCCTCATAGTGACCGTTCGCACCTCGGAGGTGCGGATGTCAGCATCACGCAGATTTGAATCCCAGCTCCTTCACCTGCAAGATGCTAAAATTCTGAATAAAGAAAGTAGTTTTCCTCCTGTCATAAAAAGAGAAATTCACAGAAGGCCCTTAGTGCAGTGCTTATCACAGTGAGCACCCCTGGGACACGTCAGCTGCTGTCACTGAACAGCAGTGATTGTCAGCCTCGCACGGGGCTGAGCTCTGCAGGGCGGACAGCAAAGCCCGTTCTCCTGTCCAGCCAAGCGAGTCAAGCGCGAGAATCTCAGAGTGGATCTGAGACTTCAGAAGTCTGTGGTTTTCACTCTGAAATTCCTTTACTTTTGTGCTTCTGTTGTTGCTGTGAAGCAGCAGTAGCCGCTTCCAATATCTGTATTTTCATTTCAGGCAGCTGGTTTCCGGAGCCGAAACGCTGAATCTTGTTGCCGAGATCCTTAAATCCATAGACAGAATTTCTGAAATTAAAGACGAGAAGGAGGACTCTTGAGAAGCTCTGCGACACTGTCAGCTTGACGCTCCGTGCACATCCTGAGGTCACTCCCACTTCATCCGTATGTGCAATTGTGTCTTTAACTGTGCAGTCTTCACCCAGAGTAAAGTATTTATCACAAGATACTAATGTCATGACCTAGAACAGTGTTATTGGCCACCTACCATAGCAGCCGATCCTATCTGGGAGTCCAAGCTACAATTTACATGCAGTCCTTCCTGGTGAAATCCCTACTATTTTATAGATTCTGATGACCTCTTGAAAGGAATCTTTATAAAAGCCAGTGCTTTTTTTTTTTTTAAATTGCTAAACATGAAAACAGTAATTCTGTAATAAGTGTTTTCCATCATCGTCTACAAAAATTGTAAGATAAGTTCACATGATCAGCCCTGGTGTCGTAAGTAGAAAGAACACTACATGAGCCATCGTAGACATGATCGGCTTGAGCAGGGACTTGTGCCTTTTCACCGTTACTCAGGGCCCCTCCGGCTCCCGGGTCACTCCTGCGGCCGTCCTGGGGTGGTGTCTGCAGTTGGTGGCCCGAGCGAGGGGTGCTGCTTCCTGGATGCTGCTGTCTTCCCACCAGGGACCAAGGGTGCACATTCCGCGTCGAAGCTGTTTACACACACCTCTGTGAGCTTTCAGATCTGAAAAACTTTTGGGCTGTGGGTTTCGATACACATTGAAAGTGGCATTTTGTACAATGAAGTTTAGAATTCAGGAATTTGAGGTGTGTTCGGAGCCTTCCTGGGTCAGCGCGAGGTCTTGCAGACTACCTTCCTGATCCCTCTCCCGCACGGGGAACAGTGGGGCGTGCCTTTTTGGCTATTTTCTTGTGGACGTTATTTTTTTAAATAAATTTTCTTTTCCCTCCTGTTCAGATTGATAGCTTCCTTATTTAAATAAATTGTGAAGTTCATATGTACTGCCTATTTTACTCTGATTTTAGCCAACTCTTGATGCTTGAGAATCAAGCTGCCTTCTAACACTAGGGCCTGCATCCTGTTTTGTTCTTAACTGGTGATTTGTGCTGGAAGATTCATTTCTTCAGATCCTTGGCCTTTGGGGTTGCCTGGGCCTGACCACAGTGACATGTTATAGTTTTGCACGTTTTGGAGTTGAACAGATTGGATTCTAGCATCAGATCATTTGAGATTATGTGGTTAAATTTCCAAGCAAGATGTTTAAACTGCTGGACCTGGTGGCCTTAGCTACAGGCAGAGGTCAGAGCTTTCCGGAGTCACTGTTGAGCGTGCCGTCAAGCCTCCGCCCATGTAGCACCTCACACTCCTGCCTGTTGGTGAAAGTAGGTCTGGATTCTGTTGTCAGGACAGATTTCCAGGCAGGGTGGTATGGAAAGTGCTGGAATGAGGTTCTCTTCTGGGCATACGGGGTAGTACTGGGACTTCCGGGGAGGATGCTTGGGCGGCAGACCTGTTCCGAGGCCCTCAGGAGAGACAGCACTTTATGGGGTGGGAAGACATGCCAGATGGCCAGGGTGGCCACCAGAGCCACCTTTAGGCGTTGCAGCTATCCTGGGTCCGACACTCCAGCTGGCAAACAGGGTAGAGTCTGGGTGGACACGCAGCCATTCACTGTGCTGTTTTTCCTCGGTGTGTGTTCGAAGCATTCCATTAGCAAAAAGCTTAAAAGAATCCACAGTGCCGTATCTAATGTCTGTCCCAGGGTTTCGTGCCCCGTGAGGACAGGTCCCTTCACAATTCAGGGCATGAAACAGGAGGTGCTTGATGAGCACTGAGGGGCCAGCAGCTTTATGGTTCCGTTCTCTCAATTCTACTTTTGCATCAATACCAAACTCCCGGCTCTAGCCCTCTGCTGCCAAAAGCCCACCCGTGGGTGGACAGCAGCCTCCCTTACGGTTTTCCAGGTGACTCCCCCAAGGGGCCTGGGAGTGCCTCTCACGCTCACAGGCCCTCAGAAGGCAGGCTCATGACCAGCCCCCAGCCCAGAGTCAACCCCAGAATGTTCCGGAATGAATGAATGCCCACTTAGGGTAGCTCCCTGGGGCAGCTCTCCAGGCTGGGACGCCCTGAAGGCCCACAGCGGGTGAATTCTGCGTGGGATCCTCACCTTGTGACTCGGCTGGTGCTCAGTCCCGTGCACCTGCCTCGAGTCCGGTCTGGCCTGGGGTCTGGCCTGGGGCAGTAGTGGCCACTTTGGGCGCTTTCGCGTTGGTTGCCCGACCAAAGGGCGACCAGGCGGGCCGGGCCGGGCAGTGGCTGGGTGCCTGTCCCGGTCCCAGCCGGTCTCCTGCCCGGGACGCAGGAGGTGTTCCCCAGAGCGGCCGCACGAGGGCAGCACCGAGCAGCCCGCCTCTCTATGGTCCCCGCGGGCCGCAGCGGCGTCCCGGCGAGCCCCGCGCCTCAGGAGGCGGGACTTCCTGTGCGTGGCGCTCCAGTCCCGCGGGCGGCCGCCGGAAGCGTCGTGTCTGCGGTCGCCCGGGCGACGGTGCTGGCCGCGCGCGCAGGTGAGGGCCGTGTCGGGCAGGTGAGGTGCTGGGCGGGGCCGGAAGCCACGGGGTGCGGTCCCGAAGAGCGGACAGCTGGGGCCCGGGGAGAGGGCGGGGCAGCTCCCCAAAACAGGGAAACTGAGGCCCGGCGTGGTCGCGATCCTGCCGGGCTGGGGAGACCCGGAGGCCCAACCCCGTGGGGATTCTGGCCCGGAGGGACCCTCGGCTGGGAACGGGCTGGAGGAGGCGGCGCAGGCCGCGACTCCCGGAGGTTCCGCCGAGACAGCCGCCCTTTCACCCCGCGGTCCTCACTGTCCGCGGGG
This sequence comes from Varecia variegata, assembly GCA_028533085.1. NCBI lineage: Eukaryota > Metazoa > Chordata > Mammalia > Primates > Lemuridae > Varecia > Varecia variegata. The sequence goes on from CM052443.1 coordinate 127,538,032, forward strand.
CCCCGGCTGTAGGGCGCCCGCGTGCGCCAGGTCCTGCACTAAGTGCTTTTCGGGGATTGTGCAGGCGACTCCTCACCCCATTTTGGAGACGCGGCAGCTGAGGCTCGGAGGAGGCAAGTGATTGCCCGAGGCCCCACAGCTAGCAAGAGGCAGAACGGGGCTAGGGCCGGGTTGGTCTCCCAAGCCAGCGCCTTTAACACCCCCGCCCCCCGCCCCGTACTGACGGCTTCCTTGGGTTCACTGGGGCCAGCCGTGAGGCCTGGGCCGGGTCTCAGAACCTGGGGCTGGGGTGCCTTCTGCCCACCATCCTGGGCAGCCCCTCACGAACACCCACTGGCAGGGAGGGCTGCAGGCAGAAGGCTCAGGACTTGAACTGTGACTCTGACCTCCTTTCTGCTGTTCATCACTTATGAGCAACTCGGGAAGGGGGTGGAGGAGGGAGGTGAAAATGAGTTTGTCTTCAAAACACAAGTTGCCTTTTCCTTCAAGGCTAGGCTTCCAGAGGAAAACATTCCCTCTCTGCCCTGCCTGGAGGAAATGGCAGCTTTGAACCTGCCAGTGGTTGCTACTAGTTATGCAGATGTCGCTGGCTTTTAGCTGGGTTTGGTTTGCAGGGTTAGAAACATTTCAAGTATAAACGATGCATCCAGCGCAGGAATGAGAGGCATGGGCTGCTGGGGCTGCTGACGAGTGCTCATCGGTGGGTGCTTTTGTTCCATTCCAGTCGCCCATGGCTCCGCCAGAGTCTCCAGCAGGGAGAGCTCGTGCCAAGAGCAGGGGAAGATGCTTCTCTTTGTTCCTCCTGGGCCTGTGCTTGTGTTTCTTTGGAATCTTCTCTGCCAATGCCTTGTTCTCCCACCCTTCTCTCTCCCCAGCTTCCTTCCCCCTTCAGACTTCCCAGACCAGTGTTGCTAAGAAAAAAGCTTCATGTCTGCTTCTGCTTGTTGAGTCAGACACTGCCACGTGCCAGGTGCTGCTCTGGATGATGGCGATACAGCAAAGACAGACAGAAAGCTTTGCCTGCGGGCAGCTTCCTTCCCAGTGCTGTTCGTGACTGTCAGCTGGTCGGTCTGTGTTTCAGTGGACATTCTTCTGGCTTCTGTGGGTCCAGCTCTGTGCCATGGAGAGCAGGGGGCACCTGAAGCTGTGGTCGTAGGTTTAGATTTCACAGGGGCCATGGGCCTCGTCCTTGTCCCCTAGGGACTTTGCCCCTGCACCTTGCACTTTCTGCACTGGGTGACCAGCTCCCTTGTGCTGCGGGTGTGGGAGCAGAGACCAGGCATTTGGGCCATATTGGTGTCCATCTCCACCTATGTGGTGGTAGCCTCAGAGCAGGCAAGAGACATTCACGGGGCTTTGGCACCTGGCAGAGCGCAGAGCAGGTGTTCATGGGGTGCAGGGGTGTGCAAGGGTGCAGCCCAGGGCTGGGCCTGAGTCCGAATCTCCCTTCAGATTCGGGTACCTGCTTTGGAGCAGGCTTCTGCCATCCTCTGCAGGCGTGTATGTCTGAAGGAGAACGAGATTCTGGCACAGTCTTGGTTTCTAGCATCTCATAATGTGTTTTGGAGGCACGCAGAAGTCATGGATATAGATGCTGAAAGGGAGAAAATAACACAGGAGATCAAGGAGCTAGAAAGGATTTTGGACCCCAGCTCCTCAAGTATCCACGTGGAGGTCTCCGAATCAAGTCTCGATTCAGATTCTGAAGCAGGTAAGCTCCTGTGCACCTGGCCTCCTTGGAACGTGGCTAAGACCATCTGTGTCTGCCCTTGGATCTGTTTAGCCACGTGAAGTAAGATGTGCTGGTGCTGCCTGGCCTAGGCCCTGTTTCTCGCCAACACTGGCCTCTGCCTCCCCCCAGCCAGAGGGCTCCTAACAGCGCCTCCTTTGTCATGCTCTGGACCCGCTGGCTGCACGCAGCGCCCTGCCTCTGCCGCCTGGCAGGGAGGAAGGGTCCTGCCATCTAGCCTTGGGCTCCAGGGGCCCGCAGGGTGAGCGTGCTGGGCTTCTGCAGTTTGCCCTTCTGGGAGGGGTGGGCCCAGGACTCACCCCGCCGGGCCAGTCTGCACAGTCACCACTACTCACACCCCTGGAATCTCTTGCTGGGCTCAGGCGACCCCTCCTAAAGGGACCCTTCTGTGGAGGCCCATGCTCTCTCTCCCCGTGCACCCCCTGAGCCTCCCCCAACCCTGACTGGTGCTTCCCTGGCTAGAGACCTGCCCACAGCTGCCCCCCCCCCATTGCCCACCTCTCCCCGGGCCCAGGGCCGGCTCTGGGGTGACGTTCTGTCTCGTCTTCTGTGGGCAGGGCCTCCACATCTGTACCCTCCCACTCACTGGCTGAGCTCCCTCAGGTTGGAGCCAGGTGCTGCAAAGCCTTCCCTGCCGTCCCTCTGGTGGAAGACAGCACGTGGAGTCCAGGGAACGCCGTAGTTCTATCCCCTGTGTGTCTAGGGCCACCTCGTGTTAGGCCAGCATCTTCTCTGTCTGACCTGCCTTGGTCAAGTGTGCGCCTGGCACTGTCAGGGAGGGTCTGTTCACCGCAAGTCTCACTCTGAGGCTTTCGTCACCTCGCAGCCGCGGGCCCTCAGCCCCTCCCCGATCTGCACTGCCCAGGAAGCCGCGGTGGCCGCGCCATGTGCCCTTCCCGTCTTTGGTTACCAACACGGTGTGCTTTTGTGTCCCACAGACTTGCTGCCTGGTGAGGGCCTGGACACCGCTGATCCCCCGATCTTGGTAACTGCTGACCTGACCTGGCTGTGTCCTGGGTCAGACCTGCCGCCACCTTCCAAAGTAGCCCGGGATGGGGGGGGGGGTTACAGAAAAAGAGACGCCACAGGGGATTAAAATTGTCTCCAGAAGTAACTGCTATTAACAGCCTCTTGGCTTTTTCCTGAGCCCATATTGACATGCACGCCTCTCGTAAGAGTCCATCTCACGCAGAAGGCAGCAAGGTGTGTGCCTGCGCCCTGCCCCTCACAGCTCACCTCTCTGTGCCTCAGTGTCCCCCAGCACAGTGGGGACAGTCACAGCACAAGTCAGTTAACATACGAGAGCATGTGGCAGTTGCTTGGGTACGCCAGTTACTATTGGCTGCCTTTTGCTTATTTTCCCACCAAGTCCGGTTCAGAGTGGCCTCACGTTTTCAGTGGCCGTGCTGCCCCTGGTGTGGACTGACCTGGCTCCGTGGCTTTGGACTCATCGCCTCCAGATGGGCACCTTGACCGCCCTGGCCTGGGTGGCCATCTGGAGCCGTGGCTCGCCCGTGATCTTGCTGCGCGAGCGAGATGGTGGCAGCATGGCGCGCTGGCAGTGGTGGCGCAGGCTCATGGCGCTCGGGCCGTGCAGAAACGTTTGTTGTCGTGATAGAAAGCTGCTTGTTTCCTCACACCGACCCCACCTCCCCTCACGCTGCGGATGAGGGAACGCACACACTCAACTCTGGGAGGGGCAGGCGCCACCCCAGACGCGAACATGCTACTGCTGCCCATCAGGGTCATTTCTTGGTTCCACATTTGGGTGGTCTTAAGCCAGAGCTGCCTGAGTGTCCCAGGGGCCCAGTGACTGGTGCGTGGGCTCAGGCTGGGGCCCAGAGGGTGGGAGAGCATCTGTCTGTCCCATATGCTCACGGGCAGTTTCTGCCTCATAACCAGGAAGAAGAAAGGTGGGCTGAAGCCAGCAATGATGAGGATGACGCCAAGGACAGAACCCTCCCTGAAGACCCAGAGACCTGCCTGCAGCTGAACATGGTCTACCAGGAGGTCATCCGTGAGAAGCTGGCAGAGGTCAGCCTGCTGCTGGCCCAGAACCGGGAGCAGCAGGTAGGATGGGGTGACGGTCCCTCCTCGTGCTGACACCTCCTGACCCCAGGAGCCCTCACAGCCAGGCTCCCAGGACCAGGGCTCCCCGGTTGCCTGCCTCACTTCCACCCAGGGGTCCCCTTCTTCATGGGGGTGTCACTGCTGCCCTGCCCACAGATGGGCCCTGTGTCTGTCGCAGGAGGAGATCATGTGGGATCTGGCCGGGCCCAAAGGCCCCAAGGTGAAGGACAGCAAGAGCCTGCCCCTGAATGTGTACATAGGGCACTTCATGAAGCCGTACTTCAAGGACAGGGTCACCGGAGTGGTGAGTGGCCGAGGGAGGAAGCTCTTGTCTCCACAGTCTGCTGGGTGGTTGTGAATTCCCTTGGGGGCTTCAGGGTAAACTCCAACCTCAGAACTCTCTGCCTCATCCCTGGTGAAAGTCGAGGCCTCCCTCCCCGGGTGGGTGAGCTGACCTGACCTTCAGGTGGGCCGCCTGGGGCACGTCTCCCTGCGCAGTGGCACCACAATGGTCAGCAGGGCACGTGGACCCCAGTGTGTCCAACAGTGGCCCCGACCTCATCCACCTGCGTGGAGTCGCTGAGCCCACGCTGTGCGTGTGGCTGGGTCGTGCCCCACAGCCACCCAGGTGGCAGCCGCTCTGGATCCCGAGGTCCAGTGTCGGCCCGTGCCCACCAGGAGGCTGCAGGGAAGGGGCCCTGCGTCCTGCTGTGGACCCGGCAGGGACGTTTGGGGCCCTTCAGGTGAGCACACAGGTGTATTCACGTCGTGCTGCCGTGTGCTCTGACAGGGGCCTCCTGCCAACGAGGAGACACGGGAGAAGGCTGCCCAGGGGATCAAGGCTTTCGAAGAGCTCCTCGTGACCAAGTGTAAGCGCCCAGGCCAGGCCCTCGGCGTCCAGTGAGCTCTGGGACACAGGAGGCCTCCTCTTCTCGGGGCTGTGCCGTGGTTCCTAGACCTCTCCGCTGGGACCTCCTGGGCACCTGGCCTTGACCCCAGGACCGGCCACTTGACCCCCCAGCCTTTTCCAGTTGAGCAGGGTCCTTTCGAGGATGCCGGTCACTAGGGGCAGGCCGGGGCCACCGCCCCACACTCTCTGGTCTCTCCCTGCCAGGAGCTTGTGCCAGGTGGGGCTGTGTTTCTCGGGGAGGCGCTGGCGCCCAGAGGGCATCAGACAGTAACTCCCTCCCTCATCCTTTAAGCGTCCGTCTCCTGCTCTGGAAGTGGGAGCTAACGGTGGCGCCCGGGGTGTGGAGAGGGTTCAGTGAATGACGTGCATCCTGGGGACACGCCAGACCCTCTGATGACGTCATGGTCATCTCTCCTCAGGGAAGCACTGGGAAAAAGCCTTGCTCAGGAAGTCCGTGGTGAGCGACCGCCTGCAGCGTCTGCTGCAGCCCAAGTTACTGAAGTAAGTCACGACAGCTGAGAAGACGGCGTTCCCTGCCGCAGGAGGGTCGCAGCTGGCCAGCGCGGGTGCGGCACAGGCCCAGCTTGGCCACGCTCCCTCCCTGCCGCTGGGAGATGCCGGCGCCCGAGCTTCACGCCCCTTCCCCCGAAGGCGGCGGCCAGCATCGTGGCCAAGCGGGAGCGCAGGGCCAGGCTGCGCAGTTGCGTTGAGCTGTGTGGCTCAGGTGGCTTTTCTCTGGGTCTCAGTTTCCCCCTGTGAAAATGGGAACCGTCCGTGAAACCCACTTATGTGTTTGCTGATGGGGTGACGTCAGGTGACCAAAATGCATCACGAGGTGCTGCCTTTTTATAAATACTCCACAGAGGACACCGTGGTCTGGAAGACTGTGGTTAGAGACACAGGAGGCTCAGCCCCTGAGGTGGGGCAGCACAGCAGGGTCCCCACCTGCTCCTGTGTGGTGCCACGAGGGCTGAGGGCAGAGGTGGTGCCTTCAGGGTGGAAGCAGCTGGGGTCAGACAGCCTCTCCGGGCACTGAGGGGCCTGTGGCCAGGCCGGGGGTCCCAGGGGTCCACGTGCACCTGGCAGCTTGATGTGCACGGTCAGGATTTGCAGCAGTGACAGTGGGTCCCTCCTCAGGCTGTGGGAGAGCTGGGTTCCCCCCGGCCTGTTCTAGGAAGTGGCTGTTTACTGTACCAGCAACTGTGGCCTTATGAAGCAGCTGCTGGCCCCCTTGCTGGGCACAAGTTGGGGTGTCTGCACAGGGCTGGGACGCTGACACTCGGGAGGGGTGTGGGCTGGGCTCTGACACGTGGTGGGGGGAGCAGGTAATCGCCACCTGCGTCAGGAAACATGCTACCGCCGTTCTGATCCTGCTGACAGCAGGAGAGGTGAGTACTCCTGCTTCCTTTATGGGGGAGGAGACTGAGGCAGAGAGGATAAGGCGGGCTCAGAATTCGAACCGAGTCGCGGTTCTGCACCACTGAGTTGAGCGGAGTGACCAGCCCTGCCCAGTGCGGCCCCCGAGAAGCAGGGCCCCAGGCCTGCAGAGTGCGCACCCCACCCCCAGCCCTCGCCTCCGCTCTGCCTTGCAGGCTTGAGTACTTGCAGCAGAAGCAGAGCAGAGTCCCCAGTGAGCCAGAGAGGCAGGCCCTGGACAAGCAGATCCGGGAAGCTGAGAAGGAAATCCAAGATATCAAGTGAGACGGGGCCCCGGGAGGGCCCCGGGGAGAGCCCACAGGCTGGGTGTGACACAGTACCCTGGTCCCTTTCTCCAGCCAGCTCCCAGAAGAGGCTTTGCTGGGAAACAGGCTGGACAACCATGACTGGGAGAAGATCTCCAAGGTTAACGTGAGTTGGGGCCGGCCTGAGCCCCAGGCAGCCTGCAGGGATGAGGCGTGGGTCCGAACTGGGCGGGAAGGCCGCACCTTCCCAGCTCCTTGATCCACCACGACCCTTCTGGTCAAGTGCGCGTCCAGCAGCCAAGAGCAGTGAGTGGCTTCGCGGGCCCTCCCCTGTTGATGGGCACATCTCTCTCTCCTGCGGTGGACGGTCTTGAAGGCTCCTGGCTTTGCATTTGGAGCCAAACGTGCACCTTTGGCAGCACAAGGCCCAGTGAGCTGGATGGAGGTTCCCATTAGGCCGGCAGGGAGCGAGAGCTTGGCCTGGAGCTTTGTCTGGGGGCTTCTGGGGCCAGCAGCCCCGCAAGGCTGAGTTTCTGTGTCGTGCAGTTTGAAGGAGGCCGTGGCCCGGAGGAGATCCGAAAGTTCTGGCAAAACTCTGAGCACCCGAGCATCAACAAGCAGGAGTGGAGTGGGGAGGAGGTGGAGCGGCTGAAGGCGATTGCAGCCTCGCACGGCCACCTGGAGTGGCAGAAGGTGGCAGAGGAGCTGGGGGTAAGGACCAGAACCGGTCCGCAGCCCAGGGGGCCCGGGAGGCCTGAGTGCGTGTAGGGCCTATAGTGGAGCTGGCGGGGCAGAGCCGGTGGTCTCCGCCGCCCCCATGGGGCCCTGGTGGAAGGAGAGCATAGGTTTACAGATGGGTGCTACCGTGGGGCGCTCAGGGCCCACCTGTCCCCGGGCCTCAGAGCCAGGTCTGGATGTGCCTCGGCATGCGGGGCAGAGCGCGGTGACACCGCTTTGCTTTCGTTTGGGCCTCGGGAAGACCTGCCGCAGCGCCTTCCAGTGCCTGCAGACGTTCCAGCGGCACAACACCGCCCTGCGGCGCAGGGAGTGGACGGCGGAGGAGGACCGCATGCTCACACAGCTGGTGCAGGAGATGCGCGTCGGGAGCCACATCCCCTACCGCAGAAGTGAGGTCTCGTGACTCGGCCTAGGGGCCCCTCAGGCTGTCACAGGGCCCTGGAGGCCTGGGGCCCCGTGCGTGGAAGCACAGACCCGTGGGATGGCTCGCTGTTGGAGCGGGAGAGGTGGCAGGAAGTGCGAGGGGTTACGTATCCCAGGTGTTCCACAGCCGGATTCTTGGGGATCAGAGCGACTCTTTGCTGTGCGACCCGTCTGGGAAGTGGGTGTCTCGGCCCCCAGGAGGCCCCCCTGTCCCTAGTGCCCCTTGAGTGGAGGGGCCTTGGCACCCACACGGCCCCTCTCCCCCAGTTGTCTACTACATGGAGGGGAGAGACTCCATGCAGCTCATCTATCGGTGGACCAAGAGCTTGGATCCCAACCTGAAAAAGGGGTTCTGGGCCCCAGAGGAAGATGCTGTAAGTTCGTGGGACCCGAGGAGAACTGTCCTCTGGGAATCTAACCTAGCTGTCTGCAGTGGCCGCTACACCCCTGAGGTTCCCTTCTGCGACTGAGTTCAGGACGGGGAGGTCACGGCTGTGCCTGCAGGGAGGCCATTTGTGCTCGTCCTTCCTGCAGAAGTTGCTTCAAGCGGTTGCCAAATACGGGGAGCAGGATTGGTTTAAAATCCGGGAAGAGGTGCCAGGTAGGAGCGATGCCCAGTGCCGAGATCGGTGAGTTGTGCAGCGCCGGGAAGGAGGGGCTCGCTGGGGTGCGTGTGAGGTTCGCTCTCACCCAGGCCACAGGCAGGCCGGCGACAGTGGCCGGGAGTGAGTTGCTGTTGTAGGAAGAGGGTGTGGCCCACGGGGGTCTGTGTGCCACAGTTGACTCACTGGGGAAGCAGGGTGAGCTGTTTTTCCAAGCCAGACTTTTATATTTATGTCCCTCGTTTGCCAAGAACAAGACCCAGGTTCCACCAGAGACAGGGCATCCTGGTCAGCAGTTTTCCTGATCCGTGGTGTCTAAATTCTCCCAGATCGCTGACGGGCACAGTCCCTGGGCAGGCAGCCGCACCTCCCTCCTTTCCTGCTTGTCTTTTCTGAAAGCAGCTTTATTGAGATAAACTCATATACCATTCGGTCCATTCACGGAGTATACAGTTCTGTGGTTTTTAGCGTATCCATTGAGCTGTACAGCCATCACCACAGTTTGAAAACATTTTGATCACCCCAGAAAGAAGCCCTATTCAACAGCAGAAACAGCTCAATTCAACAGTGGGCAAAGTACTTGAACAGACACTTCTGCAAAGAACACATACAAATGCCCAATAAGCACATGAAAGATGCTCAGCATCGTTAGTCGTCGTGAAGTGCAAGTCAAGACCACACATAGATTGGGATGATACCTATTAAAAAGGGAGGGGGGCAGCTGTGGTGGTTCACACCTGTAATATCAGCACTTTTGAAGGCTGAGGTGAGAGGATCGCTTGAGGCCAGGAGTTTGAAACCAACCTGGGCAACACAGCAAGACCCCATCTCTAAAAAAAAAAATTTTTTTTTTAAATTAGCGGGCATGGTGCTGCACACCTGTAGTCCCAGCTACTTGGGAGGCTGAGGCAGGAGGATGGCCTGAGCCCAGGAGTTTGAGGTTGCAGTGAGCTATTAATGACGCTACTGCACTCCAGCCTGGGCAAGAGAGCGAGACCCTGTCTCAAAAAACAAAACAAAAAGAAAAGTAAACGCATGTGGGTGAGGATGTGGAGAAACCAGAACATCTGTACATTTTGGTGGGGATGTAAAATGGCGCAGCAGCTGTGGAAGACAGTAGGCTGGTTCCTCGAGAAGTTAAACATGGCCTGATACCCACGATAATCGGTAACTGTAAAACCCAAAGGAAGTGAACGCAGGAACCCAAACGTACTTGTACAGCGTCATTCACAGCAGCCGAAATAGGGAAACAACCCCAGTGTCTGTTGACAGATGAAGGAATAAAATGTTGTTTTTCCGTACAGTGGGATATTATTCAGTCTTAAAAAAATGAAATTCTAGTAAATACTGTATTTCCGCACATTCTGGTACAACATGGGTGAACTCTGTTTATGTCCTCTTTTTTACGTGGACAGACATGTTCGTTTCTCTCAGGTGTAGCCCAGCAGTGGAGCTGCCAGGTGCAGTGGCAGCTCTGTGTTAGACAGTTTTCCGAAGTGGGAACCACTTTATGTTCCCACTAGCAACGCACGGGGATTCCAGTTTTCCACATTCTCGCGATACTTGTTCTTGGTGATGCCAGCCATCCTATCAGGTGTGAAGTGGAATCATGGTGGTTTTTATTTGCATTTTCCTAGTGACTAAGGATGTTAAACATCTTTTCATGGGCTTGTTTGCCATTCGTATATATTTTTCTTTGGGAAAACGTTTATTCAAATCCTTTGCTCGTTTTTTTTATTGGTTTACAAGTTCTTTGCAGATTTCAGACACAAGTCCCTTATCAGATGTGTGGTCTGCACATGTTCTCTCCTGGTCTGTATTTTCTCCCCTGCAAGTACTAACCAGCCCGACCCTCGTAAGCCCCCAAGATAGACGAGATCGGAGTGTGCAGGGTGGCATGTCAGGCTGTGTGTTCTCTTTTTTCCTTTTTTTTTTTGAGACCAGTCAAGTGCAGAAGTGAGAAGGGGTAAGGTCATAACACCAAAAGTTCAGTCTGTAACTGGCTGAACAGTAAGTGAGATAACTCTCTGTCTTCTGGTCAGCCTAGCCTGTGTTGTGTTTTCTTTCCACTTTTTTGATGGTTTCCTTTGAAACACCAAAGGTTTACATTCTGATGAAGTCCAGTTTATCTATATTTTTCTTTCGTTGCTAGTGACTTTTGTGACATATCTAAGAAACCGCTGCAGAAGTCAGGACAGCAGTGGGAAGTGTCTCAGCGTCTAAAATGTCCCCTTGTCTTCATGTCACTTTCAGATATTTCAGAAGATTGCATTTCAGCTTGAAAAAGGGACGTTGGAATTTAAAAGAAGAGGAACGGTTACTTGAATTAATAGAAAAACACGGTGTTGGTGAGTTGTTGCTATGTTTGGCCGTCCAGCGTCTGCTAGCTTAGAGTGCGCCCCATGGGTTTGCAGATGGCGGGAGCGCGCCCCACGGGTTTGCAGATGGCGGGAGCGCGCCCCACGGGTTTGCAGGTGGCGGGAGCGCGCCCCACAGGTTTGCAGGTGGCGGGAGCGCGCCCCACGGGTTTGCAGGTGGCGGGAGCGCGCCCCACGGGTTTGCAGGTGGCGGGAGCGCGCCCCACGGGTTTGCAGCTACCGTCGGGGGCTCCAGTCTGCCTGACCCCAGGTGGACCGCTCTCTTCCGCCTCATTCTTCCTCGTGTTGACAGATGGCGGTTTCCCCTTACTACAGCTAGTGCAAGTTCGTTATAGAAAACTTAGAAGTGCAGACATACAAAAAAGAAAAGTAACAGCGCATCACCCAGAGATAACCGCTATTGGCTGGCATACACCTCCCCTCTCCTTCCTCTGTCCTCTTCTAGGAAAAGGCAGTTTTTAAAAAATTGACTCGGCCAGGCGCGGTGGCTCACGCCTGTAATCCCAGCACTCTGGGAGGCCGAGGCGGGCGGATCATTTGAGCTCAGGAGTTCGAGACCAGCCTGAGCAAGAGCGAGACTCCTACTCTACTAAAAAAAAAAAAATAGAAAGAAAGAAATTAGCTGGACAACTAAAACTATATAGAAAAAATTAGCCGGGCATGATGGCGCATGCCTGGAGTCCCAGCTACTCGGGGGGCTGAGGTGGGAGGATTGCTTGAGCCCAGGAGTTTGAGGCTGCTGTGAGCTAGGCTGACGCCACGGCACTCTAGCCAGGGTGACAGAGTGAGACTCTGCCTCAAAAAAAAAAAAATTGACTCGTGTACAACTGACCACTCTTTACCTGACCCGTGTCGCCAGCCGTGCTGTCCGGCTGAGCGTCCCGTCTGTGCACACCCTGTCCTGCTGCCGCTCTGCCCGTCGCTGCACCGTGTTTCTTGGTGCACGCAGGTCATTCAGCCATCCTTCTGTTCCCATCTTTTGCTGTGGGCCTGGAACGAGCTGAGTGTGTTACAGCTAAATCTTTGCTCATATTTATGACGTCTCCTTAGAATACATCCCAGCTGTGGGGTTGCCAGGCTCCGGGACATGCAGAGCACTAAGGCAGCTGTCCCACACTCGCGATGGCTGCCGTCCTCCTGCCAGCGCTGTCTGAAAGAGAACACAGGTCCTCAGCAACGTCTGGCCTAGAAGCCCGGGTGCCGCAGATACGCAAGGGCCGCGTTATGTAGATGGGGTGATTTTTCCGTCTGGGTTGTGCATTTGCCAGAACTCTCCTGAGGGGCTGAGCACCCGCGGAGACTCGGGCTGCAGTTGTGGGGCAGTGGCGTATCTGACCCGGCTTCTAGCTGGGCAGCGGGAGGTGCGCAGGGGCCCAGGCCGAATCTTCCAGAGAACAACACACCCTCCTGGGAGCAGACTCTTCCCCTGAGCTGATGACTTTGTGCCGTCAGAGACTGGTGTATGAAGCAGTCTCCGTGTGGTTTCGCTTCTGCAGGTCACTGGGCAAAAATCGCTTCTGAACTACCCCATCGGTCGGGCTCCCAGTGTCTGAGCAAGTGGAAAGTCATGATTGGGGTGAGGCGTTCGTTTGTTCTTAGAGCTTCACCTGCAGGCAGACGGAAGGTCCCACCACCTGGGGGGCCCGCTGGGCAGAATAAGGGGGGCAGGGGAGCGGGAGGGAGGAGGGACGTGTGGTTTCTGGCCCTTCTTCCGGGCAGTCAAGGGCAGAGGGAGACCCTCCTCAGCACCGTGGCCGCCCACCCCCAGAGGTGCTCCTGCTCAGCCTCTCCCTGGAGGGCAGCCTGCTGTCCTTCGTCAGTGAACCTGCGTGGCTGAGGCCTCCACCCGGCCCTCTCCTCCCCTCAGAAGAGGCAGGGTCTGCAGAGGCGGCGGCGGAGGCCGCGTCGCAGTGCCCGGTGGAGCTCCACCTCCAGCTCCAGCAGCAGCGGTGGAGACACCGGCAGCGGCAGCGGCAGCAGCAGCAGCAGCAGCAGCAGCAGTGAGGAGTCGGAGGAGGAACTGGAGCAGGTGCAAGAGGCTGGCAAAGTGCTGCTGTCCCCACAGTATGTGGTGCCGGACATGGATCTGTGGGTTCCTGCCAGACAGAGCACCAGCCAGGCGTGGAGAGGAGGGCCAGGACGCCCCGCTGCCTCCCTCGGCCCTCCCAAGGGGTCCAGTGCCGCCCAGGGCGGCAGAGAGGAAGCTTCCACCATGTCGGCTCCCCGCGAGGAGCTGAGCCCGGCGCAGGCCCCCTCCGGCATCCACAGCACCGCCCCGCGGGGTGTCCAGGACTCACGCTCTGCGGACACGCTCCTGGCGAGCTCGGAGGAGCTGGCCCTCGAGGTAGGCCCCGAACGTGCCCCAGGATAGGTACGAGGAGGAAGTGGTCACCGGGGCTGGTGCTCAGGGACAGTATGGTGTCCCCAGGTGTGGGGAGACACCCCCTCGTTGCTCATCAGAATGTTCTGCTTCTGGCTGGTTTGGGAGAACTGTCCCCTCGGCAGCCGCCTTCTCCATTGAGGCTGGCGGCCTCCGTTTCCCCAGCTTGGCTGAGTGAGCGCTTGGACTTGAAGGCGTTTCTGGAACATTTCATCCCTGGGGGGGATGGGGGGGGAGAGAAGGAGCGAGGAGGGGGGCCTCTCTGTGAAGGGGCCTTGCGCACCTGCTGGGGTCTGCCTTCGACAGTTGCGTGTGTCCGCCTGTCCTGGTCGAGCGCTGGGTGTTGAGGCCGTGGGCACAGGTGCCGTCTGGCTGGGTCCCAAGCGGCAGGGTGGTTGAACAGGCTGGTCTTCCCTGGGAGTTGCTGGGGGAACAGTGGACCCCGAGGCAGCGGGGCAGAGTGCAGTGCCACGGGGCCTGCTGGGAACTCGACTGGAGAGAGGCCTGGCCCAGGGCAGGGGGACGGCTGCTAGTGTCCTGGGGCTGCCATCCTCTCCCCTCTGGGGGAGGCCCTGCCTGAGGGCCCCTCGCCTCCCACAGTGGCCCTGCCACATGGCACACACTGTGCTCCAGAGGCTGGGCGAGGAGATGTCCACGGCAGGCCCCACGCTGGCGGCTCCCACGTGCCCGGCCTCACCCAGTCCCTCCGTCAGGACGGGAGCCGGCTGCTGAAGGTGCCGCTGGAGACCGTGCTGAGGGTGCTCAGGACCAACACCGCCACGCGCAGCCGCACGCTGGTGAGGCGCCCTCCCTGCCGGAGCCTGCACGCCCCCCTGGTGCGAGCGTTCCTCCCCCAGGCACTGAAGCGGGCGGGGAGCGGGGCCCTCCCTGGCTCCTGCACTGGCCACCAGGGCAGGGTCAGTCCAGGGAGCGGGGCCTGGCCAGGAGGCCCATGTGCCTTCTCCTCCCTGCAGAAGGAGAAGCTAAAGCAGCCGCCCCTGCCCAGCGCACCCCTGGGGGCCAGCTCTGGTGACAGCATGGCCCAGTCCCACATGCAGCGACTGTGGCACGGAACCTTCCAGAACGGACGGCGGCGCTGGAGACACGCTCTGCACCAGAGACTCCTAGACCGCAGGCTCCTACTGGCTGTGAGCCCTTGGGTGGGTGACGTCATTGTGCCCCGCATGCCGGCTCCCCGGAAACCTGCAGTGCAGACCCGAGGTACTGCCCAGGGCTCCTTTGGGGGAGTCGGGGTGGGGGGTGGAGCCAGGCAGCGGGTCTTGCTCAGCGCACGGCGGCCAGTCAGGGAAGTGGCCTCAGCAGGGAGCCTTCTAGGATGGGTCACACCTGGCCAGGTTCCTTGGTGAGGGTTGGAGCACCTGTCCTCAAAGGCTTCGGTGACAGCCAGTCAGGACCCTGGCTGCTCTTCCCGGCGGAGCGGGGGTGGGGTGGTGGTGGTGGCTGGATTTGAGGTTCTTTGGGTGGTGAAGGGCTCAGAGGGCCCCGCCCTCTGTCCGGTGGTGGGCGTGTGCTGCCGGTTCTGCGGTTTCTCCCACCCTGCCTGGCGCCCAGTCCTGAGGGCCCTCGGGCCTCCCAGAGAGGGACGTGGTAGCTGGAGACGGTTTGTACGTGTGTCCTTGTCCCCCCAGCCGACGGCCTTGGGAAGCAGCTGCGGCACGCCCACCTGGCCAGCACCCCGGTGTTCACGCTGTTCATCCAGGTAAGCACCTGAGCAAGGTTGGTTTTCTTGTGCTTGTGTGGGTGTGAAGTCTTGAAGTTTGCAGTAGGTTCTCTCCTGAAAGTCCAATCATCTAAAGTTCTCAATTCTGGAGAACTTCCTTTCCGAGGCTTACGGCTGTTGGCATATTAGCGTGGAACGGGCTGCTGGCTGTTGAGCATTCACTGCCACCATCGGGTTAAATGGTGTCCTGGGAAGGGTGACGGGGCCAGGGACCAGTTGTAAATGAAGGAATGGGGGCGTGACACCCGGGACACGGTGGGAGCCCAGCCCCGAATTCCGCATACGAGTCAGGACATGAAGGCCGAGGGTTCGGGGGAGGCCGGCACAGCCACGCAGGTTCCCCAGGCTCCTGCCAAAGCCTCTGCGGCGTGGGGTCTCCTGAGAGCAGCTGCGGCCAGGGCTGCCCTCCGGTGTCCCACCCTGTGGGGTCTGGGGGTGCCAGGGTGGGAGGTTCTACTACCCCCGTGCCCCTCAGCTGTTCCAGATCGATACTGCTGGCTGCATGGAGGTCGTTCGAGAGAGGAAGGTCCAGACACCCAGGCTGCTCCAGGCGGGCACTCAGGACCCCCGTCCGCGTCCCGTGCAGGTAGTGGCACTTGGGCGAGAAGCGAGAGTGAGCACCACCCTCCCCGGTGTGGTGGGGCCACAGGAGGGAGCGGCCCTCCAGGGAGTGTCTACACAGCCCCCATGGGTGCCTGCAGCCCTGAGAGGTTCTGGGGGAGTCCAAGGTGGGTGCAGGTCAGACCGATACTGAGGCGTCCCACCTGCCCAGCCTGTCTCCCCACAGCCACCCCTGGCAGAGGTCAGCAACTGGGTGCTGTCTGCTGGGGGTGCCTGGTTCTTGCCTTTCTGCCCCAGAAACCTAACTTGCGTGAGCTCAGTTGGTGAGAAGCCTCTCCCCAAAGCCCTGTCACCTGGGGTGGGGGACGACAAAACGGTGTCCTCGTTTGAGGACCAGACGCAGCTCTGTGATGCCCCCCGGGCCTCAGGGCCCTCAGCCCCTGCCTCCTCCTGCAAAGCCTGTGCCACCCCAGCCCCAGCGTGAGCGCTTCCCAGGGCGCCTGGGCAGGAGGTGTGGCAGGCGGGAGGCCTGAGGCCGCTGAGCTCCTGCAGGAGCGTGTGGGGAGCCAGCTCTGGCACCTGGGGCCTTGTCCCCCTGCAGGGGTAGTGGTGATGGGTGGTCCAGGAGTGGTGGGGAGAAGTGGCCCGAGCACACGGAGGAAGTCGAGGTGCTCACTCTCCTCTCCTTTTTCAGGAGCCGTCGAGAGCCCCGAGCACCCCAGGTACTGCTGCTTCTGTCCGCGATTCGGTGGGGCAGTCCCTACCTGCCGCTGGCTCTGAACCACGGCCTCTGGTGACCCATGCCCCTGCTGACAGGGTCTCATTTTACTCCCTGCCACGGGGACGAGCGCCTGGCTGGGTGGGTTTGGTGCTCCCAGCTGCCCCTGCGGCTTCCCCGGCCCAGGTGCACGAGAGGGGCCGCCCTGAGTGAGGGCCGTCCTGGTACCCACCAGCGTGCCCACACCCCAGCCAGCAGAGTCGGGCAGGGCCCGGGCTCCCGAGGGGACGAAGCTGTCTCAGGCGAGCAGTGGGGGGCAGCAGTGCCCACCCCACGGTCCCGGTCTCCAAGACGTTCAAGATTTAGGGGCTGGGCTGGCTGGAACATCCACTGCCCGGGCTGTGACCGGGGTGTTGGGGCTTGAGTACCCTGAGGTCAGGGCAGGCCCCGCTGTCCACGTTCCAACTGCTGCCCAGTGCAGACACTCAATTACGGGGTCTCTCCTCCCTGCAGGCTGCCTCTTACCCAACGTGACAGCTCAGAAAGCTGCAAAGAATGCCAGCCGCCGGGCAGAGTGTGCCCCAGCCCCGGTGCCCCCACCCGCTCCTTGCGGCCCTCGGCCCAAACCCAAGACCGTGTCGGAACTGCTTCGGGAGAAGCGGCTGCGGGAGGCCCGTGCCAGGAAGGCCGCCCAGGGCCCCGCGGTGCTCGCGCCCCGCCTGCTGCTCTCCTCGCCTGTGATCCTCCAGCCCGCTCTGCCGCCGGCCCCCCACGGGCCCCCAGCTTTGGGTCCCGCGGCCTCAAGCACAGTGGCTAGTCCGGGCACTTCTGCCTCCTGGCAGGAGGCTGGCACGTCAGCCAAGGACGCGGGCTCCTCCACCCTGCAAACCCTGCCCCTTGTGGCTGCATCTGGAACCCCTGCGCCGGGCCCAGGCCAGGTCACCGGGAGCTGCCACCCGAATGGTCTCGGACAGTCTCAGGTCCCTGCCACGTCCCGGAAGCAGGGCCTGCCGGAGGCTCTGCCCTTTCTCCCCGCGGCCCCCAGCCCTGCTCAGCCGCCCACCCAGCCCCTCAGCCTGATACACAGGGGTGGGCCACACATGGCAGCCAACATCCCTCTCCCTGTCACCTGGGTGCTCACGGCCCAGGGGCTGCTTCCTGTGTCTGTGCCAGCTGTGGTGGGCCTTCCCGGGCCAGCAGGGACCCCGGACCCCACAGGGCTGCCGGTGACTCTGCTGCCTCCCCCGGCTCAGACTCGGGCAGCCCAGGGCCCCCAGGCCCCGGGGCTGAGTTGCCCTTGGCATCCCCAGGCCAGCGTAGACGTGGGAGCAGACCCTTCCCCCAAGACAGGCCCCTCGACCCCTCCCACACACCCCCTGTCACAGAGCCCCGCAGAAGTGGACAGTGGGGTGGCCTGTGTGGCCAGCACGTCTCCCCAGGCCGACCACCCTGAGGCGGAGCTCCTGCAGCCCAGCCGGCTGCCTGCCTGTGGTGGTGCTGGCCCGGGCAGTGATCCGGGAGGGACACCAGGGCCCCCCTCAGGGACACGGGAGCCCAGAGGGCCTCAGCCTGGGCATGAGAAAGGTTCCCTAGACCTGGGCCTGCTGTCCCAGGAGAGCGAGGTGGCCACTCAGGAGTGGCTGCGGGGGCAGGGCGGGGTGTGTGTGCCCCCCCTGGGGAGCAGGCTGCCCTACCAGCCCCCTGCCCTGTGCAGCCTGCGGGCGCTGTCCGGCCTCCTGCTCCACAAGAAGGCCTTGGAGCACAAGGCCACTTCCCTGGTGGCCAGCAGGGCAGCCAGGGGCCAGGCCGAGCCCCGGGCAGGAGCCCTGCAGGCCACTCTGGGGCTGGTGCGGGGGCAGCTCCGGGACAACCCTGCCTACCTCCTGCTGAAGGCGCGGTTCCTGGCCACCTTCACCGTCCCCGCGCTCCTGGCCACCCTGCCCCCCCGTGGCGTCCCTACCACCCTCTCAGCAGCCATAGGCGTGGGCTCAGAGAGTGAGGACGAGGGCCTGGACGAGCCGGAGCGCATGGCAGCCAGCAGCCCCGACCAGGTACGGTGGGCGTCCAGCCACAGCCCCACTTCCCCGAGGTGGCCCCGGTGGCACCCTCACCCGCCCCGGCGTGTCCGGCCTGCCCACAGCAGCGGGGGGACAGGCAGAAGTCGCGGGCAGCTGGGTTCCCCGGGACGAGGAAGTGGGCACCGACCCCCCCGCCATTGCATGTGGCGTCTGTGCAGAAGTCGCCTCCCCTTTTGGCCAGTGTGGGGAACACGCAGAGAGGGCCGCTGGTCCAGGTCACGCGCCACACACGTGGGCCGTCCGCGTAGGGCAGCAGCTGCGTCCTTCCCAGCACTTCTGGGGGCGCAGAGCCCCCCCGGGTGTCGCCTCCCTGACTGCACGTGGGGAGAGTGTTCTCAGCTCTGCGTGAAACCACTTATTTCCTAACGAGAACTCTGACGTGGAGAGCGTGTGGGACTGTCCCTGGGTCCTCCACAGCTGCGCCCAGGGAGCCCCCAGCAAGGGCCCCCCCCCCCACTGCTGCCACTTGCAGCAGCCTGGGGGCAGAGCCACCGCTTTCCCTGAGGAAGGCCCAGAGCAGCCCCTTCCCGCCCTGGGTGCACGCGTGGGGCAGCGGGAGCAGGTCTGCCTCCCTTCCCGAGGCCGGGGGTCCTGGGGCAGAGCTCCGGTGCCACACCCGTGTGCAGCCCCCCAGCCCTGCCCAGACCTCCCCACCCTCCCCTGGGGGCAGGAGGCCAGAGCCACGCATGCTCTAGGGGGGCTGGAGCAGCTGGCGCCCCGTCCCGTGCGGGACCCCTCTGGGCCCTCGCTCCCCACTCCTGATTCCCGCCTGCTGTGGCTGGGGGTCACGCATGTCCCTGCCTGGGTTTTGTGTTGCAGCGAGCCCCGGGCCCTGGCGAGGGCTCCGCCCCCTCCTGCCTGGATGCCTCTGCCGACCTCGACGGCGACCTGGACGTGCTCAGGACCCGGCATGCCCGGCACGCCCGGAAGCGCAGGCGGCTGCTGTGAGCAGCAGGTGAGGGGGGGGCCACCCCCGCAGCCAGGAGAAAGCACAGGCGGGAGGGGCTGGGGGCCACGAGGGCTGTCTGGGACCGCCCAGTTGCCCCCCCAGTGCAGCCCATCCAGGGCCCAAGCATGGCCCTGCCTCCCGGGCCGTCAGAGACGGGGACAGGTGGTCCAGCAGGTGGACAGTTGGCACAGTGCCAGCCTTGGTCCCTATCCCTCACAGCTGCCCATGGGGTCTGGCTGGGTGTGCCTGGGGCCCCACCAGGGTGTTTATGCTCCAGGACAGGACACCCCAAAAGCCACAGCTGCAGCTGAGGAGAGGCAGGGCCCCCGCCTGCCCTAGCAGCCGCCACCGCCCCTCGGGAGAAAGTGCCAGAGGCCAGGGGAGCTGCTGCCCGGTGACAGACCTCTGTCTGCAGTGGGCAGGGGGAGGCCCTCAAATGGGCCGTGTCATCTTGGGCTTAGCTGCTCCCCAAGTGCAAACCTGAGCATTTGAAGGAATAAAGTTCTATTTTTTAATTAAAAAGGCTCTTGTGGTTTTGTTGCCTTGAGATACTGAGCATGTACAAGGATCTTCCTCCTGGCACGGCTGGACCAGCCACTGGGGTCCTGGCAGTCTCCTGTGCCTGCGGCTGCCTCGCAGCCCACGACCCTGAGCCTCAGCTCGCACGAGGGCACTGGGCAGGGGACAGAGGAGCAGGCTTTTGCCCTCATGGATGGCATGTGTGGCTCCGGCCTTCAGGCAGAGCCTGTGCCCCCTCCAGGCGGCTGCCAGCCCTCGTGCCGCCCAGGCTGGGACCAGTGGCCACCTGGCTGCCCAGGAACGGCGGTGGCTCCCTCCCTCTTGCACGGGCATCTCTGGCACGAGAGCAGGTCCCGGCTGCAGCTCTGTCCCACTGCGTGTCCCGCGTCCCTCCGTGGTGACGATGCCCCCAGGCCCTTGGCTCACCCACGAGCTTCGTCTCACAGTAACTGCCGTGGGCAACCCGTCTGCCCCGAGCCCCGCAGACGGCACGTCCCACCTCGCGCCAGTGCCCTGCGAGCGCATTCCTGGCTTTCCCGCGACTTCCGCGGACCTGTGAGCGACTAAGAGGTTTGTTATTTAATTTCCAAATATTTGGGAATTTTCCAGGTATCTGTTACTGACTTCTAGCTTAATTCCGATATGGTCAGAGAACGTGGCATTTTTATTCACTGTTAAGGACACGCACCACAAGGAAGATGTTCCTTTCACAAACGGGGAGACTGTCGGAGGGCTCACCGCCCGGGCGCCACACGGCAGCGGACCCCACTGCCCGCTCCTGCCTGCGTGGTGTCAGGCTGTCCTGCAGAACCCAGCAGCAGGGACGGGAGGGAGCAGTCAGGTGGGCTCTGCGCCAGCTTCCTGCCCTTCCCGCCCAGCCGCCCCTTCTCGCGGCTGCCGGGCGGCAGCTCAGTTAACCGGCTCTGCCGGGTGAGGCGAGGCTCCGGGTTCCGAGACTGCATCGGAGACGAGGCTCTGGCTGCCAGAGGGGGTGCCAGAGCCTGCCGTCCCCAGAGGACTCTGCAGCCCTTGTCCACGAACGTGCCCTGCCACCAACAGCCCTTCCGAAACTGGCTCGGAGTCCTGGAAGTGGCCTCCCAGTCCCCTCCGCGGGGCCTGGTAAAGAGGGAGGTGCAAGGTGGGGACGCCCAGCGAGGAGGATGCCGTGGTGGGCGTCAGGCTGGATGGCGGCCGGTGCCCGCAGCCCCTGGAGCCTGCAGCGCCCTCCTGGGCCTGCCTGCCCCCTGGGACACCATGAGGTGGGCTGCTGGCCCTTGTGTGACCCAAGCGTGTGCTGGCCGTGTCGTGTGGGTGTGAGCCGGGCTTGGGTGAGCTCTCCCCTGCCATGCCCCGTGGGCCTGCCCGCAGCCAGCGGCCCGAAGCCTGCACCCCTGTCCCCAAGATGCTGGCAAGGGTGCAGGTGTTAGGCACAGAGCACCCCCGCTGGAGGAGCCCCCAGATGCCTGTGTCGGCCTCTTCCAGCCCACAAGAGGCCTCTGCTGTCACTTCTACCTGCCAGGGGCCATGGCTGGGCCTCCAGGGTAGCCCCAGGACCCAGGACCCCTGGGCACCAACAGGCCGGGAGGGCTCCCGGCAGCCTTCCTCTGGAGGGCGGAGGGAGAACTTCCACTTCCCCCTGCCCCACCTCCTGGGGCCGCCCTGGCTGGGCGAATCGGAAGGCGGCCACCAGGACTGGCCCCTGGGGAGGCCGGGCAGCTCTGCGGAGCTCCCAGACCGCCAGGAAGTGCACGGGCGCCTCGTGCCTCGTGGCTCCTCCCTCCTCCAGCTGCGCTGCCTCCCACAGGGCGCTGCTGGCTACGGGGCGCGTGTCTGGTGTCTGCCGTGCAGGTGGCTCCGGAGGGCCCCGAGGTAGGTCGGTTGGCAGGGAAGACCAGGGGTGGCTCTTTTTGGGGGGCCTGGAGCAAATAGCCCGAGCAGCACTAAGCTTCCGACAGCCGGCCAGGCAGCCTCCACCGTCCTGCCCGTCACAGCCACTGTGAACACCTGTTTCTTTCAGTGGCAGGAACAGTGGGAGTCAGGTGTGGCTCGAGTGGATTTGAGGCTAGACAGGCAGCAGTGGGCCCATGTCCCGCGGAGCCACAGGGGTTGGTAGGCAGTCCCCCCTGTCACTGGGCTGTGTGGATGACAGCACAGCAGGAAGTTGAGAAATTTCTCCAAAGACCCAGCCGGCTGCAACCCGTGTCTCCAGAGCAGTGATCCAGCCCCCTCGGGCTGGACGCCAGCGTGTCCCGGGGCTGGAGGCCGTCTGAGGGGTTGCGTCCTGCCGGCTGTGCCCAGCCTTGGCCCAGTCCTGGGGGGGCATCTTCCAGCTGGTGGCAGGGACAGCTGGGGTGGAGGGGACAGCTGGCCTGACCACCTCGAGGGTGTGGCTGGGGGCCGGGCCTCATCTGGGGTGACCAGCACGGGAAGCCACTGGTGCCCAGCACCCGGGGACCCCCCAACAGCCGTGGCCACGTTGCCAGACCCTTCCCGGTGCCCAGGCCTGGCAGGGGTGACAGACCCACTCCTGTGGGCAGGCCTCCGTCACTCTTCCCGGACGGCACGGGGACAAGCAGCTACCGAGGGCCGGGTGGGCTTGGCTGCAGCAGCAGCCGGCGAGGGAAGGAGGGCGCGGGCCTGGGCAGGAGTGGGCTGAGCAATGAGGAAGTCCCGCACACACGCTCCTCAGTCCGGCGCTGCCAAGGTGGGGGGTTACACAGCACTGGCCGGCCTGAGGCTGGACCCACCTCCCCAGGGCCACACAAGGATGAGGTGCCAGGCAGGGCAGCCCCCAGGTGCAAACAGCGGCACCCACCTCCATGGGTGGGAAGTGGCTGCCCCTGCAGGCTCAGGGCACTTTGGGGGTGTCTGGGGGCAGAGGCCAGAGGGTCACGGCACAGGGGAGTGTTCGCTCAGACCCTACCTGTGCCTCCCCAGCTTGTGCGGTGACGGGGTGGCAGAGGGCCAGAGCGGGGCGCAAGAGGGGCACCCCAGGCTGGGTCCCGGTGTGGACGCCGCTCAGGGAGCAGGTTCCGGGCCTGGGTGGGAACAGGAGATGGCAACCCTCGGCCGCCCTCCCCACCCCAGCCACCGCCCGAGAGGCCATGTCGGACTACGAGAACGATGACGAGTGCTGGGCGGCCCTGGAGGGCTTCCGGGTGATGCTCACCTCGGCCATCGACCCCTCGCGCATCACCCCCTACCTGCGGCAGTGCAAGGTCCTGAACCCCGACGACGAGGAGCAGGTGCTCAGCGACCCCAGCCTGGTCATCCGCAAGCGGAAGGCAGGTCGGTGCCCCTCGGCCCCCAAACCCAGCCAGGAGCCACCGTGGAGGCGGCTGTGTCCCGGCCCCCGTGAGCCCAACCCTGAGGGGGAGCCCCCTGCACCCCCAGCCCGCTCCTGTCGGCAGGGCTGTCCAGAGGAGGGGAGGTGCAGCTCCCACCTCACCTGGGCCCCCCAGGCTGCGAGGTGGGAGGCGGGACGCCCGCAGCCCAGCTGCCCTCTGCCCAGAGTGCGCCCGCGTGTCCCACCTGGCCTCTGGGGCCCGCAGGTGTGCTCCTGGACATCCTGCAGCGCACGGGCCACAAGGGCTACGTGGCCTTCCTGGAGAGCCTGGAGCTGTACTACCCGCAACTGTACAAGAAGGTCACGGGCAAGGAGCCCTCCCGCGTCTTCTCCATGATCATTGGTGAGGCCCCCCCCC
>CM052443.1:127561734-127588428 GCA_028533085.1 Varecia variegata
CTGTCCCCGGCAGTGCATGGAGGAGAAGGAGATGTTCGAGCTGCAGTGCCTGGCCCTGCGCAAGGACTCCAAGATGTACAAGGAGCGCATCGAGGCCATCCTGCAGCAGATGGAGGAGGTGGCCATCGAGCGGGACCAGGTGGGCCTCGCCGAGGCGGGAGGGAGCCGCCCATGTCCCCAAGGGCCAGGGCGCAGCCGCACAGAAGCCTTTCTGGGGCGGTTGTCCAGTTTTAAATGACAGAACTACTACGTGCTCATTTTCACACAGACGATAACGAAGTTAACGTTCCTCTCTGGGGAAACCACGCCCACCGTGGGGCTCCCCCTTCCAGACCTGGGTCCATAGGCATGTAGTTTCGGGGTTTGTTTAAGAAAAACGGAAGCTTTCCATCTGTCTCGTTTTGCAAGTAGATTTTTTACCTTTAATAAAACTGGGCACCTCGGCAGCCAGTGGCAGCCATGGCACTCATGCCATTGGGTGGCAGCCGTGGCACTGGGGGCATTGGGTGGCAGCCGTGGCATTGGGTGGCAGCCATGGCACTGGGGGCATTCCTGTGATCAGACTGGGCTGTGTCTGCTTCAGCGCTTCCTTCCCAAGTAACGTCCTGAGCAGGTTTCTAATTAACACAGCCGGTGCTTCAGCGAGATGCTGGGAACTCGGCCACAGGTATCATCAGCCTTGAAACACAGGCCCCTCCCCGCCAGGAGACAAGTGAAGGCCTTGACCTTGATGGACCCTGGGCAGGCAGGGGAGGGGGCTTCTAGCTGTCGTCCACTGGGATCGGGCAGGGGCGTGTTTGCCCTTCTCTGGCTGGTCCCACTTCAGACGTGGGGACAAGACTTAGGGGAGCGGCCAGCAATGGCTGACATCTGGCCATCTGGGGCCGACGGCCACGGGGGCACTGGTGGCCTCTGGGCTATTTGCCGTGTCCTTGTGGTCTGGTGGCCAGCTGTTTGGACACTCAGCATCCCCGTGGGGGCGGGCACAGAAGCGCACTGTGCGCATGTGGAAGACTCTCACACAGCCGCGAGCAATCACAGCCTCCATTCCAAGCTGCAGCCAAAACTCATCAAATGCACGCTGTGTGCAGAGGGGCCCAAACGTGTGCCAGGCCCACCTGCAGTGTAGACCGGGAGACCACACAGGGCAGCAGGACCGTTTTGGTGCTGAATGTGGAGACTTCACTTTTCCTTACATGTGTAGATGCCCACACGTTCCCTCAGGATCCTTCGTTACTTTTACAACCCACGGAGAACAAAGAGGAAGGGGCTGGTGCTGCCTGGTCCCCTCTGGGCCCCAGCACGTGCGTGACATTCAGCGGGGACCCTGGCTGGGCGTTGGGGCCGTGCTGGGAGCAGCGGGCTGCAGGGGCCGGGCGAGCTCTGTGGGGACCCCCCTGAGGGCCTGGCCTGTGCCATCCCCCAGGCCATCGCCACGCGGGAGGAGCTGCACACGCAGTACGCCCGGAGCCTGCAGGAGAAGGACGAGCTGCGCAAGCGGGTCCGGGAGCTGTGCGAGAAGGCGGACGAGCTGCAGCTGCAGCTGTTCCAGCGCGAGGCCCAGCTGCTGGCCACGGAGGGCCGGCTCAAGCGGCAGCAGCTGGAGACGCTCGTCCTGGTGGGCCTCCGGGGTGGCCAGGGCGGGAGGGGAGCCCGGGGGACGCCAGGGACACCGCGCAGGGTGCAGGGGGCTGTGGAGCCTCAGGACGGCTGCTGCCCAGTTGGTGGCCTTGGCCTTCCATGCCCTTCCTGAGCCCTGGCCTCTCTGTAAGGTCAGCTCAGCCCCACCGAGCCCCCTCCTCCTGGTGGGGTGAGGGGTGCAACTAGCCCAAGGCCTGAGCAGGACGCGGGACTGTCTGTGGCAGTGGCAGCTCTGGGTGTGCGTGGGAGGGGTGTCCCCAGGAACCCCTGCCCACCCCATGCCCGGGCTGGCTCCGTGCCCCCTGGCCAGCTGACCCCCCCATTTGCTGTGGCAACAGAGCTCTGACCTGGAGGATGGCTCACCCCGGAACTCCCAGGAGGTGAGTGTGGCCCCAGGAATGCCAGGGCCTCCATCTGCCCAGCCTGGCCGGGCACGGGAGTCCCTGAGAAGCTCTGCAGGGGGTGACAGCAGTGGCTGTACCCAGCTCAGGGGGCAGGAGCAGTGGGAGGGCATGGCTCCCAGGTTGGCCTAACTAGACTACCTGCCTCTCTCCGGAAGCTCTCGCTCCCCCAGGACCTGGAGGAGGATGCCCCGCTCTCGGACAAAGGTGAGGGCCGTGCGCCTGGAGGTGCTGGGGCTACAGCCCCCTGGTCACCCCGAGCCTTGGCCAATCACTTCCTGTTTCAGTCTCCCAGCCCCTACTTTACATATGGGGAAACTGAGGCTCGAAGGGGGATAAGTACTCTGGTCAAGGCCACCAGACAGCAAACTGGAGAGCCTGGCTGGAACCCAGGGCTGGGAGGACACGTCCCGTGGCGGGTGTGTGGCCCCCGGGCACGGTGCGGAGGTGAGCAGGGATTGGCCCGCCCTGCTTCCTCCTGGGCGGAGGAAGGGGATGTAAACTGATGCCCAGGTTCTCAGGCTACAACAGGGGGACACATGGGCTACGTGTGGCTTGAGGGATGGGCCAGGTGCAGGGGTGGCCAAGGGCCTGCTGTGTCCTGGGGCCGTGGGGGCTTCAGCAGGTGGGGCAGGACCCCTCTGCCCACCCAAAAGGGGACTGGAGGAGGCCGGCGTGGAGCAGCAGCTACAGCGTCCCCAGGAGCTGGCGGTCCTGGCCGGGTGGAGGGCAGCAGTTTCGTGGGAAGTCAGACAGACTTCCTCAGCGTCAGGCCTGACCCCAACCTCCAAGCCGAGCAGAAGGGGAAGAAGGGGCCGCAGATGGAGAAGTGGGGGCCTCACAGCCCAACAGACGTGCGCCTGAGGCCACCAGCCCCATGTGGCACAGAGGTGGGCGGGAGTCCCCAGCTCAGGCAGCTCCCTGCAGGCGTTGGCGGGGCAGGAGCGAGCAGGGGAGGGTGTCAGCTCCAAGGAGGGGCTGCCACTCGGCCAGCACAGCCTCGGCCCAGCCTCTCTCCGCGGTGCCACCGAGACTGATGTGCAAGGTCCTGCCTGGCCACCTGTGCACCTTCTGCCCATGGGGCCTGACCCCTGCTCTGCCCAGGCCCTGGTGGACTCTGACAGGGTCCAGCCTGACCCTCCTGCCCCGACCTGCTGCAGTGCCCGGCCTCCACCTCCACCGTGGCCGCCCCGACCCTACTCCCTAGGGGCTGCTCCGCCTGGAGACGCTGCCAAGGCACTGGGGCCTGGTCAGGCCTGGGCTTAAGTGGGTAAACTCTGCCATGGGCCAAGAAGCCTTCCTGCCCACCTGTCTCCAGTGGTTGGGGGCAGCCAGTCGGGAGGAGTAGGCGGGGCTGGGAGGAGCACCTGCCTAGAGGGCCCCTCCTGGGAGTGAGGAGAGGGTCGCAGCCTCTGTCTCCTGGTCTGTAAAATGCAAAGTCTTCACTGGATCTGGGGGAGGTTCCCACAGGACCTTGGAGACTGGTCCCGGGTCGTGTCCAGCAACATTGGTGGGGGTGGGGGCGCCATGCTGAGTGCAGTCTGGAGAGTGGGCAGGACCCACGAGCACAACTGTCCTTTCCAGGCCTGGCCGATGGGGAGCGCCCGGAGCAGCCCTCTGCGGCTCTGCAGAAGGAACACCTTTCACTGACACCCAACGTAAGGCTGCCTGGGGTCCCTGCAGCCGAGGTCCCCCAGCGTGGGCCTGTGTGAGTGCTCACCAGCTGGGCCCTCCCCCATGGCCCCCGGACGGCTGGGTGATCACAAGGCCTCTGCCCTCGGGCTCTTGGGGTGGGGTGTTTGGAACAAGAAGGGGACCACCCTCCCCTTGCCCACAGAGCAACAGGCTTGGGTGGGCTTGGGAGTGGACGTGCCCGGGTGGGGCAGCCATGGACGATGGCTGTTTCTGGTCCTTGGGGGCCTTTGTAGCAGGTCAGCATTGACCTTCGTGGGTTAACTCAGGAGTCCTGACAGCAAAGGGGCCACCTCTGGCTTAGCAGTAGAAGGAACAGCAGCTGGGAGCCCAGGCCAGAGCCCTGTCCTGGCCCAGCCCCCTGGCTGCCTGTCCTGGGCCTCTGCCTTGTCATCTGGAAGGCAGGACACCGACGCGGGCTGGCCTCAGGGGTACGAGCAGGCCCCAGGTGACGAGCCTGGCTCCTGGCTGAGCTCAGGCAGTCTGGGCGCTGGCCTGGCCTGCAGTCCGCAGCCCAGGGCCTGGTGGAGGGTGTGTGTGCACGACGTCCAGCGGCGCTGGCTGGAGCCTGAGCCTCCCCTTCTCCAGGACACAGGCCTGACCAGCGGGGAGCCCCCGGAGAAGGAGCGGCGGCGCCTCAAGGAGAGTTTCGAGAACTACCGCAGGTGAGTGGGATCGCCTGGGCGGGCAGGGCCCGGGCCGCGGAGCTGGCTGAGCGGGCGGGTCTGGACACCTGCGACCCCCGCAGGAAGCGCGCCCTCCGGAAGATGAAGAACAGCTGCAGACAGGGCGAGGCGGACCGCGAGAACAGCTCGGGCAGCGACAACACCGACGCCGAGGGCTGCTAGCGGGCGTCTGAGCCAGCCCGGGCCCGCAGCCCCCAGGCGCTCCGGCCGCGGCTGAGGGGGAGCCCAGGGCTCCACGACGAGCTGCCCCCGCCCGAGGGCGCGGGCTGGTCCCCGCCGACGTAACCACGGCGGTTCTTTTACTGCCCGATACGCTCGCGCTGTGGAAGCGGCGGCTGATCAATAAATCACAACTAGCAATTGTCCCTCCTCGCTGCGCGCCCGGCGGTACCCCCAGGGCGGCGGGGCGTGCGGGACCCCAAGCTGTGCGGTGTTGCAAGGCCCGGACTGTGCGCAGAGCCCCAGCAGGGGGCAGCAGAGCGCGGCGCGCCCCGGCCGGCCGGAAGCCGAGGGCCACTTCCGCTCGCGGTGCCCGCTTCCAAAATGGCGGGCGCGGCTTCAGGTGTAGGAGGTGGGGCGGGGGCGGAGCCGGGTGGCTGGAGCCGGCGGGCGGAATGCTGCGAGCGACGCTGAGGCTGTTGAGCCATGCGTGGCCCCGGGAGCCCAGCGCGAGGCAGCTGTGGGGCCGCGGTGCCCGCGCAGAGGCCACGAGGAGCCGGCGAGCCTGGGGCTGGGGGTGGCGGCACTCGAGCTCCGAGCTGGGGCCGGGGCGCGTGGAGGCGGCGCACTACCAGCTCGTCTACACCTGTAAGGTGGGCGCGCGGCGGAGGGCACTGCGTGGAGAGTAGGCCCCAGCGCGGCCTTCCGGCCGGGGGCGGTACCGGGGAGGTACCGGGGCGGGCTACGGAAAGGGGTGGGGCTAGCCTCCAGGGGCGGGGCCACGGGAAGGGGTGGGGCTAGCCTCCAGGGGGCGGGCCGGGTCACGGGAAGGGGTGGAGCTAGCCTCCAGGGAGCGGGGCAGGCCACGAGAAGGGGTGGAGCTAGCCTCGGGGGCGGGGCGATCGCGGGGCGGAGCTCGTCCTCACACCTGTCGGCTTGGGTCCTCACCGGCTCTCCACCCGGCCAGGTGTGCGGGGCTCGGTCCTGCAAGCGCATCTCCAAGCTGGCCTATCACCAGGGCGTGGTCATCGTGACCTGCCCCGGCTGCCGGAGCCATCACATCATCGCTGACAACCTGGGCTGGTTCTCGGACCTGGACGGGAAGAGGTGAGGCCTGCGCCCGGGGCGGGCCCGTGGGTCCTGGGTGAGGAGCCCCGCAGGGCACCCGGCCTCCCTGGGGCACTCTGCCCCTGGCGTGGCGGTTCACAGACCCACCTGGGCAGCCCAGCTTCCTTATCAATGCAGGATGGTTAGGTTTGGATTTCAGAGGAACCGCAGAGAGCTTTTCAGCGTTGGTGTGCCCCGAACGTGGGCGCCCTGGCTAGCCCCTGTGCTCACCGCCTGACCGCCACCCACACTGATGGCCTCCTCACTTCCCGGTCCTTTGCGTTCTCGGGGTGGTTGCCCCACGGTGGGGCGTCGGGGTGTGGACCGGGCCCTGGCCCTGAGGGTCGCTGCCGCCTCTCCGGGGGAGGGCAGTGGAGGTGCCGTTAAGAGCCTGCCAGGAGTCCCTGGGCAGGACCAGCAGCAGAAGGTCCCTCGAGTCAGCACAGAAGGTGCTCGGATGTGCCCGCCCTCCCGCCTCCAGCCATCCTCCCGCCATACCTGGGGCTGTGCGGAAGCTGTCCCCTCTGACGCATGGGGAGCGGGGTCTGCTGCGGAATCGTGGCGTAGTGAGGGGCCAGGGCTGAGGCGCTCTGAGTCACCTGCCCCACAGCAGTTGAGAGGACCTCCTTGATCCTTGGTTCCTGAAGTGGCACTTGCTAACAGAGCCCCAGGGGGGTGGGTGAGGGCGCACAGGCCTGGCCTGATGCTACACAAGTGCCTGGCCATGGGGTGCCCTTAAGGGACCAGGGTGCAGGAGGGGCCACCAGGGCGGGCGAGTGACCGTGTGCCTGCCTCTCAGGAACATCGAGGAGATCCTGGCAGCCAGAGGGGAGCAGGTGCGCCGGGTGGCTGTCGAGGGGGCCCTGGAACTGGTTTTGGAGGCTGAAGGGGCCCCCACATCCACTTCTGCTCCGGAAGCGGGTGAGGACGAGGACCGCAGCTACCCTGGCTCTGGCAAGGCAGAGCCCAGCTGACTCCCACGCTCGCTGGTGCTGTGGGACTTAGGCCTTCCGGAAGGATGTTTCGGCCCTGGGCCTCTCTAGACATGGCCTGTTTTCTATCAATAAACAGACGTTGCTTCCAGATGCCGGGGCCTGTGGCTCTGGCATTTCTTTTTCTGGAGTCGGAACAACAGCCACAACCCCTAGCGCTGCCGGGTGGGGCTCTGCGGCCGCACAACCCGGCCTCACCGCCTCTCCTGCTGCAGCCGCCTCGCCCACGCAGGGCCACGTCCAAGTGCCAGGGGGCTGGACGTGGGGTCAGACCCCTCCAGGCTGTGGCTGTGTGGCCTGGGGCAGGTTACTTTGCCCCTCCGAGCCTCTGCCTTCCTGCTGTGCCCCTGCTACCCCTGCACAGCGCCGGTGGCTTCCTTTCCGTAGCCAGCGCAGGTCTCAGTCTGACGAGACCCGGCACTGTGGCCGCAGACAGGACCAGCCGTGCACGGCCGTCACGGAAGCTCGGGAGGGGCGTGTGAGCCTGGGGCTGAGCGTCCTGGGTCAGGAGCCAGTGTCCCCAGGCCTCCTGGGCGCGTGTGGTTTGTCTCCCAGCCTCGTCTGTGCGCTCAGAAGGCCCCTGTGTTTATGAAAGTGAGCAAACGCAGGAGCGTGTTTATTTCCAGACATTCCACATTAGTCACCAGCCCCGTCTTGCGGGGAAGAGCCTCGATGACACGCAGCTCCTCCCCAAGGGTGTCAGCTAGTGATTACCGGCTCACGCTGGGCTGTGGGAGGCTGGGGGCGGTGGCATTGTTCCGGCATCGTGAGCTCTGACTCAATTACCCCCTGTCCTCCCCTCGGCAAGCAACCCTCCATTACTCCCACCCAGAGCCTCCTGCCCCGCGTGTGCAACTGTCATTGTCCTTGGGGCTGAGCCAGCCCCGCACACCTGGGCCAGCTTCTCCGTTGAGGGCCCGGCCCTGGGGCAGCTGGGGGTTTCCTGGGGGCCGCCGGGGCTGGGCTTGGCCCGGCTGCCTTGCTGACTCAAGGCTCTGGACCCAGTTCACTGGCAATAGTCACGTCGTGGGTCTGCTCCTCCCATAAGCGTGGTCTGGTCCACGCCTGTTGCTCCGTGCCCTGCTCATGCGCCCACCTCTCCACACTCAAAGCAGACAAGCAGGTGGGCTGCGGTGGCCTTGCCCAGCAACGAGCCCACCCTGCCGCCCTGCAGGGCCACACTCAGCCCTTTGCCCTGCCGGGTGGTCCTTGCTCAGAGGGTGCTGCTCCATCCTGCGCGATTGCTTCTCCCACCCAGCCTGGGGGGCGGGGCCCTGAGCAACCAAGGCTGGAAATCCCTAAAGTGGGCTCAAGGTGGCCTGGCCTGAGCCCTGGGGGACCGAAGGCTCCTGGAGGTGCCTCTGTGGCCCAGACGCGGTCCCAGGGCTTTAGGCCCAGAGTTGGAGCAATTGCATCTAAACCCCCTCTGCAGGTGGGGAGGGGGTGGGGTTCCAGGCAGGGCGCCAGGGGAGCATGGGCTGGCTGCTGGTGTGTGTGGGGGGGTGGCCTTGCTGGGGTGTGTCTGCCTGGCGTGGCTGTGTCCCGGGAGCCCTGTGGGACGGGAGCCCTGTGGGGGTCCCACGCTGGACGAGCCCCGGGGCTGCCGCGCTACTCTGAGCTGCCTCGTGGTGTCTGGACCTGCGGGACCCAGAGCCCCGAGGAGCCAGACTCTGGGAACAAAGCCCTCTGGGCTGGGGCAGGGGCTGCGTGGATGGCCGAGGGGCTGACCCGGAGGGAGGCTGCTCGGGGGCCTCCTGCCTCCTCCATCCCCCAGGAGGCAAGGAGTGTGGGTGGCCTTCAGCCCTGTGGGCTCCACTGCCCAGCCTCCCCTATTAAATGCAGCAGGGACTCCTCCTCCAGTGGTCTCGGGGACCAGACGGGTTGCGTGGGCGCCTTGTAGGGCGCAGCCTCCCTCCCGGCTCAGGTCAGCCCCGGGGCTCCTGGAAGCGCCAGACCCGGGTCTAATCCCGAGACAGACAGCACTCGCTTGGCAGACTTTATTTTTTGGGAAAAACAGAAAAACAAGTGTACCTCTTGGGTTGGAAAGGACCCACTGACAACATGGCAAACACGTGTGAGCAATAAATACGCATGTACATTCAAGTATGTGGGGCAGCACTGCGTCCCTGGGAGACCCTGTGCCCTGGCATCTGCCTTGCCCTCTCCACAACTGGGGCCACCACCCTCCCCTGCCCGGGCCCCGCCCAGCTTCCAGGACGTACCACGGGGCGGGGCCCAGGCCTCCCCAGGCTCGGACAGCAGGACCCGAGGCCCCACCAGGAGGAGCGCACCTCCAGCCCCAGGGGCTCTCCAGAGGGTGGGCCGAGGCCACTGTCCCCCAAGGGGCCTGGCTCCAGAGGCTCCAGGGGCTCCAGGGGGTCCTGCCCGAGTCTCCAGGCCTGAGCTTTGTTCCTGTGGGCTCTCAGGTGTGTGGGGAATAGACCCCCCACGGGAGGAGGCAGTGATGTCATCACCCTCCGCTGATGGAGAGGAGGGTTCTCGTTTGGGGGAGTTCAGAGGGCTGAGTGGAGCCAAGCCCCTTCCAGCTTCCGCTGACCCACTGACTCGGGGACGGCCACAGAGCCTGGGGCCACTCTGGGTACCGACTTCCCTGACCGCCAGTGGCCCCAGGACCAGGTCCCGCTTGTGTTCTGGCCCAGGGACTTGGAGATCAGGAATGCTGAGGTTCATGCCCCGCTGTCCTTCCCGCCACAAGGCCCCCACTGGCTCAGGACACGTGCCAGGGCCAGGGACTCCAGGGGCACCTCCCCTACCCTCTACCACCCGGTCTGGGTGGGCTTTCTGTAGCTGCCAGGAGTCGGGGGACAGGCTCAGGGGCAGCCCTGGCCCAGGGACCAGGCCAGAGGGCATTGAGCGTGTCTGCCACGTGGCCATCCTAGGACCAGCTTAGCGGGACAGGAGGTGCCCATGTTTCAGAGACACCTTTGGGGGCGTGGGGAGATGGCAGGGTTTCACATTTGGCTGGGCAGGACGAGCCCGGGAAAGGGGTGTGGGCAGAGGGCGGGAGGGTCTGGCCAGCACTGGGTCTGGGGCCAACATGCTGAAGGCCGGGCCAGCCTGGGGCAGGGCAGGGGTAAGACTGGGCCAAGCAGGCCTGCAGGAGGCCTGGTGCGGAACCTTGCCCTCCTGCCCCCTGGGTTGGGGATGCGGCCGTGGGGCTGTGTGCCCAGCGTCGGCTCAGAGCCTGCCCTCAGCTGTGGCCTTGGGGGGATTCAGCTCCTGGGGGGCTGTGGGCATCGTGGGTGGTTGTGAGCCCCTGGCGTCCAGGAGCGGGTGAGGGGCCTTAGCTGGCACCGGGCTGG
Source organism: Varecia variegata (assembly GCA_028533085.1). Taxonomy (NCBI): domain Eukaryota; kingdom Metazoa; phylum Chordata; class Mammalia; order Primates; family Lemuridae; genus Varecia; species Varecia variegata. The sequence goes on from CM052443.1 coordinate 127,571,736, forward strand.
CACTGCTGTGGGGGCACAGGTGGCCCACCTGCCTCCTGTTCTGGGCTGGCAGCGAGGTCCACCCGCTGCTCGTCCATGCGCTTGGCCTGCACCCTTTGGATGAGGCTGAAGAAGTCCTCGTCCGGCACGGTGGGGCCTCGGGGGGGCATGGCGGGTGGCGGGCAGCGCTGGTCGTCGATCCTGGAGGACTGAGTGGACACACACACGGTTGGTGGCCTCACCCTCCCTGGGCCGCTTGGTTGGGGACTCATGGACACCTCCGAGGTCAGGCCCACACCCAGTGGCTCAAGTGGGCTGCTCTGGCCACCTTGGGCCTCCCTGTGTCCACCTGGGAGATCAGCTCCAGGGCCACCCGACTCTGGGGTCTTGCGCTGGGAGTCCTGACCCGAGAACAGTCTTCCGGGGGCTGTGTCCCCCAGGGCCTGGGGCTGGCTGCCCAGCAAGGCAGGTTGAATGATACCTGCTGGGCGTGGGGTGAGCCAGGCCCAGGAGACACCTGCTGGGACGCCCCCGAGGCCTGCTGATCCCCAGAGACAGGCGTGGCCATCCCTCTGCACTGGCCCGGAAGCTGGCACAGCTGGGGCTGACCCTGACGGGCCTGGGGGCTGCAGCTCACGTAGCTGTAGTGTGGGGCTCCCCAGGGCTCCCCATTGGGTCAGGTGGCTGAGCCCGGGGGCCCTGCCTGCCCCGGCATGGAGGCTGGGGGCCCGAGGAAGCATCTGGGTTTCTCTGCAGGGCCTGGAGCAGAAGGGCCGGGAGCCGGCGCAGCCGTGGGCGGAGGCACGTGCATGCGTGTGGACGGGGGGCTCTGGGCTTCTCGGGAGGGGCTGGGTTGGAAGCGGCTTGTCTGATGCCGGGCCCGGGGCCGTGGTTTCCTCTCCTCTGTGGGAATGCAGACCTGCTGGCTCTGCAGGCCGAGCTGCTGCCCGTGCCCCACCCCTGAGCCACCTGCTACGTCTCCTGACCCCGACCCCCACCTGCCGTGCCACCTGCCCTGGATGGCAGGTGGCTGGACCCCACAGCGACGGTGAGACCCCCCAGGCTGGTGAGGGGGACGCCGCCATGAGGCCGCCCAGCTGGAACCCCTGCCCTGACTCCGCTCTCCCTCCTGCAGCTCTGGACTCTCTGCCCCCGCTGTGCACGGTGCGGGGTCCCCGCCTTTACCCCATCAGTGCCTGGCAGCCCCGGGGTCTCCCTGCCCCGGTTCTGGGGCTGCTGTCATGCGCTTGGTTTTCTCTGCCCAGATGTGGCACCTGGTGGGGATCCCTGAGGACATGAACTTCAGACCTGGAGACCCCCAATCCCAGCTCTGAGCTGCTGTGCTGCAGGGGACAGCCCAGCCTGAGGTTGTCCTGGGATCGCCTTCTTGGGGGGCTCTCATCTCCCCGGCAGATGGGGCTTCCAGAAAGAAGGCTCCAGGTCCAAGTACCCGTGGTCGTCCAGTGACACTGCTGAGCCAGCCCTGCCACCAGCTGCGGCTCCAGCCCCTGGGGGCGTCCCTCAAACACAGCCCTGGACAGAGGGACTAGAGCCCACCTCACCCCCCGGGGGCCCTCGAGGCGCCTCCACTGGACAGAAGGGGCCAGGGGCCACGTGGGGCTCAGCAGGGCACGCTGGACGAGCCCCACCTGCTGGGCGGCAGGCCCACCTGGTACTTGATGAGCATGTTGAAGAACTCGTCCCCTGGCTCCTGGGGGTCCCCATCGCCGCGGAGGTGCCCCACATTGTTGTGGGTGATGCGCAGCCCGGGCAGGCTGCCCACGCTGGCCCGCTGGTCGTCCAGCCGGCGGCTCTGGGAGCTGGCGATGAGGTCGAACAGCTCCTCGGTCTGGGGGGAGGCCGTGGCCACGGGCTGGGCTGCGGGGGCAGGCGGTGAGGCCTGGGGGCCCCTGGGGCTGTGCTGGGGGGATGGGACCCGCCGCAGGGTCGGGCCTGAGGCTCAGGCCACCGGCTGGTAGCTCTGACCTCTGAGCCCACCCCCTGTACCCCTGGGGACATGGCCCTCGCGTGGGTGCTGCACCTGCCTCTGGGGACTTCCAGGAGGACAGGAGCAGAGCCCCGGCCTCCCAGGCCCTGCCGAGATGGCTGCTGCGCCCTGGCACGGCGTGTTCCGTGTTCCGGAGGGGCAGGGACGATTACACGCTTCCCGGGACACAGCCTGGGGCAAGAGCAGGGCGGGGAGCTCGGGGACAGGGTGCTGCAGCTGGTCTGCCCCGAGTGGGAGGAGGGCGCACTCACCAATCCTCTCCCCCAGGGCCTCGGCGGCCCCGGCCTGGCCCTCATCCAGCGGGCAGCGCTGGTCATCCATGCGGCTGCTCTGGAACCTGCTCAGCAGGTCGAAGAAGCAGTCCTCGTCCGCAGACGGGGCCCGCGGGAGGCTCTGGGGAGGGAGCGGGGCCGCTGCAGCCAGACCTGGTCCCTCAGACCCTGGACATTGCGCCGGCCACACCCAGTCCTGCAACCTGGGCCAGTCAGGACCCTCACCCGCCCCTGTGGCCATCCCTCCCCCAGGCCCGAAACCCGCACCCCCTGTCCCCTGCGTGCTTCTCCCTCCGTGGCTGCTGCCCCACCCACCCAGCCACAGCCTGGAAAGCCCCAGCTCACCCCAAAAGCTTCCCCCTGCCCCCTGCCCTGTCACGCCGGCCAGCCCCTGGGATGGGCTCCCCGTGTCTGTGCACACGGCCCCCTCACTTGCCAGTGTCTGCCACGGAGTAAGCAAGTGACCTTGGAAGCTGTGACCCCACCTGGCCTCGGTTTACACATCCACCCTGGGGGGCAGGGCAGAGCACTCCGCCCGAGGGGGCTGACAGATGGACGGGCTCACGTCCACCTCCCCGCGGGGCTGGGGCACCTGCTGGCCTGGCCTGGCCGTCTCGGCGGGGGGCTCCTCAGGGCCCCAGCGCTGGGCCCCCACAGCCAGGAACAAACGCACAGCAAGGCCGTGTCAGCAAAGATATCACCTCCTGGGTGCCGGACACAGCCTGGACTACAGGACACCTGGGATTCCTGTCACCAGCCCCTGGCACAGAGGAGAGCGAGGCGCAGAGGGGCTGTGTGGCACCAGCGTCACGGGAGCAGGAGCAGAGCGGGCCCCACGCTGGACTCAGACACGGGCAGGCCCCACGGGTGAGCCTGCTTTAGGACTGCCCCAGGCTGTCAGCAGCAGGGGTGACGTGGTGGGGATGGCCACGTCAGCAGGCAGCAGCCCCGCGGGTGCCCCTCAGGGGCAGGCCCCACCGGGCTGAAGCTGGGGAGGAAGAGTTCAAGCCCCCCTGGCCCGCAGCCCCACCGCGCGGGGCCGGTAGGGGAGGGAGAGCTGGCACTGAGGGCCACGTGCACTTGGGCTGGGGCTCGAGGACCCTGCCGGCTGCAGAGGGCGTCTGCCCTGGGCCACACAGGTGCCTCCCCGGAAGCCCAGAGGGGAGCTGCCTCGGGCTCTTTGGGGCCAGAGTGGCTGTGGGCAGCCCCGGGCACAGCCAGGGGTGGGTTGGACACAGCATAGCCCGCTTTAAGGGACAGTCGCTGCTCCGGGCCCCCAGCCCCTGCATCTGGCCCGAGCTGGACCCCCCAGGGTGGAGCAGTCCCGTGGGCTCCCCAGGCGAACTGGGCAAGGCCCCTCCTGGGAGAGGCAGGACCCACGGGGGTCGAGACCACGCCTCCCTGCACGGAAACTTGGGGCTCGAGGGGTGCACTCAAAGAATGGGGGCTTGCCCTGGGCCACCCTGGCCCCAACATGGACGGGGCTGTGCCCAGAGCCCCGCAGCAGAGCCCTCTCCAGGTCTGAGACCGGCAGCCCTCCCCATCCTGAGCCAGCGGCTGATGCTTCCTTCCTGGGGAGGAGGCTGGGGGCCTAAGACCACAGGGGCAAGACCTCGGCACCCGCTACAGGGAGAGGTCCAGACAGCACGAGGCCCCCTCAGGCCCCTCACTCAGGAGAATGACCCTCAGCCCCACAGGACACACTCGGCGGCCTTGGGGGTCCTGCCCCCCTGCTCCCACCTGTTTTGTCCCAAACCCTGGCCCCATCCTTCCTGGAAGTCTCAGAGTTCCTCCTTGAGTCTGACTCCACTCCCTCTTGCTTTAAAGCCCAGAGTCTCCATGGAGGAAGGGGACAGACCCCGGTCAAGCCCACCCACCCCAGCTATGCAGAGGCCCGTGTGCGCCCCGAGCCTCCCCCTCAGGGACGGCAGGGCCCCACTCACGCCGGCCCACAGGCTCGCTCCACCGCAGCACCAGCAGCTGTGCGGGGCGCTCAGCCACGCGGAGCGCAGGCAGGACGCCGAGATGCCCAGCGCCGCCCCGATGCCGGGCCCCACGGTGTTGCCCGATGCTTAAATAGGACTCGGGCGAGGGCCCAGCCCTCCCAGCGCCGCCCTCACTCACTCGAATGTGCGCGCACACGCACGCTCACACACTCAGGCGTGCTCTGCAAACACTGACACGGGTTCCCCGGGCAGCTGTGGGCGGTCGCGCCGGGGCGGTGGGGAGGACAGCCTCTCTGGAAAGCCCTCCTCCTGCTCTGACACCAGGCCTGGGCTGTCTCCAAAGCGGGCCCGCCGGGGAGGCCGCCGCTCCTCAGCCACTTCCCGGGCGGGCCCCCAGGAGCCGAAGGCGTCCTCCCGATGCCGTGCTCGGCCCGAGCCGGCCCTCCCCGCTCCAGAGTCCTCGGTGGCCCTCACTGCCCTGGCCTCGAGGTCTTCCCAGCCCAGCCCAGCTCCAGCCAGGCAGGCAGCTGCCGCCTCTCCAGAACACCCCGACCCCACCCACGTCGAGCCCACCCTCTGAGGCCAGCCTGCCCTGCTCCGTACCCCCGACCCCAGGACGAGTTCTCCAGGGCGCTCAGACCCCACCCAGCCATCGATTTCCCGGGGATGTGTCCCCAACCCACCCTCGCTGCAGTCCCTAGGCGGCTGCCACCTGGGGAATAGAGGGTCCCTCTTCTGGGGCGCCCAGGGCCCTGACCTCGGGCAGGGCAGCAGGGATCGGTCACCAGGAGGCCTGCAAGGCTGCCACGCCCCACAGTGCTGAGAGCTCGGCTGTCCCCCGGCGTCCTGCCCTGTGAGGGCCCACGGCAGGCAGGGGCTCCGCAGGGCAGCGGCTGCTGTCCCCAGACTGCCTGCCTTGCAGCTGGGCCCTGTGAAGCTGGACACTGGAACTTGTCCCCTGGCTGCATCCAGGGCCATTTTCTGGTGCACACGGAGCTTGGGGGTCCCCCCGAGTCTGGGCTTCCTGGAGAACCATCTGCCCTTCCGGGCCCCAGGGCTGGCTGGCCCGTCAAGAATGCTTGCCCAGCTCCCGCTCCCCGTCGGCCAGTCCCGCCCTCCCGCCAGGCCCAGGGAGGCTGGGCAGGGGCCACCCAGGAGCGCTCTCTGGTGGGCCTGACTGGGGGACCCCCGGGCGCCCTCCCCTCGCCTCTCGCACCAAGGGACAGACCGACCCTGACTGGCAGTCAGGCCGTCGGGCAGCCCTGGGGTCGAATGAGGTCGGGGGAGGCCGCACCGGCCTGGTGGGAGGGACGGCTCAGGCAGCTCGCGGGGCTAAGAATACCCGGCACGGCACCCACGCCCCGCGCAGGCTGGGAAGGTGCTGATTAAGCCCACGGAGGAAACTATTTTTAGACTAATTTCTGAGGGTTTGGACCCAGGTGTCCTGCTCGGGGGGTGTCGGGCTGGACTCGGCCCCTCTGTGTCCCTGCAGAGGCTGGCACAGGCCTGGCACAGCGGGACCCTGCTGGGCAGTCAGAGGCCCGGCCCCCCCATCCCGTCTGTCCATCTGCCTGCCCACCAGTCTGTCTGTCCCACCCGTCCATCCATACCCATGGCCATCAGTGCCACCGCCCCCGTCCATCCTCCACCGCTGAATATAGCCACGGAGGCCAACTGTGCCCCAGGGGGCTCCTGGCCGGGCCTGAGGACCTGAGTGGTCCCCGGGCTGCACTGCAGCCACTGGCTGGGCCATTGCCCCACCCCAACTCCACTCGTGACCCCGAGCCCAGTGGGGTGGGGTGGGGCGAGGTCCCAGCTCCCTGTCCACCCCCCAGGGGCTCTGCAGCTGGCATCCGCCACCCCAGCCCCATCCTGTGCACTACCCTGCCCCCAGGACCAGGGCTGGAGCATGTGCCCACCTGTCCTGCCCTCAGTCCCTGAGAAGGACAGAAGAGACCCCCCAACACTGCCGCTGGGCTGCAGCTGCAGCTCACCCAGGTGCCTCCACGTCCGGGCCTGACCTGCGGGTGTGGCCGTGGGGGCTTCGCAGCTCTGCTCTTGGGTCCCTCTGCTCGGGCCCCTGTCCTACAGCTCTGCAGACCCGCAGGAGGTGTCAGCAGTGCCAGGACCCCCTGCGATTGTGTTAGCTTCGTCCACCTCTCGGGGGCTCCCACCAGAGGACCCACAGGGGCAACACCCCAGGCCAGAGCCCCGAGAGGACCACCCGGGGGTGCACTGTCTGGGGGGCAGGTCTGTGCGGCCGGCTCCCACAGCAGGTGCAGCCAGTCCCTCTCGGGGGGGACACACTCCTGTGACTAACAGATGGGTCTGGAGAGTCCAGCAAGGCAGGGAGGGTGCGGGGACACACAGCAGGGCCACTGAAGACTGAAGAGCCAGCCCCTGACTGATGGCAAAGATGGAAACTGAGGCCCGGGGGGTGGGGGGGCTTGTCCGTGCAGGATTGAGGCTCCTCAGTGGCCTGGGCCTGCCTGAGTCTAGGGGCTACTGGCAACTATGCACACGGGCTCACTGCCCCTGCACTGAGCCCCCAACACCGAGCACCACAGGGGTCCCAGGGGACGCACGGTGCCAGGCCCACCAGGGACACCTGCTGTCCTGGAGTGACGGCCGGCTGCCCCCTGGACGGGTGCAGAGGGAGGGTGCTGCACAGTTTCCGCGGTCGTCTCCCTCCCAGTCCCACCAGGCGCCTACCGTGCGCGGCACCTGCACCCGGACATCTGCGCTGTCCAGCGGGGAGTGGCTGCCCTCCCGGGCCCTCCTCTCAGCGGCGTCGGGCCCTTCCTGGTACTTCCTGCTCCTCACGGGGAGGGGGAGTGAGTCCCTGCTGGGCCCCCGCCAGTCCCCTGCATGGTGGCTGTCTCCATTCTGCTCCTGGGGAGGGGACTGGGCTGTGGCCGGGGCAATGTCCAATCAAGGTCCCCTCTCCCAGGACCCCCGGGGGAAGGCCAGGTGGGTGCAGCTGCCACCTCCACTTCCCAGAGGCACACAGTAGGCACCCGGTTCCCGAGGAACAGGGAAGAGCCAGGCTGTGGGCTGTGGGCACCCTGGGCTGGGGCAGGGAGAGGCGGGGCGGGGTGTCTGAGGGATCCCTGCTGTCGGCCTTTCACACTGGGCAAGGACAGCGACCGTGGGCGTCCCTGAGCCGTGCCCCCACCTCACAGCCGTCCACAGCTGAACCAGGCTACAGTGGAGGAACCAGAGGCTCAGAGAGGTTAGGCCACTGCCCCAGGGCCACACAGCACCCACACCTGGCGGGTACAGAGCCAGCCCAGGGCCCCAAGCCCACTCAGGCCCTGAATTTGTCTGCTGGGTCTGCGGAGCCCCAGCTGGCGTCTCCGCCTGGCGCAGCTCCACGTCCCCTTTGGTACAAAGTCTGAACGGGCAGGGAGCAGCCAGGAGGGGGCGTCCCCGTCTGTGGACTCCCCAGGACACTGGTGACACAGCGGCTGGGTGGGGGCACGGGGTCTGCCAAGTGTAAGGGCCACGCCCTGCCCCGGGGGGCCCAGCTGCCGTACAGTGAGTGAGGTGCCCCGCTGGGGTGCTGCGGGCTCGGGGGCGGGTGGCATAGGGGCCCACCCAGGGCCTCGGGCCGCCGAGTGCACATTTATCTCCGGGTGGCAGGGCAGGTGGACAGGGAAGGGTCCCAGGCAGGTGGTGGCAGAGCAGCAAACCGTGCCCCAACCTCACTACCCGCTGCCCACGCTCTGGCACAGCTGCAATGACATCTGTCCCCGTGGGGCCCCCCCGCTCACCCGCTCCAGGGGGAGCCTCAGCAGGTCCCAGGTCTCCGCGCTCAGCCTCTGCGTCCGCTTGGGTCTGGCCCCTGGAAGACAGGGAGGCCAGTCAGCCTCCCGCGTGGAGGCGAAGGTCCTGCCAGGTGTCCTCTGTGCCAACCACACAAGCCAGCAGACAGGCGTGTGTCGAGACGGGCGGGTCCTTGCAGGGCAGTAGGGTCTGGCTTGTGGTTCCTGTCACCCAGGCCTGGAAGCGCCCGGTTCTGGACGGGCCTCATCCCAGCCTCGCCATGCGCCTCCTGCCGGCCTAGCTCCCCCGCCCCCGCTGCCGGACCACCCTTCCTGCAGCCCCCCACCCCGGCCTCCTCAGCCTGGGCCCTGGGGCGGGTGGGGTAGGCCTCTGGGTGGGCAGCCCAGGCTGGGCTAGGGGTGACAAAGGCCTCAGCCAAGCCCTAGACCAGTCCCGCTGCGGCACCGTCCCTGGGGGGCTGCCCACCCCCTTGGCCCCACTCCAGACCTCCATCCAGAGGTGCCCTGGCGGACGCGGGTGCAGCTCAGCCCGGGGACCCCAGGTGACAGCCTGCTCTGATGGGGACGGCGCCTGAGCCCAAGGATTGGGGGGGTCTGGCCTCAGCCTGGGGACTCCCCGGGCAGGTGAAGGGGAGAACCTGCCTGGCAGCCAGGCCAGGACAAGGCAACAGACGGACAAACGGACGGACCCTGCTTGAGAACCGAGCGTCCGCAGGGGCCTCCCTGAGAAGGTGTGTGGGATGGAGGAGAGCAGCCAGCGTGGAAAAGGCGGCAGAACATTCTGGGCAGAGGGGACGCCAGTGGAAAGAGCCCGGCTAATGAGGACCCCACCTCCACCCTGCCCGCCAGGAAGATCCGCGCCTCCTCTCCCGGCCCCACAGCGCCCAGACGTGCAGTGGACGGGACTGTGCGGAGCCCCCGCCAGACACAGGGTAGGCACCGGAAGTGGTGGTCAGAGCAAGGCCTGGTCTCAGGGGACACTTTGGGGACTCAGTCTTGGCACCACTGGACCAGCAGACGTGGACCCTTGGCGCCCTCCTCCATCGACTGGGCCGGCAGGGATGAGGCTGGCCAGAGCAGGGGTGGAAGGGCGAGCCGCGTGGGGCGACTGCCCCCCCTGCGACTGCCGCGGCCTCAGGCCGTCAGCCTGGACGGGACAGGAGGGCGCTGGGACGGGGCCCTGTTCTCCAAAGGGCTGCCCGTTGCCCGCCCCCACCCGGGACCAGGAAGGTGGCGCTGAGGGAGACACGGCATCGTTCCCAACCTCGTGGCGTTTGGGGCTGTGCCAGCGCCCCGCCCCCTGCGCACAGGACGGAGTAACAGGGGGGCCCCACTTGCACACCCCGCGGAAACCCCGCTCCCTCTCCCCACGCGCTGCCTGAGGCCTGTCTCTCCGCCGCCCGGCCGAACCTCTTCCCCCACTGGTGTTCCACCGAGCAGAGCGGCCGTGCGGCCCGGCGAGGCTGAAACGCCCGTCTGAGATGCAGCCTGCACGGCCCCTCGCGGCCAGGCACCGGCTGTGGGCGGAAGGCCCTGTGCGCCCGGCTAAATACACCCTCTGTCCGGAGAGGTTGTGAGGCCTCGGCCCTGCCGGCTTAGCTTCCTGCCTCTCCCCTACACGGGCAAGGTCTGGAAACTTCTCCCAGCACTGCCCCACCCCTGCCTGAGTCTGACCATCTGCCCTCGGCCAGCTCTGGACGGTTACACCCAACAGCCACCTGAGCCACCAGGCACCTCGGCGTGGCCCAGCCTGTCCCCCCGCCTGTCCCCCCACAGGCAGCACCACCCCCGCCCCCTCGGCTCAGGCCAGGGCAGCCCCCACCTCCCCTTCACCCCCACTTCACAACAGACCGGGGTCCAGCCCCTTCTGCCCTCACGGGGACCTGAGTCACCTGCACCTCACCTGCCTGCTGCCCCGCCTGCCCCCTAAGTCCCTTCTCCACACAGGGGCCAGGGACACAGTGAGGACCTGCTTAGATCGGGCCCCTCCGCTTCCCGGTCGGAGGGCCCTGCCCTCTCTGGCTCTGTCAGCTGCAGACGCAGCCCCCACTGCCCTCCACCTGCCAGGCTCGTCCTGTCTCAGGGCCTTTGCACGGGCTGTTCCCTCTGCCTGGACTGCTGCTCCTCCCGCAGTAAGCCCAGGGCTCACTCCCTCTCCAGCTCTAAGTCTTTGCTCAGACGACACTGTTTGGGGTCTGAGTACTTGTGTCCCACCAAAACGCACGTGTTAAAGCCCCAATGCCCAAGGTGATGGTATTGGGAGGTGAGTAGGTTCAGATGAGGTCATGCAGGTGGAGCCTCCATGACGATTAGTGCCCTTATCAGAGGACACCAGTTTTCAAGCTCCCTCCCTCCCTTTCGCTCTCTCTCTGTCATGTGAGGACGCAGTGAGCAGGCGGCTGTCTGCAAACCAGGCAGGGAGTCCTCACCAGAGCCTGACCGTGCTGCACCTGGCCTGGGCCCTCCGGCCTCCAGACTGGGAGAGAGAATGGCCTGGTGAAGCCACCCAGCCTGTGGTGCTGTGCTTGGCAGCTGGAGTGGACTAAGCCCCTCCTGAGCCCACCTGGCTGCTGTATGGACTGGGGCACCCCACCCCCACATGCCCCCACCTCTCCTCTCTCCCCAAGCACGTCTAACGCACGACCTGCTTGTGTTTGCTACTTGTCTCCAGCTGGTCTAACGCACAATCCGCTTGCGTTTGCTACTTGTCTCCACCTGGTCTAACGCACGACCTGCTTGTGTTTGCTACTTGTCTCCACCTGGCCTGATAAGACTCGGCTCTGCGGCTGTTTTGTCTGCTGGCGTACCCCAAGAGCTCAGGTAGCGCCTGGCATGTGACAGGTGCTTCCTAAGTGCCGTGGAGCAGTGCCCAGCACTTACTGAGCATGCGGGGGCCCTGTGTGTAGTTTCCCGGGCACTGTCCCCTCCAGCCCCTCCCAGACCCAGAGGCGCCACTGCTGCCACCGCCGAGTGCCGAGGACCCTGGAGGGGCAGGGCTGGGGGCAGGACATATGGGCACGTGTCATGGGAAAGAGCAAGGGGAGTCTGGGCGGCACGGACGGGCAGGGAGCCGAGGGCAGCTGCACATCCTGTGAGCCGGGGACTAGCAAGGCGCTGGCTGGGGTCAGGGCAGGGGCAGGGGCAGGGGCCCAGCCGGGCTCAGGCCAGCTCCCTCCTCCTCTTTCCTGTGGCGCGTGCTGGCCACCTCACGCACAGCACAGGGGAGCCCCGTCCTGCATGCCCCGTGCATCCCTGCTGGGATGGTGGGGGTGGGGCAGCAGCGGGAGGCAGTGCCCCCCAGACATACTTCTGGGGCCTCTTGCTGGCTGGGGAGGGGCCAGCAGGGTGGAGAGATTAACACAGACTGAAGCCCAGCAGGGCTCTGTGTCCTCCAGCTGCATAAAAGTACCCTTGTTTTTTCAGGACAGTTTAAAGGAAACCTGAGTTCAGCTGGACCAGCCTCCCGCCAGCCCTCAAGGCCAGCCCTCAAGTCGGACAGCAACCGCCACACCCCCACATGACCACGCCCACAGCCCCAAAGGCCACACCCACTGGCCATGCCGGCCCCAGCCATGGCCACCCCAGAATGCAGCCGTCTCGTGCCTCCCCACACTCCACTGCCCGGTGCCCACCAGACCCCCTGCGCCCCCGCCAGTGACAGGCTCTGGACATGCACCTGCCCACCGCACCCCACCGGCGAGTCCGAGTCCAGCCCCTGCCAGGCTCACCTGCACGGGGGTCTCCCCCAGGGCTGCCCGGGCTCCCAGGGCACTGGCCTGCCTGGCGCAGCTGCATCCCAGGCAGGGCCCCCCAGGCCCCAGGCGCCTGCGCACGGCCCCAGGAGGACGCTCCCTCCGCGTCCGAAGGCAGCCGGCCACTGGCAGCCCTGGGGGGGAGGCTTCCGGGGGCCCCTGGCTGGAGAGGGTCTGGCCGGCAGAGGGCCTGGAGAGGGACAGAAACTGCCTTGTCCGCCGTTCCCCCCCATGGCCCCCCTCTTCCTTGGCTCGGAGAGGAAGGAAAATGGCAGGGGGACCCGGAGCTCCAGGAGCCTTTCAAGGCGCCGGCCCAGCCCTACCCCCACCTGCTGCCGGGGTTGGGGGTGGCCCTGCTGGGCCAGGGGCTCCAAGGGTGGGGGCCGGGAGCTCTCAGCAGAGCAACCCCTCAGGAGACCCGGCCGCGGGTAGATCCTGGCCTGTACCGCCAGGGCCGGGGGCCGCTCTCCAGCCCCCACTGGGTCCCATGGGCCGGCTCGAGGGCCTCAGAAGTCTCTGCTCCTCTCCCTCTGTCCTCAGCCTCTGGGGGGGTGACATGTGTCCCCAGTTTCCCAGGACAGGTCATCGTCAGAACCCCAGAGACCCACCACCACGTCCAGGACTCAGCAGGCCTGGGGGGACCGAGGCTCCCAGGCATCCCTTCTGGGGGCCCCAGGCCGGGGCAGGGTGGCTGCCTCGGGGACACAGCTGTGCGGGGACCAGGCTCAGTTCCTGGCAAACGCAAGAACCACAGGGTGGGGCCTCATGGGCAGGGGCAGCTGCCCCCCCAGGCCTGCCCCTCACCCACCTGGCAGCCACCTCAGGAAGCCAGCCCCATGTGACAACCCCCCACCCCCCGGCCCCGTATTTACTAATCTATTTGGTTTGCGGGGAATGTCCTGTTCTATGTGCGCAGCATTGCTGACCTGTGTGGGCTGACCAGCGGCCCACAGATAAGGTCATCGCCGTGGCCTTGGGCCTAGCCTGATTAGAGCCCCCACCCACCCTGAGCAGCCCCCCATCCCCGCCCGACTGAGACGGAGGCAGCCCCACTGGCTGCCCTGAGGCCAGGTGCGGTGGAGGCCAGAACAGCCGGGGACAGTGAGTGGCCATCTCCTGTCCCTCGGCCATCAGCCTGTGGTGCCACCAGGGACGTGGGTGGGAGGGCCCGGGGCAATCGCAGGCTCTTGCCGTCCAGGGATGATGGAGGCAGGCTGGCTGCCGCGCCTGCACTGGCCGGCCCTGCCCCCTCCCAGCTCCCGCTCCCGTGTCCTGTCCCTCTGCTTGTGCCCTGTCCCTCTGCTCGGCACACTGCCTGGCAGCTGCCTGCCCACCCCCAGCCCCACCGTGAGCTCCTGAGCACAGGGCGGGGGTCTCGGTCTCTCTCCCGGCCCAGCACAAGGGCTGGTCAGAGCACGTGCCCCGATGCCCAGGGATGGGGCCTGTTAGAAACTCCCCTCTGGGGACGGAACCCCGCCTTGTGACCCACACGCAGGGAAGCCGGCACCCCTCCCACAGGTGTCCCTCCTGCCATGCCCCTGCCCGATGAGGCCTGCTTTTGTCCCAGGCTGAGTTTGGAGCCTGTAAGGCACCGCGCTGCCCCCACCCCCAGCCCCAGGACTCACCCTGAGCCTCGTAACCGGCCAGGTCGGGCTTCTCTGCGGCCGCCGGGCTGGTCAGCCGGCCGAGCGCCAGCTGCAGCTGCGCGACGTTCATGCGGGCTGTGAGCTCCCCGTTGCGGTCCCCGATCTGTGGCCAGCAGGGGCGTTTGAGTGGGTAAGTGGGGCTGGGGGCTCCCACGGGGTCAGCCATGGGCCCCCAGCACACCTGTCCCCAACTGCTAGGTGGCCTGGGCTGGCCACTGACCCCGGGGCCTCAGAGGGAACCAGGACTCACTGTGGCCCTGGAGGTGGGGTCTGGGGCTCTGTCCCTGGGTGAGGTGGCCCCTGTGTCCCCAGCAGCCCTAGCCCCACCTCAGAAATGCTCTAGTCTGAGCAGCCGGCCCTATACGGCCTGGGGCCCTCCAGCGGGCGTCAGCCTGGCCCAGCCATGCGCTCTGAGGCAGATGTCAGACCCGCCAGGGTGACCGCGTGCCCAGGAACAAACTCAAGTCAAGTGGATGGGGCATGGCGGGGCTGCCGCACGGGGCCCTGGAGGACGTCAGGGGGCTATAGCCTGCCCTCAGAGGCCACCGGCGGAGGGGCTCTCTGGACGGAGGCCTCTGCTGACCTGAGCGTTCCTGGTCCTGCCCACCAACACCTGGGCACCTGCAGGCTGTGCCCACCCAGCTGCCTCCCACCTTTAGCATGGGCAGACCTGGGGTGTGTGGAGGGGGCTGCTTCCTGGGAGTGAGGTGACACAAGGACAGGCCAGGAGCCAGGCAGGCCCAGGGTTCACCTGTGAGGTCCCCACCCTCACTACAGCAGGAGGGTCTTGGTGGACAGGGCCCACGGAGACCCCACGTGCCGTCTCCCAGGAGGAGGAAGGCCTCAAGGGCCAGGTGGCCGAGTGGCTGCACTAGCCCAGAAGGGACGGAGGGGCCGTTGGGCACTCAGGGCACAGTCTGGGGCGCGAGGACAGCCCGGCTCACCTCCTGGGAGATCTGCAGGTGCTTCTTGGCGAAGGTCAGGGCCTGCGCCGGGCTGCCCATGGACACGTAGGCGTTCCCCAGGCTCCAGCACGCCCGGCCCTCGCCCACCCTGCCAGAGAGGGAGACAGTCCACGCCTGCCCTCCCCAGTCCTGCCCCCGTGCCGAGCCCCCAGCCTCCCGGCGGTCAGGACCCTGACGTGACGCTGGGTGCTACACCTGTGACACGAGCAGGCTGTGTGGCCTGGCCCTGAGGGTCACCAGGGGCCCCCAGGCCCAAGAGGCACCAGCAGGACGGCAGGATGACACGCCCCCAGCCAGGGTCTCCCCAGATCTTGCCACCCTGACGGAGAAGCCCCAGTGGGCTGAGCCTTTTCCCATCAAAAGCGCTAGCACAGTGGTCCCCAACCTTCTTGGCACCAGGGACTGGTTTCATGGAAGATGGTTTTTCCACGGACTGGGGGTGGGGGGTGGGGGATGGCTCCGGGATGATTCAGGTGCCTCGCGTTCACTGTGCAAACCTCTCTGCTGAGGACGGTCTGTGTTTGCAGCTGCTCCCCAGTGCTAGCGTCACCGCCTCGGGTCACCAGGCATCAGATGCTCACAAGGAGCCAACCTGGACCCCTCACACGTGCAGTTGACAGTGGGGTTCATGCACCTGCGAGACTCTGGTGTCCCCCGATCTGCCAGGAGGCGGAGCTCGGCGGCCATGCGAGCGGTGGGGGCAGTGAACACACACGGAGCTTTGCTCCCGCCCTGCTGTGCGGCCTGGCTCCCAACAGGCCACGACCACGGGTCCACGGCATTGGGGACCGCAGGCTGTCCTGTCATCGGCTCTGCCAGCAGATGCCTTGCGCCCCTCGGCCCTTGGCCTCTCGGTGGGCGGCAAGGCTCACTCCACTCTTGGGGCAGCCCATCCCCCCAGCCCCTCCGCGGGTTATTTCTAAACGGACGTGAAACGCACCGAACAGCAGATGGCGCGGTGCCATGTGGCACATTCACACCGTTGTGTGGCCACCACTGTCTAGTTCCAAAACATTTCCGTCACCCCCAGGACAACCTCGGGCCACTCTGAGGCCTCCAGGGTGGGGGCCAGGTTCTAGATGACCCTCCCTCCCCCAGCCGTGAGAGCCACAGGCTCTGCCTCCCTTGTTCCGGCCGCGACCCCCCGAGACCCGCGTGTGGGGCTGTGCCCGGGAGCCTGGGGTCTGCCTGTCCCTCCAGACACGGCCACTTACATACACGCACGGGGGCCGTGGTGCACGGCGGGCCAGGGGTGGGCCCCACCAGCTTGTGCCTGGGTCACCGTAAGTGGCCACCCCGGTGCCCACACCGGCTTAGTCCCCACAGCAGTGTCACCCACTGACGGGAGGGGAGGCAGAGGCTGGGGACGTCCCACCCGGGTCACATCCCGGTCAGCGGAGCCAGGGGCTCAGACCCAGGCCCTCGCACCTTGGCTGCTGAGAGCCCTCTGGGCCGGGCCGCGCCCACCCCCCTGAGGCCACACCCGCGCACCTGTCGGCCAGCTCCTGGGCGATGAGCAGGTGCCGCAGGTGGTACTCGGCCGCGCGCTCGTAGTCCTGCAGCAGTGTGTAGGTGTT
The DNA here is from genome assembly GCA_028533085.1 of Varecia variegata. Taxonomy (NCBI): domain Eukaryota; kingdom Metazoa; phylum Chordata; class Mammalia; order Primates; family Lemuridae; genus Varecia; species Varecia variegata. The sequence continues at coordinate 127,587,666 of CM052443.1, forward strand.
GCCCAGGCTGTAGCAGGCCTGCGCCTCCACCGCCTGGTCCCGGAGCTGCCGCGACAGCTGCAGCGTCTTCCTGCGCAGGGTGAGGGGCAGCCCCCCGGGGGGAGGTGGCAGTGGTGAGGAGGCCCGCCCACTGGTCCCCGGCCACACGGTCCCAGTGGGGTCTCTCTGGGGCCTCAGACCCTGCTGGACCCAGACTGCTATGGGCTCCTGTGGGACTCTGGCAAGTCTCCTGACCACCCTGAGCCACCGCTCCCCCCCCAGGGGACAGGGGACAGCCACACCCACTGCTCAGGCCGTGAGATGGGCTGTTTGGGGCTGGGTACACGACCCAGTGCTGACAAGCCTACCCCACACGGTGGCCACTGCTCTGCCACCCAGGCCAGGAGGCAGATGGGCCAGAGCCCAGCACAGCTTGGGGACCCCATGAGCTCAGTCCACCCGCCCTTCCCGGGGCAGCCCGGAAGCCCCCGCCCGGCTCCTGGGGAGGCCAGGCTGTCCGACTCCCTGCCTTGGGGTGGGTGGCTCCCTGGCCCGGCACCCAGCCCCCCAGGCCCTCCCTCTCGCTGGGTGGGGGGGCGCCTACTTATAGTACTCAGCGGCCACGTCAAAGCGCCCCAGGAAGATGTGGGCGTTCCCCAGGTTGCTGTAGGCCCTCCTCTCGGCCGCCTTGTCTCCAAACTCCTTGGCAATGGCCAGGCGCTGTGCAGACAGACCCGCAGCCCGGTCGGTCCCGCCAGGCACAGGCGGGTGCTACGGCCCTGCC
>CM052443.1:127588928-127608699 GCA_028533085.1 Varecia variegata
CTCACTGGGATCCACATCGGAGAGCAGCTCTCTGGGACTTCCGTGGGCCTCCTCCCTGAGGGAAACTGAGGAAGAGGTTGTGGGGCTGGACCACGGCCCCTGCCGTTGCCGCGGAGCCCAGAGTTATAGGCGAGAAGACCGGGCCTCCGTGGGCCTTTGGAGAGATGGCAGCGGGACCTCCCTGCTGCCACCCCTGGGTTCCAGGCCACAGGTCCCTCCTGCCAGGGACACGGCTGATGTGGAGGTCCGAGGCTCGAGCGTGCACTGCCGGGAGCAGGGCACCCTCTCTTCGCCAGGCGGTGCCCCCGGCTGACGCCTCAGCTTCCATCCTGCCTCTGTGCCGCAGTGAGGTGGGCAGCCACCCGCAGGGCTGGGTGGTGCGGTGTGCACTATGCCCGCGAGTCCAGGGTCACCGCCTGCTCCCTGTCTCTTTGGTGAACGTGGGCCCCCAGTATGATGCCATGTTGTGGGGGCCCGTGCTGGGGGCCAGACACACCACCCCCGTCTGAGGGGGTGCTGGCTGAGGCCCTACGGCTGCCAAGGCAAACCTGTACCCAGAAAATGTACACAGGACAGCAGAGGCCCAGCGTGGTTGAGGGGGGCTCCTCTGGGAGCACAGCCCTCCAGCGCTCAGTGCTGGCCTCTGTCCCGGCAGGCTGGGCACTTGGAGGCAACAGCAGCTGGACTGAGCTCAGTCCCTAAGAGCTCTCACCTCTGTCTCTGCCACCATGGCCACTTTGTGAGCCATGGCCGGCAGTGTGCGGACGCTGCCCCGCAGGCCGGGCAGTGCCGTGTGCTTAGTTGTGTGGGGTCTCTGCTCGCTGCTGAAGGCTGACCTCACCGCGGCCTTGCGGGGACTCCTGGAGGGAGACTGAGCTGAGGTCTCGGTCTCCGTCTCTGCTTGCACTGAGCCAAGCCCCAGCCAAGGGGGCCTCCGCTCCTCCTGCAGCGCCCCATGAGCCCTGGGCAGCCAGAGGCGCGAGGGTGGGCGCCTGCCCTGCGGCCGCGCCTCCTGCCCCCGCTCCGTTTCCCGGCGGGCCCTGCCGGGCCTACCCACGGCTTGGGGGTGGTGCTTGTCACCGCGTGCTCTCCCCTGGCCAGGTGCCCGTCTTTCCCCGGGGCCAGTAGCACGCCAGGTCTGAGTTTCCAAAAGGCGTGCGTCGCGGTCTGCCTGGGCTGCTGGAACAAACCACCACAGCCTGGCGGCTCTAACGGCACTCACTGCTCACGGTCCTGGCGGCTGCAAGGCTGACATCAGTCCTGGCTGACTTGGTTTCTGGTCAGGGCCTCTTCCTGGCACAGGCCACCTGCTCACCGTGTCCTCACGCGGCCTTTCTGGCACTTCCTCTGCCAAGGACACTAACCGTCCCAGACCAGGGGCCCACCCTCACGCCCCCATTTAGCCTAATCACTTCCTTACTCCAATTATAGCCACACTGGGGTGGGGTAGGGCTTCAGCATATGCATTTGGGGGACACACACATTCAGCGTCCACCTTTCTTCCAACCCCAGGGCCTGCGCTGCGAGCTTCCCACTGGGGCTTGCCACAAATCCCACCAGCCACGCTCCCCTAGCCCCGCCACACACAGCCCGGCAGGTCTCCTGACTCTTGGGCCTGGGCGGGGCTCCCAGCCCTGCAGCCCCGCCTGCCGCTCAGTCTTGCCCGCCCAAAGCCGGTGGCCTCCCGGTCACCAGCAGATGGCCAGAGCACGGCGCCAGGTGTGCACTGTGCCACCTCCTGGGACCTGAACAGGCCCACCAGGCCCTGAGCTTCCCCACCCCGTGGTGGGAGGAGCAACAACCCGGCCTTTGCTTTGGAGGGAGCCCAGGCGCACCGGCCACTGAAGCTCTCAAATGCGTCAGAATCTCTCCGAGCTCCCGCCCCTCAGCCCGTGAGTGAGCAGCAGGCACACCACTGCCGCCCGGGGCCACCACGCTCTTGGGTGCGCTGTCTCCCCGAGGCCTCCTGCTCTGCCGGCCCAGCACCATGACGTCATCGACGGACTGGATCCATGTGACACTCTGGAGCACGTCCAGTCCAGGTGGTCTGGGCTCTGGCGTGGCCCTGGGGCAGAACTGTCAGTGTGCGGGGTTGTCTGTGTCATGTCCATCTGGTCACGATGACAACGCACCACATCACGGGCCTCGGAGGGTGTCCCTGCGGCCACGTCAGTCTGCACCAGGGAAGACGCCACATCTGCCCGAGCCTGTCAAGCTCTCCGCAGCCTGCGGTCACCCCCAGGATCTGCTCAGGGTGGTCGGGGCCACCTGATGGATTCCGCCGGCTTGGTGGCACCAACCGCCTGCATCTTTCAGACCCTGAGGATGGCGCCAGCCAGCACCATCTCCCTCCCCCGAGGGGAGACTGTTCTCTACACTCTTGGCCAGGGAGGGCCGTAGTTGTTCAGGGTTCCCCACTATGATCACAACGGTAGCTCTCAGCCCACAGACCAAGGACCCGACTGACGGTGCCGACAGCCCAGTGTGTCCACCCCGATCACCCGTTCTGCGCCGGGCGCGACCACTGCAGCCCGGAGCCTGCGCAGAGCTCCGCCAATTACCGCTCCAACACAGGCCCGTCTGTGAGGACGTCTCCGGTCTCAACCTGACCCCGCAGTCCTTCAATGTCTGGTGGTCCCTGTCCCCAGTGCACTTACTAGAAGTCCCCGCGGAGAAGGGCTGGGGTGTCCTTACCAGGCATTTTGCCCTGTATTTCCCAGAGTCTTGTATGGCCCTTGCCCCCGGCCACCTCCCTAGTCAGCAGGTTCCAGGGCTGAAAACTGGCTCAGGTCCTAACCCGAGCAAGGATTGCGACTTTCTTGGGGCAACTGCCACTCCCGTCCTTGACGTGCTCTGTTGGGCAGGTGGACAGCCGCCCTCTCCTCCGCCCAGGGACGCCGCGTTCTGTTAGCTGGCTCCACGGCTCTCCCAGGGTGCTGCTCCTCTGACTCTGTCATTAGCTGTGACATTTGTAACCTCCTGGCTGTTGGCATTTAAGTGCCACCTTCTGGCTTCTGTTATGTGAGGACCCCTATCTCTGTAGCTATCTGTAATAGCCCCTGGCCTGTGGGGGGTCCCCCATAAGCCTTGCTGGCCATGCCGGTGTCCTTCTGGCCAGCACCAGGCGCACGGCCACGATGACTGGTAAATGGGCCTACCCGTGATGCATGGTCACCTGGCAGGTCCTTCTGGGCATACTACTCACGGGACACCCATGAGCAGTCTGACGTGCCCGGGTCTCAAGAGAAGCTCTAGGCGCTGGAAGCCAGTGTGGAAATGCCTTTGTGTTTCGGAAGGAAAATGTTTCCCGACTTAGAATTCTATACCCAGCCCAGCGGACCATCCTGCCGCTCGCACAGAGGGTGGAGTGAAGACACCTCACGCACACAGCCACCTGCGGGGTGTGCTCCCCCAAACCAGATGTCAACCCGGACAGAGAAGAGAGCACAAAGACAAGAGGAGGTTTCCCCCGGAGTACTGGGAGCCCTCAGCATGATGGCGAGGTGCCGGGGGCTGCCCTGCAGCTGGCGTCAGTCCGGTTTGGAGCAGCTGGGAGGACTCTGGAGAGATTTCTTCCAGAAGACGAAAATGATAATGCCTGCCTGGTATGTCTGCATGTACGGAGATTTAGACAATTGGAAGAAAATTGAGGTTGAGTTAGTCATAAGCACAGAAAATTACATAATCCGGGGGAAAAAAGAGGAAAAGTATTTATAGGATCCTACAGGGCTCAGCTGTAAACAGCATTTTCGTTTAAATTCTGAATGTTGATTTTGCCAGTTGACACTTCGACGCTCCCACCACGGGGAACTGTGTGCGGTGGGACGTGTGGAGAGGTGGGGCACAGGGCACCGCCCCAAACTGGAAAACCAGGCAGCCGTGGCGTGAGCGCGCTTTTCAGCCGTACGAGCACGTGCCAAGAGGAGCAGCTAAAAAGCTGAGCGCTCGCCTGCAGGGAGGGGAAGCCACCTTGGTTTTCATAAGAAGCCTGTAGCATCTGTTGGCTGTTTTGCAAGAACACTTGCAATACAGATTTATATCGTTTTGCCCCGCTGGGTGGGGGCAGCTCCCACAGGTGCCTGTGCGAAGGACGGCACATTCACTGGGCCTCACCGACTGCACGGACAGAGCAGGGGCCGCTCGCCTGAGCAAGGCTGGGGCCCCCCCCAGCGCCTGCCCTGAGCACTCCCCGAACAGGAAGCGTCAGGCTGTGGGGGGCTCCGTCTGTGGCTGGGGAGCAAGGCTGCTGGGGGGCGTTGGCTGCACCTGCTGAAGAGCATGGGGGCCGCCTGAGCCTGGAGCCGGGGCTAGCCCAGGACCGGTGGCAGCAGGGCCTGCAGGGGGCTGGGGGGGATGTGGGCGCAGTGCGGTCGTCTAGGCTCTTGTTAGGAGCACTGTAAACCCTCGTGAGCCCAACACCGCAGACAAGGCTCTGGGGGCCGTTCCCCTTGGTTAAGGAGCCAGTGAGCACAGGAAAGCGCCCAGGCCGAGTCCTGGAGCACCGCAGCCGGGTCCTGGTGCACCGCAGGCCGGGTCCTGGAGCATCACAGGCGGGTCCTGGAGCATCACAGGCCGGGTCCTGGAGTACCGCAGCGTGTGCAGCCGTACGTGGGCGCGGGCACTCAGCCTAAGGCCTGAGCTCTCAGAGTCAGAAGCGCATCTGCAGGACGGTGAGCTGGCCATGGTGGCCCTGCCGTGGCTTAACTCTGGTAGCTCCAAAGTGAGTTTCCTGACCCTCGGGGCCGTTTGGCAGAGAGAGCGAACCCCAAGCCTCCGCTGCAGGGAGACGCCCCGTCCTTCTGCCAAGAGGGCCCATGCAGCCCAGCCCTGCAGCGGCAGGTCGGAGAACAGGCGGCAGAGGAGGTGGACAAGGCAAGCACCAAGGGGGAACTTGGGGGCCCTGGCAGCACCGGGCGGAGTCCCGGGTCTGGGGGGAGAGTTGTTTTAAAGCTCAGAGACCCCTTTGCATTGGCACATTTCCTGTTAATGAAGAAAAAGGCTTTAATTTGTTTAGATTTGTGGTGCTTTTGGGGTCTGACCTCGCCATCATCTCAGAGTTTGCATTTGAGGCGCTTTGAGGGGCCGAGACGCTGTGCTCGGGGTGGTGGGCCAGGGAGGGCCGGATCTGGACAGGGATGGGCTGCCCGGCCCCCGGGAGCATTGTTGGGTCTTGTTCTGCCACTTAGGGGACATAACCCAGGGGAGAGCGGTGGGACGAGGACAGCCCAGACACTCACAGCAGAAATTCCGCCTGCTCCCCGCAGGTTCCAGACTCTGCTCAGCCCTGGGCCAGGCGGACTTGTTCCTGTTTCCCTGACCTTGATGGACAAAGTCACCCTGTGTCCCCCGCACCTTGCCCAGGGCGGCACACACCTGAGCCCCAACCACATGTGGGAATAAGCCTTCGGGTGCCGGATGCTTGGGGCCCAAGTCACGGCCCTCGTCTGGGATCGCTGGACCCTCCTGGCCTGTGGTGGCCGAGGCAGGCGGAGCGGGGTGACCCTCGCCCTCACCCTCCCAGCAGGGCTGGGAGCCACCTCCAGCTGCTCCTGCTGGGGGGCCCTGCCCTGGCCCAGGAGGCCACGCCTCGGACAGTGGACAGTGCTGAGCGCTCCCAGGGGCCAGGGCCCTGTGCCCAGCTGCCTCTCGAGGGGCAGGGGCACCCCAAGTGTCCCAGAGGCCAGGCCCCTCACAGTCCTCGCCCCAAGTCCAAATCTCCTGACACCAACAGGAGTTTTTTTGGCAAAATTTGCTTTTCCAGAGTGCTTTTCTGGGTGGGAGGGACACGTCTTCCTGGGGGTTGCCGGGAGGCACGGCGGGGAGAGGGCGCCACCTGCTGGCACCACCCACGCCCGCAGTAAAGCCGGGAGGGACCCTGGATTTTCAGTGGGACAGGCGCCTGTCCTCAGGGACTCCGGCCCCCAGGCACCTGCATCTGGAGCTGGGCGGGAGTGGGGGCCGCGTGCCCCGCCCATCAGCACCCCTAGTTGGAAAATTGAAGTCTGACGCCCAGAACTGCTAGATGCTACGGCGGAGGGACCCAGAGAACAGGCAGCCCAGCGCCCGCAGCCCTCCTGGCGCTGCCCCTCAAGGGAGCTCCGACCCCACCCAGTGGCCAGGTGGCTTTGTGTGGTTTGAGTTTGGTGTCATTGGACGTGGCCGGCTGGCTTCTCTGCCCCATGTGCCCCCCCCCCCCCCCCCCCCGCACCGAGTGTCAGAGGCAGCTGGCTGGGAGCCCTGCTGGCCGCGGTGGGGGGTCCCCTGGGGAGGACGCAGAAAGCAGGGGATCAGTGAGCTGGGAGGGGCCGCACCAGTGCTGGGGGCTCCGGCTGCCCCGCCCCTCCCTGCTGTCCTGGGCAGGTGGTGGGGGCGGGGCAGGTCCCCACCCCATTCTGCCCTCACCTGGGCGGCCCTGGCTCCATGGAGCCCCCGGGGGAGGAGCCGGCACAGACGCCGCTGGTTTCTCTGGCAACGACCCTCCCGCTCCGGCTCCCGCTGCACCTGAACGCGCCCGCTGGGCCTTCCCAGGGCGCCGGGTCCTCGTCCACAGCTGCCCCACGACAGGGCGGCCTGGAGCCCTCCGGCCGGGTGAGTGGAGGTGGGGGCTCCACCTGCGCCCCACCCAGTCTGCCCGAGCACCTGGGCAGGGGGCTGGGGCGGGGGGGAGGGGGGTTTCCGCTTTCCTTTATCCATGAACTTAGCCGGGCAGACTAGCCACCCTCCTCTGTCCACCTCCCCTGGGGAGGGCGTCCTCCCATCTGGGGGCTGCCTCTGAGGCCTTGGGGCCTGCTCAGCGGGAAGCCAGGTGGCCCCTTGGGTGGGATTCCCCTCCCTGCCCGCTGGGCAGCCCTGCCTCTGGGCTCAGGTCCCGCTGTGAGACCCTGGGGCTAGATTGTCATCTAACAAACTGTCTCAGTTTCCCCGTCTGTAAAATGGGGGTAAACACTGCGAGGCCCTGATGGCGCCCATGCCCGGCTCTGCATTTGCCCCACCTGGCAAGTCCATTCCCCGACCATGGTGTGGGGGGAGGCTGCCCGGCCAGGAGGGCGAGCTCAGCATGGACACCCCCAGCGACCCTCATGGGCAAATGGCCTGGCCTCCTCGGGCCTGTCCTGCTGGAAGTTTCCGGCTGGGCGGTGTGGGTTAAACGTTGGCAGCTGGCAGGAAGTGGCCCACAGCTGTGCCCTCACAAAAGCTGTGGCCACCAGGGGGCCCTTCAGAGCCACCGAGGGTGGTTTTGGTGCCTGAGGTGGGGGTGTCTGTCCACAGGCTCCTTTCCTGGGGTAGCTGCTTCGGGGCTCCTGGCTGGGGAGGTGCTAAGGAAGGGTCTCTGTCCTGCAGTGTGACGGTGCCCTCCTCGTGGGCAGTCGTCAGGAGCCCAGGGTCGCCTGGCCGCACGTGGACACAGGGCCTGCTGCCCTGAGCGTGGCTGGCTCAGGAGACGCTGCTGTCCGAGACCGTCTGGGTGGGGCGCTGGGCGCCGTGTGCAGCGGGGGCTGGGCTGCTGCTGACTTTGGCCTTGGAGGAGGCCGACCAGGCCTGGCCGTGGGGACAGGAGGTGGGGACAGGCCCTGTGCTGAATGGGCCTGTGCTGCAGGGTCCTGCCGCCCCCACTCCTTGTGGGCACGTCTGCGGGTCTGTGGCAAGGTGGACAGCACGTCCTGGGCTCCTGTGGCTTTCGGGGTCACGATTGCTGGTTGCCCTGCAGATGGGCTTGCGGGGTGGGCCGACAGGTTGGGGGTGCCGCAGCTGTGACCTCCCTTCCCACACGCGGCTCCTCTGGCAGCGGTGCCTGCTCCTCGGAGGGCAGAGCCGCCGGCCCGTGGTTTCTCCCAGCCTCCTCTCGCCCGCCATCTGGCTTCCCCAACGGCACCCTCCTTCCAGCTGTGGCTATTGTGTCACCTGTTCCCGCCCTCGCGTCTGCCCTCTGTGTGGCCCGAGTCCCTGGGGCCTCCCTGGGCAGTGGCTGGCGAGTGGGAGCCACCTGCAGCCGCCCAGCGTGGTTGAGGCTGGAGGGACAGGCCACCCTGACTCAGACACTGGGCAGGCTCACTGCGCTGCAGACCTGGTGTGGGGAGTGTGTGCGCATTGCATGTTATATGTGTTATGTGTGTTGTGTGTTTTGTCTGTGTTGTGTTGTGTGATGTATGTGTTATGTGTGTTGTATATTATGTGTGTTTTGTCTATTATGTGTATGGTGTGTGTTATGTGGTATGTGTTGTGTGTTATCTCTATGTTTTTTGTGTTATGCATTATGTGTGTTATGTTACATGTGTTGTGTGTTATGTGTTACATGTGTTATGTGTGCATTTTTTGTATGTGTTGTGTGTTATCTCTGTGTTGTGTTATGTTGTGAGCTGTGTGTTGTGTGTTATCTATGTGTTTTATGTGGTGTGTTATGTGTGTTGTATGTTATGTGTGTTGTGCTGTGTGCACTGTGTGCGTTGTGTACCACAGGGGAGGCGTGTGCTTTCAGGTGTGCAGGGCCCATGGTGCCCAGGTGTGCTGGTCGTCTACAAGGTATCTCTGCAGCTGTGACCCGCCTGGGTCGGCCTCTGGGGGGGCGTGCCAGGGCTCCTGTCGGAAGCGTCACCCCCGCTGCCTTTCCTGGCGCCTTGCTGCCTGGTGGCCTCGGGGCGTGGCCATGGGCAGCAGGAGCTTCCACCAGGGTGCCGGGCGGCTGCCTGGCGCCCAGGGCTGGGCTGAGGAGGTGGCGGTTGGGTGCCATGCCGACGTCCAGGCCGTGCCCAGCTGCCGTTGCTGCGGAGCGCTCTGCGGTCGCCGACCCCGGGCCAAGAGGCGGTGGGCGTGGTGGGCCCGCCTCCCCGTCACGGCGCTGACTGTCCCCCAAGCCTGCCTGGGCCTGCCCGGGTTTGCTTTTCTAGGCATGAGGCGGTGAGAAGTAAACAGCGTCTCTAATGAGAGCAGGGCTGCTGCCAGCTTCTAGAAGGAAGCCCCCAGTGCTGCCGCCCACCACCCCCAGCAGCCCAGACTGCGGCAGAAGTGCGGCATATGCCACGGGCTGGAGTGCCAACGTGCTTCCCACGGTGGCAGCGGGCTGTGGGCATGGTGGGCACGCCCCCGAGGCCCTGCTGCCGTGGTGAGCCGCCGCCTGGGGGCTGCACCCGCGCGGTGTGTCGTGGATCCCACAGTGGCCGGGGCCTAGGCTGGCGCCTGGGCTCTGCGGGGGGCAATGAGGACAGAGGCGCCCGCGCTGTCCTCCAGCTTCCTTCTCCCTCCGCGCCCCGCCCCGGGGTGGGCGCTCTGTGCCGTGTGTTCTGACCCCCCCAGAGCCCTGCCCGGGGGCTCCCGTTCTGCCTTCTCTACCGAGCAGCGAGTGCGTGCCCAGGGCTGCGCCACGTGCCCCAGTCGCCGTGGACCCCTGGTGTGTCTGGGGGCGGGGCTCTTGACCGCCGTGCCCGTCGCCAGGCAGGGCGAGACAGTGGCTGTTCGTTGGCCTCTCCTCCCAGCCCCTCCCTGCCAAGAAGCCCACCCCTCGTGTGGTGGCTCCACTGGCGCTGGGGACCCCCGGTGGGGGCCGCTGTTGTTTCCTGGCCCCAGGGGCTGGGAGGCTGTGGAGATGGCCTGGCACCCCCCACCTGACCTTGGCGGGACCCTGGACACGTGACTTGGGCCGTGCCTCAAGCGCCCCGTACAGTGAAGGTGACAGCTGGACTTCTCTCACAGGGTGGTCACAGGACGGGCCAAGAGAAAAGTCACCAAGTGCTTAGCAACGCCTGGCGCGCCGGGGGCTCCGTAAATGCTCTTGCAGGGCGAGCGTCTGCACAGCAGCCCAGGCAAGGCGACCTCCCGGCCCCGGGGGTCCCGGCCTTGTGGGGGAGGCAGATGGGGACCTGGCAGGGAGGGCCGAGCATGGGAGCAGCACCGGGGCCCCAGTCACTGGGCAGGGGTGTTGGGGATCCTGCTCCCAGACAGGCAGGCTGGGGAGGCAGGCAGGAGGGTCTCAGGTGGGAGCACAGTGGCCGGAGGCGGAGGGAGCCACGAGGTCGCTGAGGGGCCGGGAGCCGAGCTGCAGGGCCCGGGGTTGGCTGAGATGCTGGGGACAAGTGCAGGCCAGGCCTGTATGGGGACGCTCCCTGACCCGGGCTGTGGCCTCTGCCTGGTGGCTTCTCAGAGCTTTGCTGCTCCTGGCCATGTGGCTGCAGACCCAGCTCGAAGACCCGAGCCCTGGCAGAGAGAGTTCGGGGCCATGCAAGGGGACAGGCTGCAGGTCACTGGCCACCCCTGTGGACTGATGTCAGCAGAGGGCCCGGGGTAGGAGCAGGACCCTGCCCTTGGGAGCCGGCGTGTGTCTCCTGCTGCCCGCGTGACCCGGCCAGCGGGAAAGGCGGGAGCTTGCTGGGCTGCCGCGTGGGGTGGGAGGAGGGGAAGGAGGCTGGCGGCGGGGCAGCTCGCAGGGCCATGTTGCGGCTCTGCTCGCGGGTTTCATCCCCGGTTCACCAGGCACTTGTTTTCATAGTTTCCCTTTTATAGACAGTAAAGCATCTCCGCTGGCTGCTCCGTCGTGTTTACGCTGCAGCTTCTTCCCGGAGGAGTCAGTCTCCAGCTGTCTGGGGGCGTCAGTTTAGTACTTGACTGTTTTCCTGCTAATGGGGAAAAAGAACCGCCAGGCCGTCTGTTAGGAGGAGCTTCTTGGCACCCGGCTCCTCTCCGAGTGCCCGGGCCCCTCCTGAGAGCTGCTGAGGGCCTGGCGGGAAGGCGGGGACCGGCGGGAGGGCAGTGGCTGGCCCTGGGGCTGCCGGGAGCTGCTTCTATTCTCGCAAAGGCTGCAGAGGCGTCTCCCGCGTGCAGGGACGTCCGCTGGTAGTCGTCAGGGTCCCCAGGATATGACGGTCACCCTCACGTGTCCCCAAAGCTTCCTGTGCCACCCAGACCTGCTGCCCAGGGTGTAGCAGGCTGAGTCTTGTTGCAGGAACGTGCTCATCCCCTGCAGAAGGTACTAGAAGGGTCCAGAAAGGCCTAAATCTTTCCAAGCCTCTGGGGGCTTTCCTGCTCCCGTGGGGTCAGCTCTCCGGGAGCTTCTCCTTTGCAAACGTCATCAAGAAACACACAAGTGGGATCTGCCCCATTTTAGCCACACCAGGTGACGTCCCCAGTGGACGGGACCCCTGGCCAGGTGGCCGAGGCAGAGCCGGATGGTGCTGGCCCAGGCCCCTTGCCGCAGAGGTCCCGTCTGTCCGGGCCACCAGGTATGGTCTGGGGCCTGGGGCTGGAGGCTGTGAGGGGGCCGGGAGGCTGGGTTGGGGTGCAGGTGGTGGCACCTCACATTCCAGGCAGGACCTGCCAGCCCTTGGGCCACTCCCCCCACCTCCCTCTATGGCTGCTGGTGGCTCAGACTCTGTCCCTTGGACACCAGGACCTGTGCTCACCAGCACCAGGCCCCGTTTCGCTCGGAGCCCCACCCCCATGCCCGGAGCCCACACGGAGCTGGGCCTGAGCCCCGTCCCCAGGCACTTGCCCCCCGGGCCCCCAGGACGGGTTCTATACAGTGAGCCCGAGGGCGGCCTGCGTTCTTCACGGCTGCCCAGAGTGAGGGGGTCTTTGCTACAGAGCCTCCTTCCCCTGGGACACGCGGGAAGAGGCACCTTTCAGGCGATTCCTACAAGGAATAAGCTTCCTGATCCTCCCAGCACCTTCCCCTGCCCCCCCCCTGCAGTGAACTCACTGGGCGCTCGGAACACCCAGCGGCAGCCGGGCCGGGCTGCCTGGCGCGCAGGGTTATACCACCGGGTGGGGGAGCTGGGGGCACGGGGATTCGGGTCTGGGTTCCTCCTGGGGGACCATGCCGAGCCCAGGTCTGGCTGACCACAGAGCTGCGTCCTCCCCACCACGCTGCCCTGCCAGCCTCCTTGCGGGGGGCATAGGGAGTCACTGGGGGGCACAGGCCAAGGACTCTGGGCCTCCTGGACAAGGGTAGCGTCTGGCCACCTCTGTGCTAGTTCTGTGGGCAAAAGGGGGCCCTGGCCTGCGCTGGGGTTAGCCGGGGACCCCGCGCCCCCTTCCCCTGGCCCAGCCCCAGGAAACCGCAGACGGCAAGTGACGTTTTCACGCTACAATGTCAGGGCTGGGTCCCGACCAGCTGCTGGGACGTACGGCCTCGGGGCTGCCTCTCCTCTGCGCCAGCTCCAGGCCGACCCCACTCAGAACTGAGCCTGGCCATGGCCCTGCCCCTGCCAACCTGGACCTTGCCTGACACCCACGGGGGCCCAGCAGGAGCTAGAGGCCCAGGCTCTGTCGCTGAGTGACAGGGTGATTATGCTGTCATGGGCCAGCTGGAACTCTGTCCCCTGCACTGAGAGGCCGATCACTGGGTAGGCCCTCAGCCGTTGCCAGCCCAGTGCCCGGAAGCCCACTGTGCCCACCCAGTTTCAATGACCAACGTGAGGGTTTCCATCGTGGCCCAGGAGACCGGCACGGGCCGGCATCCGGAGCCGGGCAGCGGCCAGCCTGGCCCGAGCAGGGACAGAGGCCGGGCTGTGGACCTCGAGGCTGCCATGTGAAAGCAGCATCAGACCCAGGGCAGGCGGCGACGGGGCTCGCCTGGCGCCTGCTCACCACCCTCGGCTGGTCCTGGGCCTGCTGCCTGCCTGTCTGGGGGACACACTCCAGCCATGCCCCAGAGGCACCCAAAGGCAAGGCCCCTTCTCCCCCGGGGCCCTGAGGAGAGCAAGTGCCTGGAAGGCCGGCAGCGAGCCCAGGTAGTGTTTGTGTGCCCGGCGAGTGTGTGGGCGCACCTGGCGGGTCCCACGGGCAGCGAATGCCTCGCCTTCTGCAGAGGGCAGTGGCTCGGTGAGACGAGCGAGGGCGTGGGGCCAGGGTGCCTGTGGGGGACGGCCCTGCCTGTGCCTTCGGGCAGGCAGTCTGGCCTCCCCCAGACTCAGTTTCCCCATCTGTAAGTCAGGCTGGTCACGGTACCTACCTAAAAGGGCCGTGGCCAGCATTGGAGAGAATGTCCCGGCAGGGCCTCTTCCTTCCCCGGCCGTGGGCGTTCTGAGCCAGAAGAGCGGGGAGCAGGGGTGCCGGGGACGGCGGGCTCAGCCCCGCCAGTCCTCCACGCCTGACCGCACGTTTGCTGCTCTCTCCCCAGGGAAGACGGGCTCCGTCCGCCCGCGGCTGAGGGTGACCTCATGGCTGCGCTGAGGCGGCCTGCGCCCTCCCAGCAGCCAGGCCCGGTCCGGGCAGCTCCGCAGGTGGCCCATTCTGACCACACTGAGGAGCCAGGCCCCCGGGGGCAGCCCCGCAGCCCACCCGTGTGGTCCACAGGACAGGAGGCCAGCGATGGGGATAGCTCGGTGTCATCGGGCCGCCTCTCCGGCTCCTCAGGGGGCCACAAGCCATGCGTGCCTCCCCGCGGGCCCTGGCAGGAGAGGCCCCCCCAGGCACTGAGGCCCCCGCGGCAGCCCAGAAAGAGCGACCCACGGCTGGAGCAGCTGAGGGACAAGATCCGGGCGCAGGTGCGGTGGCAGGGGAGCTGCGCCTCCCTGGGCACCACGGCACCCTCCAGCGCCTCCGGCCTCTGCAAAGCTTCCTCGCAGGTGCCCAGGAGGAAGACAAACGCCCTTCCAGCCCCCCAGCACCCAGGTCAGTGGCGGCTTTGCTGGCGAGGGCTGGGGCCGGCCAGGCCGGCAGGGTGGAGCGCGGGCGGGGTCGGTTGTGCTGGGTACACCGGAGGCGTGTTCAGCGCCCCCCCAAGGCGGGGATTAGAGGCCACTCGAGGGAGACGCTTCTGAGCTGGGAGAGGTTAGCAGGCAAGTGGCTTGGGAGCAGAGGTGTTTCCAGGGCTCCCCCTGCGCCCACGGATTCTGGTTCTCAGCGCGGGGGACAGTGTGGCTTTCCCTGGGGCATGGGGGCGTGTCAGGCCCAGGGGCCTGTCCAGGGAGCGGTCATCGCCCATCCCGTGGCGGGGTGGTGGCGGGCGGGGTGGAGGGTGAAGGTTGTGCTCCAGTGGGGCCCCCGCTGGGCAACAGCCACAGGTGTGGGTTTGGGCGTGTCCCACCCATTGGCCGTGCGTGCCAGGTGCAGACGCCGGCAGGGACGGGGGCCGACTGACAGTCAGGCAGACCTCCCCGAGCTGCGCTCTGGCCTGCCCCTCGCCCACCAGCTGCTCCCTGCGGTGGCAGCACCCGCCAGTCCCCATCCACTGTGCTTTGCAGTCAGTGCTCCCGAGTTGCCCCTCCTCTTTCCAGGAGGACCCCCGTGGCGTCAGCTTGCCCAGCTGGTCACTGTCCCTGCCCCAGGGAGGCTGCCGGGGTCCGTCAGTCAAGTTTAGGACCCGGCAATCGGTCACTCGGGGACCTCAGTGGCAGGCCCGTTGGTCACTGGCTCTTGGCAGTCTTCCGGTTTTCACGCTCCTGGTTTTAGAACCCTCCAGAAGCAGGGCATGGAGGAGCTCGGTGGCATTGAGCACATTCACGCTGTGCAGCCATCACCACCCTCCTGTCCAGAACGTTCCGTCTCCCCAGCCTGACACTGTCCCCATAAAACACTGGCTCCCTCCCCATCCCCAGCTTTCTCCCCCATCTCTATGGGTCTGGTGACTCCGGGGACCCCATAAGTGGTATCGTTTGTGGGCGCCAGGCCTTCTGCCAGTGGAGTTGGGGCCTGAACAACCGAGGGACGGGCTGAGGCCTGGACTGAGCGGCGTCCGGAGGCCTGGAGACTCCTCTGGGCCAGAGTCCTCTTCCACGCCCCCGGCCCGTGGGACGCCCACTGGGCACGGCAGGCACAGCCCGCCTCATGCCACGCAGCTTGCTGTCTGGTTGGCTTTTTGGTGGTCTCCGGATGCAGCCCCTCCCCCGCAGTGCACAGGGACCAGAGAGGTCAAACGGCCCAGGGGAGGTGACCAGGAGCCTCTGGGAGCCGATCCACTCTGGTTGGCCGCTGCGCTTGCTATAGGACTTTGGGCAAACTCTGCCCCTCTCGGGGTCTCCGTTTCCTCCCCCTTCAGCCAGAGGGGGACCCCATAGCGCCAAGGGCCCCTGCTCAGCCCTGGCTCCTGCCCCCCCGGCCCGAGCGACGTTCAGTCCGCCTGGCCCCACACTGTGGGCTCACGCAGGGCTGGTCTCTTTCAGTCATTCATTCACTCAGCAAACAGTCGTAGCGCCGTGGCCCAGGCCTCGAGCTGGGTGTTGGGATATGGAGGTGGGAGGCCGGTTCTTGTCCTCAGGGCCTCTGGGCCTGGAGGGGAGGCCACCAACACCTGGGAGGGAATTTGTGAACCGTCAAGCCCACCGCGAAGGAGGGGGTGGCGTTCTCGGCCCCTGGAGAGGGGTCCCCAGGTGGCCGTCCCCAGGCAGAGCACTGTGACTCCCTGGCCCCTGCACTCAGCTGCCCACCCCAGCACCGGGGAGCAGGACCAGGGAGCAGGGCCGCAGGTTGCACGGCTCAGGGGCTGCGTTCGCGCTGGCCCTGCGTGTGGCTGTGTGGCAGGTGCCTTGTGGTGTCTCAATACTCACCTTTCCGCCTGCCCTTCCCTTCTTTCTCCTTAGCCGAAGCTCTAAGGGGGAAACCCAAAAGGGTCACAAGCGGCTCTTGCAAGAGACAGAAGGCCCCCCGGTCGCCCTCCCCCAGGAGAGCCGCGAAAGACAAAGGTAAGGTCTGCCCGTCTGAGGCCCTGGCCGGGCCGGGGGCAGCTCCCTGGGTGGGCAGATGGCTCGTGTTCCTGGTATGGGGTCGGCCAGCTGCGTGCACAGGGGTCTGGGGCACCTGGGGCAGCAGGGGCCTGGCCTGAGTGTCAGCGTCAGGGTCCCGGGCAACTGCAACCTTAGCCACGGCTGGAGCAGCGGGTCGTTCCTTCCTGGGCAGAGGGGTGTCCCTGGGGACGAAGTGCGAGTCCACAAGCCCCAGGTGCTGTCCGCTGTCCTTTCGACACCGCAGACTGGGCACAGCTGTGAGGACAGGAGGCCACTGCGCCACACGGAAACACGTGCCGGTCGCTCGCTGCTCCTCAGAGCGTCGGCAGACGTTTGGAAGGGCCGGCGTGGCGCGGGCAGCGCCGGTGGCTGGCGGAGCGGGGCGTGTGCTTTCTGTTATGCAGCGCCACTGGGCAGGCTGCTGAGCAGCTGGTGGAGGGAGCGAGGTTCCCTGTCCAGCCTGGGCCGGGACAAGCCCGGAGCAGCTACCTTCACCGGGGCACGTGGTGGTAGGAAAAGGCCTCGGGTGGCTCCTGCTCTGTCCAACAGCTCTGGGGACTCGGAGTGGTCACCGGGGCTGCGAGTCCGCTGGCATCTGCGTGGTGACTAACTTCGTAGACGTGTCCCGGAGAGTTGTATTAAGCGTCCTGTTGGTGGTGAGCCGGCAGCCACAGAGGAATTTCTAACTCGGCGTCTCCTCCCTAAGGACGGGGCAGGCTGCCGGTGCCCTGCGAGGACTCCGCTGCCCGGCTTGGGTGCACGTTTTGGGCTTGTGTGACGGACCGGGGCTGGGTCCGTCCACGCAGGGAAGGGCTGGCTGTGGCTGTGGGCCACGGTGGGATGGAGGTGGCAGAGCCCCTCCGGAGCTGTCCTTTGGTGCGTCCTCCAGGTCAGGGCGGGGCTGCTCGGTGCCTGTGGTGTGTGCCACGAGCTCCGTGGGCTTCAGCTCACGGATCCCCACAGCTCCCGAGACAGGCGGTGTGCTCCCATTCCGCAGGGGAGGAAACTGAGGCTCCGGAGGTCCCGCTTTGGGCGGAGCAGCGGCACCTGCCGGAGAGAACCGGGACCTGCCTCCGCCGCCGCGCTCAGGCGGACTCACGGGAGGCGGGATCGGCAGGGCGGCCCAGCCGGGGTCAGACGTGTTTTTTCAGCTGGGTCAGGGGTGATGCAGGAGAGGAAGAAAAACCCACACTGGGACCCAAGGGGAGGGAGGCTGGGAGGCACCAGGAAGGTTCCAGAGGGCCCCTGCGAAAACATAAAATACGACAATTTTCTGCGTGGTCGTCTCCTCCCTCCCCCTGCCTCTCGGTTTGTTTTATTTTAATGTCCTGCTTGAAAAATGACCTGCTCTCTCCCTGACACGGGGTCAGAGGCCGTGCCAGGGGCCACATTCATCATCGTAACCGCCGCGTCACCCTGGCGGTGTTGACCATTCGTCCCTGTCACACCGAAGTCACAGCTGCGCTAAGGAGAGATGAGTTTGGGTTCAGAGGTCAGAGCCACTGGACTTGGGAATTGGATGAATTAGAAATCTGCTGTAGTTAACAAAAAATTAAATCACAATAGTTATAAAATATTCATCCATCCGGGCCGAAGGAAAATGAAGCCCGATATTTAATTTCGGATTATACCACCTCACTTTGCATTTTTTATCATAGATCAGGCTGGCCCGGACCCTGACAGGGCACTTGGGGACTTCATCCGTTTCCACAGATTAAAAATCCTCTCGTAAAAGAATTAATTGCCATTAAACTGCTCAGCGGAAGAAAAAAATGTGCCCATCAGGACCCATTCATCGACCAGGACCCCTCTGAGTGGCGGGTGATGGGGGCCGGGGGCGGGCAGCCCCTGCCCAGGGCCCGTGGAGGGACGGGGCCAGTTTTGTGCCGTGGAGCAACTGCAGGGCTAGGACAGGGCCTTGCTGGGGAGCCCGACCCCTGCCCAGGCCCACCCGAGCCCACCCCACGGCCCGCTGGCCTCAGCTCTGGCCTTCGACTCCACCCTGAGGCAGTGCTCCTGTCATGCTAGTGACTGCTCTCTCCGTGTTTTACAGATGGGGAAACTGAGCCACGGGATGTTAAATCACTTGCCCAAGGCCCATAGCTGATGAGAGGCAGAGCCAGACTTTAACCCCAGTCTGGGGTTTCTGAGACCACCTCTTTTTTTTTTTTTTGAGACAGAGTCTCACTTTGTTGCCTGGGCTAGAGTGAGTGCCATGGGATCAGCCTAGCTCACAGCAACCTCAAACTCCTGGGCTTAAGCAATCCTCCTGCCTCAGCCTCCCGAGTAGCTGGGACTACAGGCATGCACCACCATGCCCGGCTAATTTGTTCTATATATATTTTAGTTGGCCAGATAATTTCTTTCTATTTTTAGTAGAGACGGGGTCTCGCTCTTGCTCAGGCTGGAGAGACCACACTCTTAACCTTGGCGGGGAAAGGGGGTTGGGGATCCTGTCCTGGAGTGGGCGTGGCCTTGGAACCCTGTCCTAAAATAGCCGTGGCCTGGGAGAGCATGTCCCTGAGATCCTGTCCTGCAGGGAGCATGGCCTTGTTTGTAGGGCAGGGCCTTGGGTCATAGCCCAAAGCGGGTGTGACCATGGGTCCTGGCCCAGAGAGGGCGTGGTGTTGGGAGGGCGTGTCTTGGAGGGCGTGGCCTTGGGTTCCTGTCTTAGAGTGGGCGTGGCCTTGGGGCATGGCCTTGGGAGCCTATCCTAGTAGGGGTGGCCTTGGAGTCCTGTCCTAGGAGACTTGGGGCCAGCGTGGCTCAGGGGTGTGGCTCTGCGTAGCCCATTCCCCCTTCTGGAGAGAGCTTCAGGCTTGCGGCTGATGGCGGGGTCAGGGCAGGTGCAGGAGGGTGCTGACCCTGGGGCGGCGCTAAGGGGGTGCCTGATTCAGTCTGGCACCCTGGCCCCGGTGGTCAGCTCTCCGGACAGTCCCTGCCAGGGTTCCCTCTCACTTGCAGAAATCAAGGGCACGTCTTGGCTGAGACCGCACGGTGGTCTTGAGCCCAGGCCAGGCAGTGGTTCCGCCCTGGGCTGGCCCCCAGGAAGGTGGGAGGGGCCAGGAGCCGTGGCAGGGGGTCCTGGCCATGCAGAGCCAGCTGGACCTGGTGTGGCACGTGCATGCGTGTGTGTACGTGTGTGTGTGTGTGCGTGCGTGTGCGCCTGTGTGAGCTGGAGGCTGGCCACTGCTTCCCGCCTTTGCTGAGGCCCTTGTGGACGGGTTTGTCACGATGGTGGGGCCAGTATTGGCATTTGGTGAGTGCAATCTGGGATTATGAAGTAAATCCGTGATAAATGATGTTTATGATGTGACAGCATTTGTTAAAGAAAGCTCATTTGTGCTTGGGATGTGCCGGGTCGTTCATTTCCGCAATGTCCGGACCCCTTGTCCTGCCAGCCTGGGAGTCTTCATTGATCCCACCCCTGTCGGCAGCAGCCGACTCTCTCCAGCTTAAAAACAAATTAATTTCCCCTGGCTCAGCGCACACGCTCAACGACAGCGTGGCCTCCTACCCCACGCTGAACCGTGTGTGTGCCCGGTGGCGGCGGCTGTGGGGGCTGCTGGCCCGTTACTACAGTGCTGTTGCTGCCAGCCAGCATTTCCTGAGCCTGCTGTGCCTGGCCTGTGACGAGTGCTTTGCAAACAAAGCTGTGGGAACAGCGTTTATTACCCTCGGCTTACTGAAGAAGAGACTAAGAGTCAGAGAAGTCACTTGTTCGTGGTCACCCTGAGATTCAGCCTTGTCCCAGGCTGGCTGGGGCAGAGAGTCCGGCTTGCCCCACAGGGGCCTGGACATGAGAGGTTTCACCTTGATCCCCTCCAGGAGCGTGGGTAGTGGTCTCCCAGGGCTGTGTGGGACCACCGAGCTCCCCATCTGGGCCAGCATACCCCACTGTATGCATGTGTTTTCTCTGTTTCAGATTCTGAGCTGGTTGGTGTTTATGGCTGGAGAAAAGGACAAGCTCTGGTGAGGCTGCTGCTTGGGCCCCCTCCTGCCCTCCCCAGGCCCCAGAGCAAGGCACGCTCAAGAGACCCGGCCCTCGCTGTGGAATTAGGTACCTCGTGCCTCTGCCACGGGCCCTGTCCTGCTTTGCTGTGGCATCTGGGGGGTGG
>CM052443.1:127609199-127625673 GCA_028533085.1 Varecia variegata
GTACACACTCCCGGGGAGCACCCGGCACCCGGGGTGTTGGGTCCCATGGGCTGGGAGCTGAGGGAGCCCACTTGCCTTCCAGGTGGAGCCGAGTCCCTGCCGGGTCGGGGTCTCCTGTCCCGGGGACGAGCCTGGCCGGTGTCTGCCCAGGCCGGTCTCGGAAGTCAGTCCTTCCCCGCTGCTCCAGGCAGCTCTGGGATCCTTGAAGGACGTCCTCAGGTCTCACAGCAGCCCCCGTGGTCCCTCTCCTGACCACCCACCCTGTGGCAAAGCTGGGGACAAGGACAAGGCCCCTGCCCGGGGGCTTCCTGCCACCCTCCTCTCGCCTGCCACCCACCTGGAGGGGGCTTTTCCCTCGAGCCGTGTCCACCCAGGTGGCAGCACGACACGGGCTGGGCATCAGAGAAGCTAAGTGCCAACCTGGGGCCTGAGGCTGCCTGCATCCTGGGCCCCAGCCTGCTTTTCACCAGGGGTGTGGCAGGGACCCTGTCCCCAGACGTGCCTCCACATCCAGTCAATGGAGGGCGGCCACCGTGCCCTTCCCGTGTCACTGTGAGGACAGGAGATTGAGCCCACCGGCACGATCCCTGGCACACAGCTAGTGTGCAGGGGTGCCAGCACAAGGGTGCTAATTCCACCTCATAAATTTCCCAAGGGATGGGTGCTGGGCGTGAGCAGGTGAGCCCTAAATGCCAAGCTCCTGCTTACACAGGGTGGGTGTGCCGGGCGGGCGCGTCCTGGAGCAGGTACAGGTGAAGTCTGCCTGGCCTCGTCCTCACTGTCCCCATGCAGAACCTGCTCCACCGAGGTGGGACCGGAGAAGGGACCAGCCCGGCCCTGCCCTCCAGGGCTCACGTCCACTGGCCGGGCGCGAGCTGGCATGATCAGGTGCTGACTGAATGCCAAGGGGGAGGAGGCTCAGAGCTGGTTACAGCCGGCCCTCCTGGTGTTGGGGGCACGTAGCTTTGAGACCCTCTTGGTCACATATGTGCCATGTGCCCCTAACCATCCACACGGGTCAGCCTCAGTTTCCCCCTCTGTGAAAGAGGAAGGACGGTCTCGTATTTCCTCAGTTCTGAGACGGGATCTTTCCCGCATTTTCAGTCTCTGTGGAATCAGAGTGTGTCTCCATCAACGTCCAACAGGATGCCAACGTGTGCTTGCTCCTCGGAGCAGGCATCCCGCCTCGGCCCGAGGAAGTGCTGGCGCCTCTCTCACAGGCGCTGGGGCAGATTTAACAAGGTCACGAGGGTGGGGTCACAGGGAGAGGCTCAGTCCGTACCACTCCTCAGGTCCTGGACTCAGATAAAATTGCCACCTCTCCCCTCCCTGCTGCGCTTGTGTTGACATTTCTGACCTTGGGTGCGTTTTATGACGGATGAGCAAGTTTCCCGAGCAGTTTGTATGACACTGATCACGCGCCCCGAGGCAGGGGGACGCTGGATTTGAGAAACCGGCGTTTTCGCGGTGCAGTCTCTCGGTGCTGGGCTGAGCTCGGTCCATGGGTGGCTCGATGTCACCTCATGGGGTGTCACCCCAATATGCTGAATGTGCCCCTCCAGCTGGGATGCCAGCCTTCCTTCCCCAGGTGGTGGGGGCAGGTCACGTTGCCAGAGAGCAGGGATGGAGTGGGATGACCTTGCTGTGGTCCCTTCCCGCCCTTGATGAGACCTCATGAGCGGAGGGGATCCCACGGGACCCCCTGGGACTAGAGCAGGTGACTGGTCACCCAGTGGCCAAGGAGGGCGTGAGGGTGGGGCCAGCACAGCACACCCACCTGAAGTGTGGGGGGGCCCTGGACCCCTCCAACTCTCTGTGCACAGGGAACATGCCTGCCCTGAAGGAAGAGCTATGCGTGTTGGAAGGACCTGAGCCCAGATGGGGGAGGGACACTGCCTCTTCCCCAGCACGGTCCCTCCAAGTGGCTTCTGGGTGTTTGCTGTGAACTCAACTCTGTCCCCCAGAATTCAAATGCTGAAGCCCTAACCCCCTATGGCGCTAGCAGGTGGGGCCTTTGGGAGGTGATCAGGGTTAGGTGAGGTCATGGGGCTGGGGCCCTCGAGATGGGTTAGTGCCCTTCTAAGAAGACCCCAGGAGCTCTCACCTGACCCCACCTGTGAGAATACCAGCAGGCGGCCGTCTGCAGCCCAGAAGAGGGCCCTCACCACAAGGCTTCTGGACAGCCCTGCCTCCACTGTCTTTGCCAATGTGACAGCCAGACTCTGGGCAGTTTGCACAACAATCATCATGTGACTCTGTGGCCACACCTGCAAGCCAGGGCCAGCCATCTACCTGTGGTCCATGGTTTGGGGGTCGGGGGCATGTGAGGCTGGAGGGGAGCCTGGATTCCACCCCACAGGCAGCAGGGGGTTCCCAAGGGCCCCCAGCACAGACCCCTCAGAGGCTGGGGTGCCCACGGAGGCCAGTGCAGCCCCCACTGTGGAAAGAGATGATGACTGGTTGGAGGCTGAGCTGGGCAGGTGCAGGGTGCAGGGGCCTTTTCTGCCCAGCTCCCTTCTGGACTGGTGTCCTGCTCAGCAGGCTGGATTTGGTTTTCCCGCTTCCTCCTTGGGTCCCCTCAACTCCCTGCCTCTTTTCTTTGGTTGAATCTACTCCCATAGCCCAACCTCACCCTGCCAAGCCAGCCCTGGAGCAGGGGACACACGCCAGCTGTCCCTCTCAGTCCCCGACCCTCGGCAGACGGCCTTGTGTCCTATCTCACTGAGAACATAGAAGGAATCCAGAGAGATGTTTAGGCCTTCCCATGGCCAAATATGCCACTGTCCCACTCTCCATCCTGCTGCCACGAATGTGCTACAGGCTCCCGGGACCCCCAACTCCGCTCTCAGAGTCTTCCACGCTGTAGCGACGCCTCCCACCTGCCAACACCCGCCCTGGGCCTCCTGCCCCACCTTGTTTCTTTGCTCCCCTTCTCAGCAAAGCTCTGCACTGTCTCTTCTTTCCCCCTCTGTTCTATCGGAAAACACTTCCCCTTTGTCCCCTGCGTTTGCTCAGACCGCTGCTGTCTGGCACAAAGCCCAGCGTGGGCTCTCAATGCCCGTCTTAGCCTGATGGGAATGCTTCCATCACTCTCTTCTCTGCCCCTGGGTCTCCGCACGCTCTCGTTCCCCTCCACCTCACCGCTGCTCCCTCTGGAGGCCCAGGCTCAGGGTGCGCCCCTGCCCTCTGTCCCACAGCCTCCCTGGGGACCTCGACCAGCGCCAACATACCCTCTGGGCTCCAGACTCCCACTTCCAACCTCCCACCTTCCTTAGGTGTTGAAGAGGTCGCTCAGATTTAACAGATACAGAACAATCTCCTGATTTCCACCCACACGCCCAGATTGCTCTCCCACCCTCCCCCCTGCAGCCTGTCATCTCAGCCGTGACCAACTGCAGGTGACGTGACCCCCTCTGCTTCCACCCGGGCTCTATCTTCAGAGCACACCCAGAGTCAGTGCCGGACCCCTCTCACCAGCACCTCCACCTGCCCTCACCAGCTCCTGGAGGACTGGGACGGCCTCTCACAGGTGTCCTGATACCCTCCTGCCCCTCCACATGGCAACGAGAGGGCAGAGCTGCATCCCTGCACAAATCCTCCATGGCCACCATCACATTCTCTGTGGCCTAGATGGGGAGGCCCCTCGGTCTGGCTCCCAGCTCCCTCTCTCAGTTCCCTCTGCCCAGGCAGCTCCGCTCCAGACAGACTGGGCTCCTGCTGTTCCTCCAGCGATCAGCACCCTTCAGCCTCAGGGCCTTTGCACTTGGCGTTCCTCTGCCTGGGCCACCTCTTCTCCACTCACAGGTCACCTTCCCAGAGAGACCTCCTGACCTTCTGGTGTGCAACAGCCCCTCCCCACCACCTACCTGCGCCCCGCCCTGCTCTGTGGCTTTTGTAGGTGTATTGGCCGCCTTACCGTTGATGTGTTTCAGGTCTGTCCCCCAGATGCAGACCGGAGGGCACCTGGGGCTTGGTTTTGTCCTTGCTTTGTCTCCAGGGCTTTGCATGGAGCGGAAGCCAGGAAATGTGAGTGAAGGAGGGAAAAGGGGGTAACCACCTCCGGGGAGCACAGGGCAGTCTGGAACCTGAGAACCTGAGCTTCAGGCCAATGGAGAGCTGTCGCCGGCTCAGGTCGCTCCCATCCATTCCTGTTCTTTTTTGTGTTGGTCACACAGTTCTGAGCAAATCTTGATGTATATAAAAATTAGGAATGGCAACTAAAACACCAGGTCTCATATTCAATTAAGCAAAAAAGTCGCATGGAACTTCCTTTCCTAGGTTTGCATAGAAACGAATGAATCTTGGAGCCGAAGTAGACTCAAACGTCTAACACATCCGGCTTTGCGTGGATGTTTTGCTACATTTTCTCAGAGTAAAACCGCGTATTAGAAAGTCAAGGTCAGGGTTGCAGCCTCTCTGGAGCCCCAGGTGGGGCGGACAGGTAAAACACAGAACACGCCTTACCTGGATTCCAGGTAAGAGATTAAGTCTGACAGTGTCCCATTAAATTTGCATTTCAGGAATGGAACAGACTTGGACTGAAAAAAACCACTCGCTGCTTGTCTGGAAGTCACATTTGACCTGGATGGGCGACCCCAGCCGGCTCCGGGAGGTGGCCTACCGCGCGTGGGCGGGGCCTGCCGCCTGTGGGCGGGGCCTGGACGGAGTTTGTCCCCCGCGTGGGCGGGGCCGAGCGCGCGCGCCGCGCGCGACGGCGGTTGCCAGGGTGAAAGGTCAGCGCGCCGGCGACACTTCCAACATGGCGGCGGCCCGGGAGGCGGAGGCGGCGGCGGCGGCGGCGCGCAGCCCGGGAGGCCGAGGGGGGCCAGCGCCCCGAGCCTGGCGCCCGGCCCCGCCGCGGGCCCGGCTGCCGCGGCTGCTCGTGCTGCTGGCGGCGGCGGCGGCGGGGCCGGGCGGCGGCGGCGCGGCGCGGCTGTACCGCCCGGGCGAGGACGCCGTGTGGGTGCTGGACAGCGGCAGCGTGCGCGGGGCCACCGCCAACAGCTCGGCCGCGTGGCTCGTGCAGTTCTACTCGTCGTGGTGCGGCCACTGCATCGGCTACGCGCCCACCTGGCGGGCCCTGGCCGCGGACGTGCGAGGTGAGGCGCGGGTCCTTTCCCCCACCGTCCCGCTCCTGCCCCCTGAGGCGCCGCTCGGGCCGACGCTGGCTTTTCCAGGGGAGGGGCTGAGCCAGAGGCTCCCCGTGTGTCCCCGGGTAATTCCCCGTTGGATTTGGCAAGTTGGGCTGTCTCAAGTCAAAACGAAAAGAATCCTTCTCCCCAGCCCTACTCCACAGTTAGGGACAGGGAAGCCCTCCCGCAACCTCCCAGCTCCCAAAACGCCCACGTTTTGAGCCCCCAGGTGCTTCACTAACCTGCTGGGCCCCCTACCTCAGCTGCTTCCGGACACACATTTGGCTGCACATTCACCCCTTCCCAGTGACTTCATTTCAGTGACTGGAGTCCCCACTCCTGTCCTGCAGCCATAGCCGCCTTTTCCCCTTTAAATCTTCGTCGTCCTCTTCCTGGTTTGGAAAGCTGACCGCATGACGGATGCTGAAAGTCAGCCCACCACTTAGAAATGCAAACACTGCAGAGACTTCCCTATAAATGCAAAAAAAGACTTACAAAGCATTTCATTGGTGGGTTGCTTGTTCACAGACACACAGCTTTTGAGAAAACGGTGGTTCACTAAACTACTGGTAATGTTCCCACACTTTATTGTTGTTTAGCACGTTCCTAGCGCTGCACATGGTTAATCAGTCGCTGAGTTATTCTCCTGCTCTAAAGGGTACAGTTGCAGTGGGCATGGGCATTTGCAGCATCCCACACCGTAAGTCCTTTAAAATGGTGTTTAAATCTCTGAAGTAGGAGCTCCTCTGGGCATGAGTGAGGTTTGGCAGGACTCTGTTGCTAGTGTTGTGCTAACCTCTAATTACATGTTTCAGTGGGCAAGAGTGGTAACAAATTGCTACTCTTTCTTCCTGCACCTTTGTTTTCATGTCTTTTATCCAACTTTGTTGTATTTTTCTTATATCCAGACAGGTTTATAAAGAAACTTTTCTTCAAGTCTAAATAGGGCTTATTTATGTCTCTGTAAATCATTATATCAGAGCATGGGAATTCTTGATTCTATTGGGTTTGTTTTCCTTGGTCTACTGTTTTCTTAAGTCCCTAATGTTCTGCACTGGTCAGAACTGAGGTCAGAGACTGGAAGAAATGGACAGAAAACTCTCTAGTGGGTTTTGGGGTTTTTGTAGACTTTGCTTGTAGAGAAAACAAGCAATTCAGTGATACTTCAGAGAACTTTTCAGTTGTTATTTGGAGGCAGAAACGTAGATACATACATTAAAATGCAGGTGGCCCAGGCAAGACTGTGGCATTATTTGTGCATTTGGTTTTGATTTTTTTCAGTTTAGTATCTGAAGTATAAAAATTGTAAACCAGATTCAAATATTGGAAACTATTTTATCTTTGAACCAGCAGGGAGGGAGCCTTGAAAATTGCCCCTGGAGGCCGGGCGCAGTGGCTCATGCCTGTAATCCTGGCACTCTGGGAGGCCGAGGTGGGCGAATTGTTTGAGCTCAGGAGTTTGAGACCAGCCTGAGCAAGAGTGAGACCCCATCTCTACTAAAAATAGAAAGAAATTATATAGACAACCAAAAATATATAGAAAAAATTAGCTGGTCATGGTGGCGCATGCCTGTAGTCCCAGCTACTTGGGAGGCTGAGGCAGGAGGATCGCTTGAGCCCAGGAGTTTGAGGTTGCTGTGAGCTAGGCTGACGCCACGGGACTCTAGCCTGGGCAACAGAGTGAGACTCTGTTTCAAAAAAAAAAAAAAAGAAAAAGAAAAGAAAATTGCCCCTGGAACTTGGAAGGAAGGTTATTTTTGAAAGTGAAACAGTAAAGTCCATACCTAATGGTGTGATTAACTTAACTAAAAAAAGTTACTTTAAAAGGGCTGGCCTTCTTCCAAGTTGAGGCAGGAAGAGTGGCCAGGGCCTAAGGCTGAAAGGGGATGTGGCTGAGAGTGAAAGCCACCTGTGACCAGACGGGCTGCAGCGTGCCCAGGCAGAGGGTCCCAAGAGCCAGACTGTGCCAGTGAGGCTGGCAGAGGCGTGGTGGAAAGGGGCCCAGAGCCCTCAGTGCTGAGGAGTGTCTTGCTCAGGGTCCCCGCAGCTCTTTGTGAGGCTGGGGTTCTCAAAGTGGGGGTCACCTCGGGACTTGTTAGAGGTGCTTGTCTCATGTTGCCCGAGCCCAGGCCTGCTGGGTCAGAAACCCGGTGGGTAGAGCCCAGTATCCTGGCAGCACAAGCCCCAAAGTTGGAGGATCCCTGCTCTAAGGGACACCAACCCTGCAAGACACTGCAAGAAAGAGCCCTTGGCCAAAGGAGATGGGAAGTGGGGCACACGAACTCCGCCTCATGAGTGCACAACACAGATGAGAACCTTAAAATTGCAGAATTCCTTAGTAAAGGAGCCTGTTAACTCAGACCTTTGCCTCCTACGTGCTTGTCCACAGGACTCTTTGTGCCTAATTTCAGCAGAATCCTCATGGCATGTGGGGAAGGGCTCTCACCGTGAAGATGGGGCAGCCCCTCTGCTTGGCACTGGGCTGTCCCACAGGGCACAGGGTGCCCCTCTCCCACGGCAGTGCAGTCGTCTGATCCTCCCACAGTCATCATTCCCGTCGTCAGCACTTTGGTCCTGATCAGTCACCTGTGAATCGGGTCATCCTGCCCATTGCTTTGGGGCATGCAGACCTTGGATCGGGCCCTCAAGGGCCTCTTCCTGTTCTCCCCTCAAAATAGTGTCCAGCCAGCTTCCCTTATCCATCCCCCTCCCAGTCTCCACAGCAGCATAGCTTCTAGAAAGAGGAGGTCATGGTGCAGCTCTGTCCCCAGCCTAGATGCCACTAGCGCTAGCGGGGTGAGCCTGAGCTACCACATCTCTGCCCTTCCTCCGTAGCCTCCTACCTGGAAGGGCCGGAACGGGCACTGGGTGGGGGTCCTCCTGGCTCCTCGGGGCGCTCTACTCACAGCTTAAGGGCACTTTCATTTTCCTGAAAGATGTGGATTGAACTTTCTTTAGCTCTCTGCTGTCTTTTTCAGATTTTGGAAAATAAATGTTTTTCCTTATAAGAAGGTGGCTTATCAAACAAAAGGTCTCCTGTTTGGTGCAGGCAGATGTCATCCTAGTGTTTGTGTGGATTGGCTCAGGCCTGTCACCTCTAAGCACTTTGTGAAACAAAACTCTGCTGTGTTCCTGAAAATGATTTGGCCAGTGTGCTGGAGCGTGATGTACCTGTGGCCTGGGGCCACACTTTGATCTCTTCACCACCGAAATCTCTGACATCACAGGGCCTCGAGTGGACGAAAGCAGTGTGCCCTAGCGGTAGAGCTTGTGTTCTGTGGCTCTCTGTGGCCTTGGTGTCTGTTCCTTCCCTCTCACGGGGGAAGCAGGGCAGATTCTCTGCTCTTGGCCTGGAATTCTTGATGAGACTCGAGCCATCACCCACAACACGTGGAGTACTTCTAGAATCTTCCTGCAAGGAGGCGTCTTTTGTTAACGCTCTGATGTTGCAGGGGATGATACGTGAGGCGGAATGAGGTTATCTCTTACGGTCACACAGCTGAGTGACAGACTAGGGTCTGAGTCCAGGCTTGGGTGACTCCAGACCCCTGATGGCTTGCTTCCCTGTCTTTGCAGAGGACCAGTCGGGGGCTGGGAGACAGGCACATCCTGTGTCTCTGTCACTGCTGCCAGGAGGTGGCCACAGTCGGCCTGGCCTCCTGCTGAGCTCCTCTCTGCCCCTCTGGTCTGGTTTCCTGTCTGCTTGGCCAGGCTGCAGGCTTCTCAGCACTGAGCTAGGACCTGGTGCTCCCCACGGGCCCATCAGCTGTTCGCTGGAAGAAGAAATGAGAAGGGCTGGAGGGAGGAGGAGGCTTGGTGGCAATGGCTGTGTGGCAGAGCTGAGGGTCCAGGGGGCCGCCAGACACTTGATGGACTCAGGAGGAGGGTGGAGAGGGCGGGAGGGAAGAAAGAGTCAGGCAGTGGTGGCCTCCAGGGCGTGGCCTCCCTGAGTAGCTGCCCCTAGTGCCTCTGAGGCTCTGCTGGGACCCAGGCTGCTCACATGTCATCAACGTGAGGACCAGCAAGGTTTGCTGAGAAAGGCCTTACAGACCATGTCCAGGGAACTGTCACCACGTTGTAGTGCTGCAGCAGAGTGACCCAGGGCATAAACACTGCCGAGGTTACCTGACGGAAGATGAGTTGGGGGACGCAGCCATTCTCTAAGCTGCTCTCTTGTTTCTCGTCATCGTGATGCTTCCACACTTAAGTGACGAGAGATGACATCATTGGGAATACTGCTTACACCTAAGCACCCTTGAACGCTGAGGACCATCTGCAGTTCTGATTCAACAAAACTGGGTTAAATGCTGGAACGAAGAGGCACAGGGCCCCAGCCCCAGCCCCAGTACCAAGACGAGGCTGAAACAGCGGCCTGGGTTTTCTCAGACCAGCCCTTGGTGACTCTCAGACACTTTGTGTTAGGTCTCCTGGTTGCTGTGTGGGTTTAATTTCTACCCAGGCCTGTTACCCCAAACGTGTGGCTGGAACTTGGAGCTTATCTAAGAAGACATTTGCTCAGCAGGAGGGGGCCTGCACCTGGCAGGAATGTTCTCCAGCGGCCGGAATGTGGGAATGTGGGATCGGAGACCCCGACGATGCCCTGACTTCCCGAGGGTGAAGAGGCCACGATGGACTCTGTACCTTAAACAGGCGCTGTAGTCCCATTCGTTTAAACCTTGGAGGTTAATTAATCTTTACTGTAATCATTTCCTAGAACTAATTGATGCTTGGCCATAAATTGGACTTTTATAGACTTCTTCATTAGAACATGACAAGTAATGGCAAAGGATTTAATCTTGTAGGTTCAGTAATAGAGTTATTTGACAAGTAAATTTGAAATAAATTTTAGTCTACTCTATATGGAAGCTTAATTATTTCACAAGTATTTTTAAGCCTGTGGTACTAAAATAGCCACACTCCTGAGGGGAAGTGAGAAACAGGCACGTGGTTCGCTCTCTGCTTCCCTTTCCGGCCCCTGGTGGCGCTTTTCCAGGACTCTGCATGCCTCGCAGCTGGGCAGCTGGCGCTGCCTCGCCCAGTGTGTGGCGGGCCGGCCCCACATGGCTGCAAAAGCAGGCAGTTTGCATTCAGTTTAGAGGTTTCTTTCCTTTGTCAGCTGAGACCCAGACAGGTGGGAAAGGCAGGAGAAGGGGAGGGTACCAGTTGAATGAGGCAAACACCCTGAAGCTAAAGCTTTTAAATGTTTTGCATTTTATTTGATAAAATAGACTGTCATATCTTTTGTGTCGCTGTGAATACCGTCCATCTGCCAGGGTCCTTGCAGGGACTGCTGGTGCCTGCTCAGCTGCTGGGGGCGGCCCGTGTAACTGAAATTCTCCCCCATCCGCCGGCCTTCCTGGCGCGCACGGGCCGGCGTTCTTTCAAAGACAGACAAAGGCCTGGTGAGGTGCCACTTCACCAGGGCTGTATTTTGTTGAGAGTGTAGCTTTGCAGGTGACTTGTTGATTCACAGGAATCTGAAGACGCCAGGGCAGTTGGCGCCTCTGCCTGTGCGCACCGGTGGAGCCGGACTTTCCTCCTCTTCCTGCCGGTGTGTTCCAGCCAGAACTTGATGTCTGCTTTGCATGAACTCATGCACCCATTGGAATAGTACCGGCTCATTCCCTGCCCCAGGCTCTGTGGTAGGCCCAAGAGCAGCAGCAAACAAAACACTTCAGAGGGGGGGGCAGGCAATAAATAAAAACAAATAAAATGAGCAAGTTAACGATAGATTATAAGTCCTAAAAAAAATAAACAGCCTGATGGGACAGAAACTGGATTGGCACAGGGCAGTGGAGGATGGCCTCGGGGGACAGTGTCCCAGACTGGGAGGATGGGGTGCGACTGAGGGAAGGCCCCGTGCAGGAACAGCACGGGCAGGGCCCCGAGGCAGCAGGACCACTGTGTTCAAAGGCCTTTTTTTTTTTTTTTTTTTTAAGAGATGGGGTCTCACTGTGTTGCCCAGGCTGGCCTTGAACTCCTGGGCTCAGGTGATCCTCCAGCCTCAGCTTCCTGCATAGCTGGGACTACAGGCGTGAGCCACCACATCTGGTTAAAAGGACTTTGAAAGGGCCCCTGTGGCTCAAGGTGGTGAATGGGGAGGTTCCTGTCGGGCAGGCCTGGTTTCTGTGTAAAAATTCTCTGGCTGCTCTCTGGAGACCGGAGGGCTGGAAACCAGCGGAGGACCAGTTGGGAGATGCAGGGCGCCCCCAGCAGCTGCAGCTGTGATGGGACTGAGGGAGGGGGAGCCGCCCAGCTTGCCAAGGGCTGGGATTTGGGGGGTGAAGAAGAGAAACATAGTGACACTTGTCTTTTGACGTCAAGTTTGTGAGGGTTTCCCGGTGAACAGAAGGGAAGACTGCTTTTCCCTGTTTAGGTTGTATAGATAGTGTTTGGGAAAACTTACCAAAGGCCCCATCCTGTCTCCTAGGAGCACGAGACAGCGCAGGGAGGTGGACGCTCACCCAAGATGTGGGGCGGCCTGGTCACGTTCCTGTCCAGGGCACAGCTCCTGTTCTGGCTGCTGGCCAGTCAGTTCCCCCTTCTGGCCAGTGTTCTTCTACATCCTGCTGTTAAGGAAAGAATAGTTAAGACTTGGAAATGACAACAAGGTGGGTTTCCTGTCCTCTCGGTGCCATATTGGAGCATCGTCTTACACACCCCCCCAGGGCTGGTTGCCTAGGAGGGTGGCCATTCGTCTGCCCTTGCTGCCACTGCAGGGTGAGGGCCCGGGCTCTGAGGTTATCTGTGAGAGGTGCACACAGCCCCTGTCCAGTGGACGAGGGAACCCCAAAGGTTGTGGCCTTCTCACCCTGTAGGACATCGACTGCCGTGGCCCCGGCAGGCCTCGTGGCCCCATTCTCCAGCACTCTTTCACCGGCCTCACCACCTGGCAGGTCCGTCAGCTGCCGGTTGAAGAGCATCTTTGACACGTGTTCATTCTGCATTTGTATGAGAATCATGCTTTTAGCTTTTTGAAAATTATACTTTGACGCTGGCATGGAACAGACTGAAAGTGTGGACCCTCACGCTGGCGTTAGTCACAGGTGGTCCGGTGCAGGTTCCCTTCACACCCTGTAGGCTGCTTGCCGGTGACTGTGGCCTGCTCAGTCAGCACCCCAGCTTTGGCTCTTTTCCCCACTTCGCTGAAGGCGCCATATTGGTTAGAACTGAGGGAAAACTAAGGTGTTTTTGTGTGTGTGTGTGATTTTGCTTTTTGGGTTTTTTTTGAAACACAGTCTCATTCTGTCACCCAGGCTGGAGTACAGTGGTGTCATCCTAGCTCACTGAAACCTCAAACTCCTGGGCTCATGGGATCCTCATGCCTTGGCCTCCCAACAAGGTGGGACTACAGGCTCCAGCTAATTTTTCTAATTTTGGTAGAGACGGGTCCTGTTCTTGCTCAGGTGGTCTTGAACTCCTGACCTCAAGCTCCCACCTCGGCCTCCCGGAGTGCTAGGATTACAGGCATGAGCCATGTGCCCGGCCTGGTTTTCCTTTTTAAGCTGGCAGTTGCACCCATTGGATGCCTGGTGAGGCTGAAGGAGAAGAATCCAAGTTGGTGACTAGAGTCTGCACTGCGTATGCTTTCCTGGCCCAGCAGCATCTGTGGCCCAGACCACGAACTTCCCTGGGGGCCTGTGCACCACCCGTCTCTCCTTGGGCAGCAGCCCCCCCCACAGAGGAGCACTGTCTCCATGGTTCTCGGGGTGCAGAGGCAGAGGATCAGGAGTTTGGGGAGGGATGCCTGGGACTGCGGAGGCAGCAGGTGGCCGGAGAAGGCATGCAGAGTCTGGCCTGGGGGTAGGGGGTGGCTGGGAGAGGTCAGGGGGTTGACTTTGTGGTGGGTCAGCCACCCTCAACCTCCACCCTGACTGCCAGCGACGACGTAGGACGGGGAGAGAAAAGGCTGCCGCTCCGCCAGTTACCTGTGGCTGTGAGTGCTACTTGCGATGGAAATGCTCTGAGCAGCCCCGTTCCTCCCGTACCTGTGAGGCCGGACAGTGCTGTTGGTTGAAACGTTAATATCAGGAAATGACCCACAGGGTGCTCGGCTGGTGAGGACTGTTCCTCTTTGTGTGCCCAGAGTCTCTGGCGTCAGACCGAAGAGAGGTCTCAGCCTTGCGCACCATCCGGCCTCGCTGTGCCTGGAGCCACCAGAGCTCTGTGGGTGGCTGTGCTAGGGCCAGGCGGTGACCCTGTTACAGTATCCCTGACACAGAGCTGGAGTCACCGTGAGTTTCACCTGTGTGTGTGTGTGTGTGTGTGTGTGTGTGCGCGCCTGTCGGCTGCAAGAGGACTTTTTCATAGCCTCGTACCGCCAGCACCTCGCAAACACCACTGCAGGCTCCCTGGCGTCTGTGGCTTTTTCTGAAACAACAGTGGCAACGTCGGTGGTGGAATCCCTCCAGACTCCCATGGTGTTCTCTCAGCCGGGGTCCTCCACGGTGCTGACAGTCCGTCCACAGAGCACCGTGTGATGTAGGTCCTTAAATGTCCTTATGACCCCATGACCTGGAGGCTGAATTAGAGACACCGTGTTTGGGGGCAGGTAGACCGACGACACCTTTGGTGCTGAACTCACGGGGTTCTGAGTGGCCAGGGACAATTCCGATATCAAAAGAACTGTAGAAGGCAGTCCCTGACTGGCAAGGTTCTTCCTGACTCCAGGGACAAAGCGTCAGTGGAACCACTCCAGAAAAGGCGCTCTTGTCCCACCTTCTCATTGTGCAGCCGGCAGACTGGCAGCTGCTGTTTATCTTTCCCTCCAAGGCTTGGGGATTAGCAGCTTTGTAGAGAAGGGGGTGGTGACCGTAAACCCAACAGTGTTGGCACAAAAGGGCAGAGGTAGCCTATCCCTTCCTGCCTTAAACCCCAGCTCACTTCTCTCCCTTACTAATAAATGCTCTTTGTGGCCTTTTTTACCTGAATAGGGCACTTTCATCTGCATTAGAAACTGTTAGGCAGGTACCTTTCTCCTCAATGACTTTCTTAGTGGCATCTGGGAACCTGTCTGCTGCCTCCTGGTCAGCAGAGGCTGCGTCTCCTGTTATCTTGACATTTTTAAAAGCAAACCTCTTTCTAAAATTGTCAGACCATCCTTTGCTGGCATGAAATTTCCTGGCTTTAGAGCCTTCGTCTTCCTTTTGCTTCACTTTTTCTTGCCTCACATTAGAGTCCATAGGGATGCCTTTCTCACGGCAAGCCTGCACCCGCGTAAGAGCTGCCTTGGCAACACGAGGTATAAAGGTATTTTGCAAAACGTGCAAGGTTTTCATGCCTGCTGGCATAGCTGCAGCGGTGGCTTCATGAATTTCCTTTTTTTTTCTTTTTTTACGATGGTCCTTAGACTGGATTTATTTATCTTGAAATGGCAGCAACTGCAGACCTCAGTCTACGGCATGTATCAAGCAACTCTACTTGTTCTCGGGACGTCAGGACTTTTCTCTGCTTCTTGGGAACACTTCCAGCATCGCTGGTAGCACCTTGTATGCGTCCCGTGGTTATTCGAGGTTTATGGCATTATGAAAAATACCCAAGAACCTGTCCCTGTGATGTGCAGTTTACTGGAGAGACAAACTGCCCGCAGGGCTGATTAGCGCCACACAGTGTTTCAGGCGGGTACTTGCAGCACTTGAGGTCACCATGGCAGCGACAGGAGGTGGCTGTGGAATGATTACACTAGGACAGTACGCGCTACAGGTGATTTTATGCAATTATGGTTCAATACCGCATCTTTGTATTTGTTTACATTTCCAGAGACGGAATGGTACCATGTGTGGTCTGTACGTGCGTGCGTAAGTTTTGATAAATTTTAACTTTTTATAGTAGATTTGTGCATATTTTATGGTAGTAAATGATAAAATAGACTAGTATCTGCATATGTTTTACACAGATACTCATGACATATCTTTTTCTTAACTTTTTTTGACATTTCTAAGCTATGTGGTTCGAGAGTTTTTTCAAATTGTTGCGTATCTCCAAAAATTTTTCCAATACAGTTACTGAAAAAAATCCTCATATAAGTGGCCCCAGGCAGTTTAAACTGGTGGTGTTCAAGGTGACCCTTTGACGTATGTGATGAGACAAAGGGGCTAGGAGGTAAGGAGGGTCCCCCCTCGCACCTAAAGTCCTCCTCGGTAGGTTCTTGGAAACTACGCCTTTAAACAAAATGACAAGCAGCAGGTCCTCGAATAACATCGTTTCCTTCAACATAGTTTCCCTGTAACATTGATGAGGGAAACAAATTGATTTCCTCATACATCGTTCACTTAAAGCTGCAGTTTCCATAAACTTACGCCAGCGTTACGTGAGGACTTGCTGCGGCTTTCTGCGCCTCCCCGCTTGTGTCTGGAAGCTAAAGGGGGTCCCAGAGCCAGGGCTCACCTTGGTGGGACAGCCGCAGAGGGGCAGAAGGCTGGGGCTGTGGCGCAGCTCTGCCCTCACCCCTGTGGGGACTTGGAGCTCAGTGTGGTCATCTGCAAAACGGGAGTGGTGACGCGCACACCGCAGGCTTTGATGGCTGTTCACGTGGGACAGTGAGGTTCAAAGAGCGTCCCAGACGTGCTGCAAGGAGGTCACGCGGCAGCCCTCGCTAGTGGACAGCGCGGTGCTGGGCCGGGAGCGATCAGAAAGGAGGTGCACGGTGGGACAGGCTGTGCCCTTCTGCCGGGTCGCTTTTCCCCACCCCATGAGCGTTGCCAGGACCCTCCGTGCTCAGGGATGGGGCGCCGAGCTGATCCGAATGGACTCCTCCCTTCTGAGGGCAGGACCTCGCAGACAGAAGGTGCAACACATAATTTGTTTTCCCAAAGAATTTATTTTCTACATGTGTAAGAAGGCAGAGTGCCACGTGGAGGCTTTTAAAAGGAGTGGGCGAAACGATGTATTTACTCTGCGTGTGTCCAGGGTGCAGAGAGCGTGTGTTTGGGCTGCAGTGCCTGAGGTGACATGGGTGACAAGGGGGTCTCCCCTTGGCGGCAGCAGGACGAGGGGGAGGATATTCCGCAGCGCGCTGTGTGAGTCGGGTGCTTCTGTGACGACGATGCTGTCCTCGCTCGGGCGCGTGTCGTGTGGAGGTGCAGCCTGCGGAACCAGCACGCAGACGGCGAACCCTGGGCGTGTGCCTTGGCCTCTGCTGCCTTCAGCCTCCTGTCTTTGCACCAGGTCCACTCCCACAGTAATTTGGTAAGACTGCTTTGTAAACTGTAAAGTGCGCTGTGTATTTACCTTCTTTGGAAGCCAGACTGCAGGGAGCTTTCCTCACCGGTGAAAGTGACTAGGCCTGGGCAGGGGGTCGGAGGTGGCATTTGTGTCGGCATTGATGGGAGCGCAGCCAGGAC